>CM044017.1:56010473-56610473 GCA_024085815.1 Flaveria linearis | reverse complement strand
AACATGTTGATTATAAGAGAAAAACAAACGATATCATGTAAACATACAGTCAAGCAAAAAGCCAATGTAAGACTTCATGCAAGAAAGGCATAAGGTCCCAACATTTTACGAAGACGAGGATCCAAGCATATGAAGTTATTGTAAACACAATATGGTAATAGGAAAAACCAATGCAGAGCTTCCATGCCAAACCATATAGAACAAGGAAGACGAGAAAGGACAAACAACCAATATATGACTACTAATAGGTGACAAAAGACATTGTTTTAGGCTGGCAAGCCAACACTCAACCCATTTACATGGATTAGACTGTCATACTGGGGCGAATGATGACACCCCCTCCTACTTCGTCTCATTTTCAAGACACGAATATATGTAAAACCGACAAAACCGCCCATAACAAACCATTCTAAAACGCGTGAGGAGCGACCGACCCTACAGATATGGACACACAAATATGGACACGACTCGAGACGCGGAGTGTTAGTATTGTTTTGTAATTCAGAGGGGGTCTTTTGTAATTGTTAGAAGTTGAAGGGTTTAATTGTAATTCGTTTGTTAGTCGTTGTTCTGGTTGTAACGATCTTAACGGTCATTTGGATGTTATAAAGGAATAGAGCTAATCGATGATGGTTAGCTTAATTGTGTCAATCTCTCTTCTTCCCCAATTTCTCTCATTTCCTAAATCTAACCCTAACAGTTGGTATTAGAGCCAACCGATTCTCATCGGAGCTCTGTGATCCAATTATCGCCGACGATCATGACTACACGAAATCAAGAATGGACAAGACGATCAAGGAGCATGAGATGTCGCTACTTCGATTGGAATCTGCTGCAGAGAAGAATCGAATGGAATTGGAGAATCTCAAATCGGCATCAGAGAAACAAACGATCGAGATGACTAGCATGAAGAACCAACTCTCAACTGAGATGTTATCATTGAAATCTCAGATGAATGAAGTCTTCAAATCATTGCAGACGTTCAATTCGAATTCGACAACCAATCGGGAGAAAGAAAGAACATCTTCAGAAACAGGTAATACTCGTAATGATGAAGATACAAGACTCAATCGGAGTAATAACCGATTTTCAAGAGTCGATTTCCCTAAGTTCGATGGAACTGAACTAGAGAGCTGGATTCAAAGATGTGAACACTTCTTTGCCATTGACGAAACACCAGATCGGTTGAAGGTGAGGTATGCTGCCGTACATGTCGAAGGTAGAGCAGTACAATGGCATAACAATTTCGTCAAATCACGAGGTACCTCGGTATCTGAAATTCCATGGGATGAATACATGCGATCTATTCAAGCACGTTTTGCTTCGACGTTGATCGAAGATGCTATGGGAGCATTAAAGGCTCTTCAACAAGCTGATGATCTTGAGGATTACTGTGACAAGTTCGACCTCTTGTTGAACAAGGTTAACATACCGAGGAGTATGCGGTAAGCTTGTTCATTGAAGGTTTGAAGGCGGAAATCAAATGTTTTGTAAGATTGTTCAAACCTAAACTGTTAAGAGAAGCTCATTCTCTGGCTAGATTACAAAATCAAGCCAATATAACAGTGGCCAACTCTACCTATAGACCTTACAAAACCATTTCCAAACCTTTTAATTCTCATACCATCGGTGCTACTTCAAAATTGCCTTTACTACCTACACCACCAATTAAAGCCACTCCTATTAACTCCTTGAAAACCACCAAACGCCTAACTAGTAAAGAATTCGATGATAAGAGGGCCAAGGGAGAATGGTTTTGGTGCTCCGAAAAATACACTCCTGGCCATAAATGTTCCAATTCCAAACAGTTATTTGTATTTGAAGTGGAAGAAGGTATGGAGGATGAAATGGAAGCAGGTATGGGAATGATTCCTGTTGAGGAGATCCAGTTAGCTCACGATCCCCACATCTCATTGCACGCTATCACTGGTGTTCCCTCCTTCTCAACAATGAAGATTGAAGGAGCTTGGGCACTAAACAGTTGCAAGTATTAATTGACAGTGGATCCGCACATAATTCATTGATAGCAAACTGGCTTCCAAACTAAAATGCCCCATTCAATCAATTGATGATATTCATGTTACTATTGCTGATGGAAATCAACTCTCTTGTGGGCATGTGCAAGGACTTTCAATGGTCTATGCAAGGTCGTTGGTTTAAGGCAGACATGTTGGTAATTCCACTAAGCAATTATGATGTTGTTTTGGGAATCCAATGGCTGCAAACTCTTAATGATATTGTTTGGAACTTTAAGTCTCTAACAATGAAGTTCACGGTGGACAAGCAACAAGTCACCTTGAAGGGCAACACTGCTCGAGGAGTTAACTCTTGTTCCGTTCAGAAAATGACTGCATTATTACATCCTAATTCTCATTTGGCCCAAGCACAGTTGTTTAGCTTGCAGATGGAGGAAGGGTATCAACACAATCCAGTGGTTCAACCCACTAGTTCTGATGATAAGATGGCATGCTTATTTGAAGAATTCAAAGATGTGTTTGAAATACCCATGGGGTTACCACCTAAACGTACTTGTGATCACAAAATTAAGCTGAAAGATGAATCTATCAATCTTAACTTGAAACTTACAGATACCCGAGTGCCAAAAGAACATCATTGAGCAGATGACTCAAGAGTTGTTAGATTCGGGGGTGATTCGCAGTAGTACCAGCTCCTTTGCCGCTCCTGTGGTGCTTGTTAAAAAGAAAGATGGTTCTTATAGGATGTGTGTGGATTACAGGAAGCTTAATGAAGCCACCATTAAAGATGGGTTTCCTATTCCCCTCAATGAAGAACTACTTGATAAATTAGGGGGCCTTTTTGTTTTCCAAATTGGATTTAAGATCGGGCTACCACCAAATTCACATGCATGATGAAGACATTCATAAGACTGCCTTCAAAACTCATTGTAACGCCCCGAAATTTCCCGAAACAAGCCATTTAATAATAATGGGCTTTTAAGGGTTAATTTAAGAAATAAAGGGGTAAATTAGTGGGCTATGGATAAAATTAGTCTTAATGGGCTAGACTTGATGGGTTTAAGGGCCCTAATCAGCCCTTAAACATGCATGATCAGATCCATCTCCTCACTTCAACCCTAGCCACCAAAATTTCGTAGAGAGAGAAAGTAGAGAGAGAAAGTGGGAAGAACTCAAGATTTGAGCTTGGAAGATTGAAGGATTGAAGAGCTGGGTGTTTGGAGCATCAAAACCCAAGGAAATAGCAACAAAACAAGGTAAGAATCAACCCCTAAGGCCTTCTGTAGATCAAACCCGGATTCTAGGGTTTTGGGGTTTTGAAAAGTTTAAAGAAACACATAAAGGTCGAATTTTACGTATGAAAACGTGTAAAAAGCTTAGATTTGGTTTCATGGAAGGTAAACCAAGGATTTGGACGTAAAAAGTTAAGATTTTGGGTTAAAAATGGGCTGGATCTGAGTTTATATTCATCCAGCGAAATTGGACCCCGATCCAGCGAAACTGAGTATTTCATCCAGCGAAACTGCTTAGTTATACAACGAATCTGAGGGGTTTCCAACGAAACTACAGTTTCGCTGCAGCGAAACTACAGATTCGCTGATAAGTTCGCTAAGTACTTAGACTGACCTTAGATATTTCGAAAGTAGGGAATTCCAACGAAAGTTGGGCGCTCAAGGCAGCGAATCTGCCTAGCGAAACTAGCAGAAGTGCTGCCCAGCGAAACTGGCAGCGAAACTGCAGTTTCGCTGTAGCGAAACTATGGGCGAAACTATGAAGAAAATGACGTTTTGCATGTTAACTTTCGTGCAGCTAGAGTATTCAGGCTATAGCCTAAGGGACTTAGAATTTAAGCTACTTGGACGAGTTCAGGTGAGTTCTAGATCCCCTATTTTATACATGCTTTAAATGTTTTGGGGCAGTATGCATACTAATATATATACCTTTTTATGACCAGTTCTTTTAGAGTAAAGTTTTACTTACTATCTTAAATGGGAAACGGGATTTCTAACGAGTTGATAACGTGTTTTTCCTTATTGAGATATAACCATGTAGCGATGGATTGCCTTCGAGATGTGTTGTGTTATATATATATATAATATAAATAAGAAAGTGAAACGTAAAGAAAGGTTATGTGGCCCATAACGTGTACCTGGATAAAGAAAAGTCTTGCAAGTAAAGTCCTGCAGGCAAGGGATAAAATAAAGACTTGCAAGCAATGGCTAAAGGAGGGTTGCATTTGTTGTGCCCTCACCCGGATAAAGTAATGCTCGAATAGGCAGGTCTGTAAGCCCTGAATTGGCATGACAATAATGGCCCGATCGAGTACGACTGTAAGCCCTTAATTGGCGTGTCGGTAAAGTCCTAGGCGAGCCTAGGCACCGATAGTAACAGAGAATTGACGGATAAAGAAGAGTAATAAATAACGAGAAATGAAAAGTAATGATAAAGTATCGATAAAGTGATAGCCTGTATGTATTGATGCTTGATAGATGAGAATTATTTCAACTGATAAAGCTAATATCTCTTACGAAAGTTATTTAGCAAAGTAAACCTAGAATTCACTCAGCGAAGCTGACTTTTGTATGCATATCAGTTGACAGGTAAGAGTTAGAGCTTATGAGATGTGAGCATGGAATGGAAGCTTCTTGGCACTCAAAGACTGGCATCCCCGATGAAGAAAAGCTTAAAAGGACCTTTAAATAGTTTCGATGTTTAAAGACAATGTTTATAATTTAATTTAACTACGTTGTAATGGGTTGAATTACAGTATATTTTTCCGCTGCAATATATATTTATACACATATGAGTAAATGATTGCTTTAAATCTATGTTTGTTGTGAATGGCCAACTGTGAGGCTTCCCTGAGAAAGGTGGGCCTTACAAGTTGGTATCAGAGCCAATGTTTAAGAGATTTAGGAAAACTGTTTTTGTAAACCTAAACTTAAACAGATAATGGGACCAAGTGTCAAGGATGCCAGTCCAAGAAGCTCCATGCCAAGAGGTAACAAAGTATGTTGTAGGTATTATTCCGAGGGATAGTGCCTTCTTACTTAAGTAAGAGCCGAGGTAGAGTATGATAAGGTTATCTGTGACACCTATCTGAATTTATGTGACTTATACGTGCATAGAATAGGTATAGTAGGTTCTAGTGTTGGTGTGGTTCAGGATAGGAAAGTTTATGGCACGAGAAGTTCTGTAAGTAGTTAATCACAACTGGCCACTGTTATTAAAAATTTACAAAACTTGTCGTGAACTGAACTTGCCTTGAAAGACCATATTAACATTCTGAATCTTATAGGAAGTAGAAAGAATGGCACCAAAGAAAGAAGTCCAACAATGGTCACCCGAAGAAGCACTAGGGAAAGGCCCCCGACTAGGGCAAGGGAAACTGCAAGTGCAACTATAAAGCCAACAAAAGGGTCAACCAGGAAGCCGGCTGAGAAACCGGTTAAGGAGGAGGAGGTTGGGTTAGAAACGGGAGCCGAGGGGTCTACCCCTGATCAAGCCAAACTGAAAGAGACAGTAAAGGAAGCTATTGCCCAAGAAGTGCATCAGGTCCTGTCTGGAGTGATGCCCGCTCTGCTTGCGGAATTTGTGGAGCAGGTTAAGGGCGACAGTAAGAAGAGTACGGCTTCAGAAAAAGTTGATAAGAAAGGGGCAGTCAAGACTGAGGAGTTGAGCGACGAGGGAGATCGTCTGGGTAACCATGATGGCCCTGAAGTGGAAGAGAGGGCGAAGGGGTGCAGCTACGGGGATTTTCAGAGGTGTAAGCCCCAACATTTGATGGTACTGGTAACGCTGCCACTGCTCAGCGTTGGATTAGGGAAATGGAAGCCGTACTGAAGATCAGCGAGTGTCGCGAAAACCAAAAGGTGAAGTTTGCTTCCCATTCCCTTTGGATCCAGCACTGTGTTGGTGGGATAACATTGCTGAGTCTTACGGAGAGGAGGCCATTGAGAGGATGAAATGGCCAGAGATGAAGAGGTTGGTGATAGAGGAGTACTGCCCGGAAAGAGAGCTTGACAAGGTCGAGCAAGAGTTTGTGAGTTTGGAGGCTGGAAATATGACTCACCAGGAGTACACTACAAGATTCAATGAAATGGCACGTCTGGTGCCTGACTTGGTGACTCCCGAATCCAAAAGGATCAAGAGGTATATACAAGGGTTGCCTCTAGACATTCGTAGGGATATGGTCACTGCTCGACCTAGTACTTTTAGATCAGCGGTGGACCTCAGTGGAAGGTTGTACGATCATCGCAGGCCGGTGATAGTGGGTGAGACGAAGAAGGCTTGGAATAACAATGGGAAGAGATATGGAAGTGGTGGCCACCAACCGGGGAACAAGAAAGCAAGGGTGGATGCAAAACAGATGGTTGTGAAGAGGGTCGAGGAAGCTAAGAACTGTGGGAAGTGTGGGAGGAGGCATCCCGGAGAGTGCCGATTGGGTAGCCATGGGTGCTACCGGTGTGGGAAAATGGGTCATATGGCTAGGGAGAGCCCGGAAGTAAACGAGTGCTTTAACTGCCATGAGTCGGGCCACTACAGCAGGGATTGCAAGAAAGCCAAGCCGGGAAGCTCGGGCACGAGCAGGGGTGATAACAAGGGGGATGATGGAAAGCCCAAGGTCAAGGCAAGGGCTTTCACCATGAACAAGAAGGAAGCAAGGAAGGACCCGGACGTAGTGTCAGGTACGTTCCTTGTCAATGATGTTTGCGCCTCCATATTATTTGATAGTGGTGCCAGTAAGAGTTTCGTATCAGTGTCCTTCTGTGCTACACTAGATGTCCAAACTAAGGAAATAGATGATGCCTTCGAAGTAGAAACAGCCGATGGTAAGTCCATTAGAATAGTCCGGATGATAGAGGACTGCCACATTAAACTAGGAGGCCATTACTTTCCCGCACGATTGTTTGTTATGCCCTTAGGAGGTTTCGATGTCGTACTAGGGATGGATTGGCTAGCTGCCCACGATGCTAACATAGTATGTCAACAGAAGATGATCCGATTAACGGCTCCAGATGGTAGTTCGGTTACGATCTACGGTGATAACGATTGTAAGGTTCCAAGGATCATTTCCATGATCAAGGCGGAGAAATGTATGAGGCGAGGGTGTGGAGCTTATCTAGCGTATGTCAAGGATGTTAAAGATAAAGCAAAAGAATTGCCCGATGTACCAGTGGTGCGGGACTTTCCTGACGTATTCCCGGAGGATCTGCCGGAGTACCACCGGATAGAGAGATAGAGTTTCAGATTGACTTGCTGTCAGGAGCCCAACCCATTGCCAAAGCACCCTACTGCCTAGCTCCGACCGAGATGAAGGAGCTCATGTCACAACTACAGGAACTCCTTGACAAGGGATTCATTAGGCCCAGCATTTCTCCATGGGGCGCTCCCGTGCTATTTGTGAAGAAGAAGGATGGCAGCATGAGGATGTGTATAGATTACAGGGAGTTGAATAAGCTGACCGTGAAGAATTGATACCCTCTACCCCGGATAGATGATCTGTTTGATCAATTGCAAGGGGCGAGCTGGTTCTCCCGAATAGATCTCCGATCCGGATATCACCAATGAAGGTAAGGGAGCAAGATATCCCAAAGACGGCCTTCCGAACGCGTTATGGCCACTACGAGTTTCTGGTTATGTCTTTCGGGCTAACCAATGCTCCTGCGGCATTCATGGACTTAATGAATCGCTTGTGCCGCCCGATGCTGGACAGATCGGTGATAGTATTCATTGACGATATCATGATATACTCAAAGAACGAAGAAGATCATGCTTGTCATATCAAGGAGGTGTTAGAAACTTACGAAGGGAGAAACTGTATGCGAAGTTCTCTAAATGTGCCTTCTGGCTACGGGAGGTACAGTTTTTAGGGCACGTTATAAATTCCGAGGGAGTAATGGTTGATCCAATGAAAGTTGAAGCAGTTACGCAATGGAATTCCCCGAGGACGCCATCCGAAATCCGTAGTTTCTTGGGATTGGCTGGTTATTATAGAAGGTTCATCAAAGATTTCTCGAAGATAGCTTCCCCATTAACAAGGTTAACGAGGAAGAACGTGGTGTTCGACTGGGGAAAGGAACAGGAAGATGCGTTCCAGGAATTGAAGGATAGACTAACCAAAGCTCCTATACTAACCCTACCGGAGGGAGATGAAGACCTAACGGTATACTCCGATGCTTCTTACTGCGGGTTAGGCTGTGTGTTGATGCAAAGAGGGAAGGTTATAGCTTACGCATCCAGACAGTTAAAGGACACAGAGGTTAACTATCCGGTTCACGATTTGGAACTTGCCGCAGTAGTGTTTGCATTAAAGATCTGGAGACACTATTTGTATGGAACTAAGTGCGCCATATTTACCGACCACAAAAGTCTGAAATATTTCTTTGAGCAGAAGGACCTAAATATGAGACAGAGGAGGTGGTTGGAGTTGATAAAGGATTACGACTGTGAAATCCATTATCACCCGGGTAAGGCGAACGTGGTAGCCGATGCCCTAAGCCGAAAGGAAGGATATGAACCGATCCGGGTGAAGGCGTGCCAACTAGTAGTGACCCCAGATGTTATGAGGATGATAAGCAAAGCTCAAATGGACGCTTTAAAAGAGCAGCAAATCAATAAGGAAAGGATGGTGGGAAAAGTGGATGAATTGGTAGAAAACACCTTGGGCGTTAAGACCTTCCATGGCAGGATATGGGTTCCGAAGCATGGTGACTTACGGGAAAAGATTATGGATGAAGCGCACAAGACCCGCTACTCAATACATCCAGGCGCAAATAAGATGTACCATGATTTGAAGAAAGATTATTGGTGGCCTGGGATGAAAAGAGATGTGGTTGCGTATGTAAACAAATGTCTCACGTGCCTACAGGTGAAGGCCGAGCACCAGAGACCTTATGGTTATGTTCAGCCATTAGAAGTACCAGAGTGGAAGTGGGAACATGTTACCATGGACTTCATCACCAAACTACCCCGCACGACAAAAGGCCGTGACGCGATATGGGTGGTTGTTGATAGACTGACTAAAAGTGCGCATTTCCTGCCAATCAAGGAAGCAATTAGTTCAGAAAAGCTTGCTGAACTATTTATCCGAGAAATTGTGGCGCGACATGGTATGCCCGTATCGATTGTTTCAGATAGGGATACGCGGTTCACCTCAAAGTTTTGGAAAAAGTTCAATGAAGAGATGGGTGCGAGGTTGCATGTTAGTACCGCATACCACCCACAGACTGATGGGCAATCGGAAAGAACGATCCAGACACTGGAGGATATGCTTCGGGCATGCGTTATCGAATTTGGCGGTAATTGGGATGATCATCTGCCACTAGCAGAGTTCTCCTATAACAACAGCTACCACGCCAGTATTAAGATGCCCCCATATGAGTTATTGTACGGTCGACAGTGCAGAACTCCTATTTGTTGGGGTGATGTCGGACAGAAGGAGCTAGGAAGCTTAGAAGTTGTGGAAGCCACAACGGAAAAGTTGGAGAAAATCAAGGCGTATATGAAGGCTGCCAAGGATAGACAAAAGTCATACGCCGACAAAAGAAGGAGACCAATAGAGTTCAGCGTGGGTGACAGGGTAATGCTGAAAGTGTCACCATGGAAAGGAATCATCCGATTTAGGAAGAGGGGGAAACTGAGTCCCAGGTTCATTGGACCATTCGAGGTACTAGCACGAGTTGGGGACGTAGCTTACAGGCTAGACCTTCCAGAAGAATTAAGTGGGATTCATCCTACCTTTCATGTGTCGCACTTAAGAAAATATTTAGCACCAAATGAGGCAGTCGTACCTCTAGATGACATCGAGGTGGACGAGAAGCTGAACTATGTAGAACAACCAGTGGCTATACTGGATCGGAAGGAGAAACAATTGAGAAATAAAGTAGTCAAGCAAGTCAAGGTGCAATGGAAACACCGAAAAGGGTCGGATGCCACCTGGGAATCCGAGGAGGAAATGAGACGCCAATACCCCGATCTGTTTAGTGACGAGTCAGGTTTCGAGGACGAAACCTAAATAAGGGGGGGAGACTTGTAACGCCCCGAAATTTCCCGAAACAAGCCATTTAATAATAATGGGCTTTTAAGGGTTAATTTAAGAAATAAAGGGGTAAATTAGTGGGCTATGGATAAAATTAGTCTTAATGGGCTAGACTTGATGGGTTTAAGGGCCCTAATCAGCCCTTAAACATGCATGATCAGATCCATCTCCTCACTTCAACCCTAGCCACCAAAATTCGTAGAGAGAGAAAGTAGAGAGAGAAAGTGGGAAGAACTCAAGATTTGAGCTTGGAAGATTGAAGGATTGAAGAGCTGGGTGTTTGGAGCATCAAAACCCAAGGAAATAGCAACAAAACAAGGTAAGAATCAACCCCTAAGGCCTTCTGTAGATCAAACCCGGATTCTAGGGTTTTGGGGTTTTGAAAAGTTTAAAGAAACACATAAAGGTCGAATTTTTACGTATGAAAACGTGTAAAAAGCTTAGATTTGGTTTCATGGAAGGTAAACCAAGGATTTGAACGTAAAAAGTTAAGATTTTGGGTTAAAAATGGGCTGGATCTGAGTTTATATTCATCCAGCGAAACTGGACCCCGATCCAGCGAAACTGAGTATTTCATCCAGCGAAACTGCTTAGTTATACAGCGAATCTGAGGGGTTTCCAACGAAACTACAGTTTCGCTGCAGCGAAACTACAGATTCGCTGATAAGTTCGCTAAGTACTTAGACTGACCTTAGATATTTCGAAAGTAGGGAATTCCAACGAAAGTTGGGCGCTCAAGGCAGCGAATCTGCCTAGCGAAACTAGCAGAAGTGCTGCCCAGCGAAACTGGCAGCGAAACTGCAGTTTCGCTGTAGCGAAACTATGGGCGAAACTATGAAGAAAATGACGTTTTTGCATGTTAACTTTCGTGCAGCTAGAGTATTCAGGCTATAGCCTAAGGGACTTAGAATTTAAGCTACTTGGACGAGTTCAGGTGAGTTCTAGATCCCCTATTTTATACATGCTTTAAATGTTTTGGGGCAGTATGCATACTAATATATATACCTTTTTATGACCAGTTCTTTTAGAGTAAAGTTTTACTTACTATCTTAAATGGGAAACGGGATTTTCTAACGAGTTGATAACGTGTTTTCCTTATTGAGATATAACCATGTAGCGATGGATTGCCTTCGAGATGTGTTGTGTTATATATATATAATATAAATAAGAAAGTGAAACGTAAAGAAAGGTTATGTGGCCCATAACGTGTACCTGGATAAAGAAAAGTCTTGCAAGTAAAGTCCTGCAGGCAAGGGATAAAGTAAAGACTTGCAAGCAATGGCTAAAGGAGGGTTGCATTTGTTGTGCCCTCACCCGGATAAAGTAATGCTCGAATAGGCAGGTCTGTAAGCCCTGAATTGGCATGACAATAATGGCCCGATCGAGTACGACTGTAAGCCCTTAATTGGCGTGTCGGTAAAGTCCTAGGCGAGCCTAGGCACCGATAGTAACAGAGAATTGACGGATAAAGAAGAGTAATAAATAACGAGAAATGAAAAGTAATGATAAAGTATCGATAAAGTGATAGCCTGTATGTATTGATGCTTGATAGATGAGAATTATTTTCAACTGATAAAGCTAATATCTCTTACGAAAGTTATTTAGCAAAGTAAACCTAGAATTCACTCAGCGAAGCTGACTTTTGTATGCATATCAGTTGACAGGTAAGAGTTAGAGCTATGAGATGTGAGCATGGAATGGAAGCTTCTTGGCACTCAAAGACTGGCATCCCCGATGAAGAAAAGCTTAAAAGGACCTTTAAATAGTTTCGATGTTTAAAGACAATGTTTATAATTTAATTTAACTACGTTGTAATGGGTTGAATTTACAGTATATTTTTCCGCTGCAATATATATTTATACACATATGAGTAAATGATTGCTTTAAATCTATGTTTGCTGTGAATGGCCAACTGTGAGGCTTCCCTGAGAAAGGTGGGCCTTACACTCATCAAGGTCACTTCAAATTTCTGGTATTACCTTTTGGCCTCACAAATGCTCCTGCTACTTTTCAGTCCCTAATGAATACTATTTTTAAACCTGTACTACGGAAACATACTCTTGTTTTCTTTGATGATATTCTAGTGTACAGTTCTTCATGGGACCAACATCTTATAGATGTTAAAGAGGTCTTAATGTTGATGCGGCTACATCACTTAAAAGCTAAGCAGTCTAAATGTTCTTTTGGTGGGTCCAAGGTCGAATATCTTTGCCATGTCATTACGGGAAAAGGGGTCTCTATTGACCCTAAGAAGATTGAGGCTATTCAACAATGGCCAGCTCCTAGCAATCTTAAACAATTACGTGGATTCCTAGGCCTTGGGGTACTATAGACGGTTCATTAAGGGGTTTGGTGTTATAGCACGTCCCTTAACAGACCTATTAAAGAAAGATGCTTTCACATGGCAGGAGACAGCTCAAGCTTCTTTTGATGCTCTTAAAGCAGCCTTATGTGCTTCTCCAGTCCTTGCATTACCTGATTTCTCTAAGACATTTGTCATAGAGACTGATGCTTCTGCAAAAGGATTGGGAGCAGTGCTCATGCAAGAAGGTCACCCAACTGCTTTTATTAGCAAAGCTCTGTCTATTCGACAACAAGCTCTTTCAGTTTATGAGAAAGAGCTCTTGGCAATTTTGTTAGCAGTCAAGACTTGGCACCATTATCTCACATCTAAACATTTTCTCATCCGCACTGATCAACAAAGCTTGAAGCATCTTCTGGATCAGAAGATTATTACCCCGTTATAACAAACTTGGTTATCTAAGTTGATGGGCTATGATTATGAGATCATGTATAAGAAGGGCTGTGAAAATAAGGCAGCTGATGCTCTCTTTTGGGCTCCTGGTCTAACCCTTCTTGCTCTCACTTTGAGTTCTCTTGACTCTTCATTCTTGGAGCAGATCAGACACTCATGGGCTGAAGATCCATCCTTAGCTTCTCTACTGGATCAATTGAAGCAAGGTCAAATGGTTAAGAACAGGCATTGGGATGGTCACTTGTTGACACGGAAGGGTAAACTTCTTATTGGCAAAAATGATTCTTTACGCAAGAAAATCTTATCTTGGTGTCATGCTTTGGCTATGGGTGGCCACTCGGGGTACAAACCTACTCTTGCAAGATTAAAGGAGCTCTTCTATTGGAAAGGCTACTCTAAGGATACTCACCGGTTTGTTAAAGAATGTGCTATTTGTCAACAAGTGAAATATGACACGGTGGCTACCCCAGGTCTACTTAATCCATTGCCTATACCCAGATCCATTTTACTGATATTTCCATGGATTTTTATCTCTGGGTTTCCTAAGGTTCAGGGCAAAGATACAATTTGGGTGGTGGTTGACCGGTTCACTATATACGGTCATTTTATTCCTCTCTCGCACCCTTACACTGCAGCTACCTTGGCTCAACTATATCTTGATCACATATTCAAGTTGCATGGCAATCCTTTAACAATTGTTTCGGATCGTGATCCAGTCTTTATGAGTCATTTTTGGCAAGAGTTTATGAGGCTGCAAGGGGTTGAATTAGCTACTTCCAGTGCATACCGCCCTCAATCGGATGGACAGACAGAGGTTCTAAATAGGTGTTTGGAAACTTATTTGAGGTGTATGGTAATGGATTCTCCGTTACAGTGGGTACGTTGGCTTCCATTAGCTCAATGGTGGTATAATACCACTTATCACTCAGCTATTCATATGAGTCCGTTTGAGGCTTTGTTTGGATTTAAACCAAACATACATCTTCCTTGTATAGCTGGGGATACATCTATCGCAGCAGTGGAAGATTTACATCGCGATAGGGAAGCTATGATTCAATTGCTCAAGCAACATTTATGCATGGCTCGTAATCGCATGAAGCAATTTGCGGATGCTCATCGTTCTGAACGCTCTTTTACAGTAGGGGAGTGGGTGTATGTGAAACTCCAAGCTTATGCACAATCTTCTATTAAGCAGCTTCATCGCCACTCCAAGTTATCTGCTCGTTATTATGGCCCTTTTCTGATTGTGGAAAAGTTGGGACATGTTGCTTATCGTTTGGATCTTCCCTCTGATTCTATGATCCATCCCACTTTTCATGTTTCATTGCTAAAAGCTACTCATGGCAATCATACCCCAGTCATCCCTCTTCCCACTTCGCCGCGTTTTATTCTTCAACCTCGTGCTGTTTTGGATCGCCGAGTCATCAAGTGCAATAAGCGATTTGCGGCTCAAGTTCTTGTTCATTGGCAATCTTTGTCAATTTCAGAAGCTTCGTGGGAGTTTATTGATGAATTTCGCCTGCGTTTTCCTCATTTCCATTTTTGAGGACAAAAACGCTCTTAAGGGAGGGTATTGTTAGTATTGTTTTGTAATTCAGAGGGGGTCTTTTGTAATTGTTAGAAGTTGAAGGGTTTAATTGTAATTCGTTTGTTAGTCGTTGTTCTGGTTGTAACGATCTTAACGGTCATTTGGATGTTATAAAGGAATGGAGCTAATCGATGATGGTTAGCTTAATTGTGTCAATCTCTCTTCTTCCTCAATTTCTCTCGTTTCCTAAATCTAACCCTAACACG
This sequence comes from Flaveria linearis, assembly GCA_024085815.1. NCBI lineage: Eukaryota > Viridiplantae > Streptophyta > Magnoliopsida > Asterales > Asteraceae > Flaveria > Flaveria linearis. The sequence continues at coordinate 56,595,907 of CM044017.1, read as the reverse complement.
GAGCGTGAAGAGGATCTAACTAAAAGACATGCTATCGCTGCAATTACAACTTGCCCATTACTTTCTATATAATTTGACAGTGCTAGCTACAGTTATGTTTATACCTTTGAGAAATTTGCCACAACGGCTTTATAAGTTTATGAATTGAGCACACACATGCAGTGTGCTCCACGTTTTTGTTCAACTTACCACCTGTCAAGAGATTGAGTTATAAGTTCATGATGTGCAGGACCACCATCGCCTTTGTTGGTTTCTTCCCTTCACCGCTTATGCAATTGGCGTTGGTTTACGGAGCCTCCACCCGCAAGTGTGTTCAGCCTTGCAACCGCTACTTTTGTAAGGTGTTAATGTCTCCCTCACCGACCACCTCAATTTGTATATTTGCCGTTTTAGGCTTCTTCGGTTCTCCGACATCCACTGTTGCGCAGACGAAACCAAAGAAGGTGAAGGCCATAATCACGACTAATTTTCTGTCCCGTCTAAATGGAAGTCAAACATTTTAGGGTTTGGGGTCTCTTTCTTTATATGATAGTCCATGACCGCCTTCCTTCATCTAACACAATGCTTTTAAGGTTAAGTCATGATAACTATCTTAGTTTTATTGTCTTCTCTATTTCAGAGCAGCGTTGCATTTGTTTGTTTTTGCATTTGTTCTTCCGGTTGGTTAGTTATGAGTTAATGATAGAGTTATATATATTTACAGGTGTGTTCTTCCACTCGGTTCCGAACCGTGTTCTATTGTTGGATAATTGAATGAATTTTAGTCTTTTGGATATTAACATGTCATTTTATGTAAGCGGGGTCTGTGATTTTGGTGTTTAAAAATTAAGCATCAAAGAGATTTTTTATTGTTTAAGAAGTAAGAAATATTATAACAGTATGAGTACTTTGTTGATATTTGGACAAGCAACACATATGAGATTTCGATTTAAACATTTAATTGTGAACATGAGTCGAATATACCTTGCAAGTTCGTTAAGAATGTGTAGGAAAGATCAATCGATGTCAATACAGGAAGCCGATGCTAAGAGGAGTCCATCAGAAGTTCAGAACCAACAAATGGTCATGAAATAGAATCAGTGATTCAACGAGGTGGAATGAGGCAATACTAGCATATAGAAGGAAAATATTAATTTTATTGTGATATGTTAATTCTGATTTATAATTTATAAATTTGCATGCTAATATTACCGCCTTCTAATAATACAAAATAAGAACCTGTACAAAACATATACTGGTTCAATCTTTATATTTTAGATACCCACACATGAAGATAGCATAGGAATCCAAAGCAGGTCGGGTGTTATAAAGACATTTGTTGCACAAAGGTTGTTTAATTTGAAGATTGATTTTGGTATTTTTTTGAATTGCAAGATTACAGTCATATGTTTCTAACTTCTTATAGATACAGAACATATGAACCTGTTTTGTATAAATATAGGTTGTAGGAAATCATCATGTTGATTGCTTTTTCCTTCTGTTCATGGAACTAATGAACAACTACTAGAAGACATCTCATATATAATGTGCACCTAAGAAAGGTTAGTATTCTTTTGTGTCGAAGTATTTCTTTGTATTGGCTTGCTAGCTTAGCCAATCCTAAGGTTATGGATTTAACTAATTCGTAGCACATATGTTGTGATTTTAGAACACACAAGATAGTTTATTTGACTTTGTTTGTTTGACTTATTAAGTCAATATGATCAACTTTACCTTCAAAGTGAAAAAACGTCCCTATGTTCCCTTTATCATCTAAGTTTTTTCTGCAGATACTAACTCGAAAGATACTATATTTTTAGGGTTGTAATTAGAAGTGGAATTGTTTCCCTTTTTAATGGTGTTATTTTGCATTAGGTAATAAAGTTATGGACTTATGATTTTTCTTAGCTGCTTAAACATCTCAGCCGCTTGGAACAAAGAAAGTATTGTTTTGCAAGAAGTCTTCTGCATTGAATCTGAAATTGTTGAAGATGGGTATGTGGTTTTTCAAGTTTCGAGTATGTTTGTTTACTTTTGTAATCAAAATGCTTTTGTATCACAGTAAATATGATTGATCTTATCTTTAAAGTAGATATAAACTTTACTATCTATAAATTTGGGATCAAAGGTAATTGGAGCTTTTATTGCTGGTACCACCAACTCGAATGTTGAAGGTTCTGTTGAAGATGCTGTAGATGCCTCCAAAGACTGATGAAAGCCCTTTTACAAGCATAGGATGAAAGTTTTTTTAGCAACTGTTGTGGATCCGAGTTGAATATAAGGTTTCATCAAGCTACTGTTATTTATTCTCTGAAGAATGAAAATGGTACATCAATGTTATTCTTCTATACATATATATTGTACATGGTTGTAGTGTTGGTATGCTATGTGTCGTAAATACCTTGGGTATTCCATAGTAGTTAGAAATAGCCATCCGATATGTTTTTCGTATTTGTGTTTTGACGTTCGAGTATGTGGCGGATTTTCCAGCGCAACGCGTGTGGGGAACCCTTCTAGTTATATAAAAAACATAAGCAACATAATGAAAAGGAAATAAATAGTAGTCCCATTAGGCCATTACCAACATTTAATGCGAACATTTAATAATAGCAACCAACAAACTACTTGCAATCGTATCCACTAGGTCTCATACCATCATACAATAGACAATATTAATTTAAGGTTGACAATTGCTGACTTGTTTAGGCCTGACATTTGTCGACCTGTTTAGGCCTGACATTTGTCGACCTGTTTAGGCCTAACAATTGTCGACCTGTTTATGACACGATTAAACCTGTTTAAAAAATTATTTTTTTCTCATTTTAAAAATAATTAAAATTAAAAGGCTAGACTTCATTATTTTACAATCTGGTTCATAAGAACATATAAAAAAATTTCTAGATATAATATATAGGTAGTTAAACAAATCTTTTGCATGTTTGATACGTAAGCTACGCGCGTCGTCTCTAAGAGCACTCACACCCCATTCATTATTTTCATCTTTATAATTATACTAAAAATCACTAATTATTTTCTTTCCTTTCAATTAAATAATATATTTTTATATCTTTTTCATTATCTTTTCTCTCTTATCCAATCACAACTACTTTTAAAATATTAAAAAAATTATAAGAGTTCCTTAAATTTACACATGAACAATAACATTTTTCATCTCCTCTACTCACGACCACTTAAAATATTTCATATAATTTAAAAACTCTCACGCACATAATTTTAAATAATGAGTTGGGAATTTCTAGCCGATAAGATCTATCTTACTTAATATGATCAAATCAACGACCAATTTCCTACATTTTCGTGGCTGTTTGGGATTGTTTTTTTCTAACTCCTTTCGATTTTTGGAGGGGTGAAAAGACCAAAATGTCACTCCAAAAGTCACCAGAAGTTAAAAATTTTAAGTTCCGGTGACTTTTGGAGGGGTATTTTGATCTTTTCACCCCTCCAAAAATCAAAAGGAGTTGGAAAAAGCAATCCCCAACAGCCGCAAAAAGACATCGATTAGCCAAGAAATCATGCTTTATTGCTTGATCCACTAACCCACGGTTCAATTTCAGTTCAGAGTTCAAATTAGGGTTCAAAATTGAACTTTGAGGGTTCAATCGCGTACCTTGAGGTTGAAAAATGAACATTCGAAACCCTAACCTTCAAATTACTGTAAATTTCACACAATTAGGTATTAATTCTCACATCTTATTCATAAAAACCGTCGTACAACACATCTCCACAATTCGATCGAAAAACACCCAAAACACACACACAAACACACAAAAACACACACTGGTTGATTACTTGTTCACCGGAGACGGTTTGAACCCTAGCAACTTCTTCGAATGCGCCCACGGCTGAACCACCACCTCCGCATCGAACACCTTCAGTTCACCGGACTTGGTGAACGCTTCAATCTTCAAGTAGTACTTCGTCCCCGCCACCACCTGCGTCTCCGCCTCCACCACCTTCGAGAACCTCAGATCTCCGGCGGCACTCTTCTGCGAACGTTGCTGCTGATTGTACTGATCCACCGAGTAGCTTCCGAGGTTTTGAATCTCTTTGTTGGTTTTCACGTCTTTGACCTTCGTTCTTCCTCCTGGAATCGCGTTTGTGAGGAAGGTGGAGGTGAAGATGAGGAGGAGTGTGAGGGAGATGGTGATTTTGGACATGGTGGATTGGGAAAATGGTGAATTTGGGTTGATTTGAAGAGATGAAGTGGTGCTGTGGGTTTATTATATGCAGCGGCGTGGGGTGTTTTGGGAAAACTATAGGCACCGAATTTGATGGATGATTATGGATAATGGGTAAGCTTAAAAAAAAAAGACGGCAGCGATACTATAGTTTTAATATTGTCCATACGCAATCTAGGAATGTTCAAAAAATCTGATATTCGAAAATATCCGAAATTCGATCCATATCCGAATCCGAATAAATCGATACGAATCCTTATTCGGATATTCAGATCGGATGTCTTCCGAATCCGAATTTCTTATTCGGATTTCGGATCGGATTTCGGATATCACATTTTTTTTTATTCGGGTTATTCGGATATCCGATTAATCCGAATAAGACTTCAACTATATTTTTAGCCCAATACTCATTACTCAACTATATATTATGTTTTCAACTCAATGCACAAGAATCTTTACACATTTTAGTCATAATCCTAAATAATTATGCAATAATCGACCGTCGTTCTAGATTAGAGATTCTAATATTCGGGTTTTATACAATTACCTATTATGTTCTAAATTTTAAATTTATATACAAGTCAAATTTTATCTTTTAGTTGTATATCTTTTATTGTGATTAGCAACTTATAAAATGGAAAGAATAAAAAATTAGAAAAAAATAAATATATAGAAAAAAAAGAAAAAAAAATGTTATTTGGAATTTATTCGGATAAATTCGGATTATTCGGATATATCCGAATCCGATCCGAATTGAATTCGGATAGATTCGGATCGGATAGAAAAATCCTTATTCGGATCGGATCGGATTTCGGATAGGGTCATGAAATTTTCTAATCCGAATAATCCGATCCGAATAATCCGAATAATCCGTTATCCGATCCGATGAACACCCCTAACGCAATCCTTTACGGGGGACGCTAAGGAGTTTAAGTTGTAAGTGGTTAACGACATAATAAAAAATTCATTAATATGAGACTAGCCTATTTGATAGAGGTTTCATGATATAACTTGGTGTAATTTAAGAGTAAGAGCATGATAGATTTACCGTAAAAAATAAAAAAAACCTAATAAAAATTCCTAAAAATGTTAATCTTTCTATCGATTTCTCTTAAAATTTTCTTTTAAAAAAACCATCTTTTAAAAGGTTTATAAAATGCTTTGTCCCTAAAAAAACATTCGTACTTGCTCTAGAGGTGTTCGGATGTACTATGAAGACAGTCAATCGTACTACAGAATCCAGTTGTATTATAAAGACGTCTGATCGTTTAAAAAATAAAAAAAAATGAAAAAACAACAATTGAGGCGGAGGTGACTATGTCATAATGTCAAATAAAGGTCGTGTCCGGTTGGGACAGTTTAAAGATAATTTTTTTAAAATGATATTTTGAGAATGTTACAAATGTGTGTAGTAAGATGATTTATTTGCTAAGTTTAAAGTTTTAACTTCTGTTATTCATAAATGGTGTAGATTTAACAAGTAGTTTTAAAATTTTATAGCTTGTGTGAGTTGATCATGTAAAAAAAGCAAGGAACCAGTGTGTTCATTTTAACATTAAAATTTTTATCAACCTCTAGTTAAGGGTTTAGTGTCATAACAAATATTAATATATTTTTAATAATATATATAGATTTAAAAACATGTATAAATGGTGTGCGTGTTAGACGTTAAAAAAGTAAATATAGATACATATATATGGAAATGATCAACCCCCTATAAGTTATTATAGTTTTACCGTGATTATGAGCAAAAATCATAAAAATATAACTTTTTAAGTGTGCTTTCGGATGTATAGCCAAATTAGATAAGTTTTACATTTGTAGTCATGAATATTTGGTCATTCTTTAAAATGTTTGTTTTGTCTTTATTATTAGTAATTCTATAGTGATGAGACAAGTGAATTCATCTATGTATACAGTTAATTGTTATTAGCATCCTTTGTGAAACTAGAATCTAGGAAGGATTTCAGACAACTATATATAAACCGGTTCGAGGAAGAAGGCTAGTCGCGGAGATGTGGTTTTGAATGTGTTGATCGGTAGTTTAACATGAAGAGGGGGTGACTATGGCAAGTGCGTTAGAGTTTGATTTTAAAGATGTTTAGTTAGGCTATTTGAGCTCACTATTAAAAGATTTTGAACTAATGTAATAGTTTGGTCAAATTAAAAGCAACTTAGTTTGAGCTTTTATATGTTCTCAGGCGAGTCAACTAGAGGACACACATTGGCTTAAAGATTATTCGAGTTGATTTTAAACAAGTTTCATACCACTAGTTATTTGAACAACATGCATAGTCGAATAGTTGAGAACGTGCCCTTTAGATATTGAGTATAGATCGGTTAAACGATTTATCCTGTTTCATTAACTTGACATGCTATGTTATGTGTAATCTAAATGGTATATAGGTTTATGTGTTTTGAGTTTATAAAATATAACAAAACTAATTATTTGTTATGTAATCTATAATCATTTTTATGCATTTGTTTGAACCGAAACTAACAATTTTTTTTACAAATGTGAACGCATTAGTTATTTTGTTTAGTCATAATTTATGTATTTGATTTTATCATGACAAATTCAATTGGATATGAAGTTATCAATAAAAATTTTATATACATCAAATCAATAATAGTGTCATTATTCTTGTGTAATGGAAAACACGATAAGATAATCCTTCACAACAACCATTATCAACAGAAAATCAACATCACTGCCCCACAGGCCACGACCTGAAATGAAGAATCATAAAGTGAAATGAAATTGATGGATATCAATTAGTATATGAAGTTAAATAATGCACATGTGAGTGTTTGGATGGTATGTTTTTACTTTATAGTTTATACATGTATAGTGGTAAAAATATATGGTAAAGTCATTACAAATTGTAATATCAGTATTCTTTACATTTTATCAGTTTGATTAATTACGGTATCGTAATAATATATATAAGAAGTGAATATGTTATTTTTAACAATATTTTGATGTGTTTTATACTTTTGTATGTTAGGATAGCTTTTATTATGAAAGCAATAATATCACAAATACATAGTAATGATATCACAAATACATAGTAATGATACTTAGCCCAAGTAATTAAGATGAGATACCTCAACATTTTATTAAAGAAGGGGGAAGTATTGGATTCAAGTTCCATCTGAAACAATAAAAATAGAGGTTTCAGGTTGACTTAAGGGATTTTCTCACATATGATTATTTTCCTATTTAGGATGGTCTCAGGTTCGGTACTGATGGGTCAGACTGATGTACAAGCAGTCTTTTGGGGACGTGACAGCCCATAAGGTTCGTACTCAAGTAATAGAGATGATCATGTAAACCAGTGATCAGTTAATAATCCAATTAATTGTTCAAATATATATATATACATATATATATATATATCACAAATACATATAAATTTTGTTGCCTAGGTTACACCTTCGGAATACCCCAGAAGGGAATTTTTCCCTAAAAAGACTGATAATGCTAATGACTGGAAAGTTGTGTAGAGACCTTCAGGTATGAAGCAGAGAGTTGATATGGCATATTTATAGAAATTAACCCTTAAAATAGCTTTTAACCATCTCAAATGTGTTTGCAATAGGGTTGTTCACGAGCCGAGACTAACCGAGCGGACCTTTGCTCGTGCTTGGCTAGTTTCCAAACCGAACCGAGCCGATTGGCTCGTTTACAACTGAGCGAAAAATCGAACGAACATTTTTCGAGCGTTAAAATTTTGAGCGAGCGTCGAGCGAGCGCAAACGAGCGGCGAACAATTTATACAACCCAACTATCTTATGTGTTATACGATTTATACTGCATCGAATAAGGTTAATGACTTAAAAATCAATCATATTTCATTACATAATATTTTCATGGATGACAATACGTTGTGGGTGACGATAAAGTTAAGGCTGTAGCCAATAAGACGGATAGCGCAGATAACAATGACAGTGAGAGCGAAAGATGATCAAAAAATATCTCTTAACGGCTTAGGATTTCACTATTATGTTTAATATAGAATTTTTTACTAGGTTGATTGATTAAATATGCATAAATATAATTACGTATTTGTATATAATGGGTCAAATCTACTAGAGTGCAACATATAAACTATATATACATATTAATTCGATCCGAACCGAACCGAGCGGACCTTTGCTCGTGCTTGGCTCGTTTACAAACCGATCCGGTCCGATCGGCTCGTTTACAACCGAGCAAAACTTCGAACGATCATTTCTCGAGCAAATTCCGAACAAACGTTGAGCGATCATCGAACGTCGAGCGCTTTGAACAGCCCTAGTTTGCAATTATAAGTCTTAATTTGAAGCAGGCTGGTATGTCAACTACAAAAGCATGGAATATGTTTTTCCAAAATAAATAAGTCTTTACATTTTAATTCTTTTGTTCTAATCAAGAGAAGATAATGTCATGATTATTAAGATTCCTAACGATCATATCCTGATTAAAACACTATTTTAATTATTTTAGAAATTTATCATTTAGTTATAACAAGACCATATAATAAAAAGTTTTTAAAAAATATTAATTTAATTTTGGAAATAATCAAATGAAAAATAATAACTTAAACATAATCAAATGAAAAATAATAATTTAATTTCGGAATAATCACTTCAAAGGTTATTTTGAAGTAATCACTAAAAATTAATAATAATCTCATTTCGGAAATAATCACATCAAAGGTTATTTTGAAAATGGAGTTCTGTTTCATACACCAGTGATGTGACTAAACCCAGTAAACGGTCGTTTTTAACCCCGTAAACGGTCGTTTTTGACCCTGCAAACGGTCGTTTGGTAGCCTGCAAACAGCCGTTTGCTTTTATGATTTGACAACTTCAAATTTGTTTGCTAGCCCAACCGAACCCACTCAATATATTCTACTCTTTTTCACCATCATCTTCCTTCTTCACCATCATCTTCTTCACCTCAAATTATACCACCATTCACATCATCTTCTTCACCGCATCCACAAATTTACATTCATCATCCTCTTATTATTATTTTTATTTAAACAAAGATTAGTTTATTATTATTATAATACAATTTAGTTTAATATATATTTTAGTTTGTTACTGATAGTAATTATTTTAGGTAATGGCTTCAAGTTCACGTCAAGATACAACGTCGATTCGTGCTTCGAATCATCCTTGGCTTCAGTTTCGTCGAGGATCAGATGAATATAAAAGACTTCAAAAGCTTTTAGATAAAGAATTTGAGGCTTCACGTTTGATATCTTGGAGCTTGTTACGGGACGTGGGGGAATTTACTTGTGCTCGTAACATGATGAACGAGCCGTGGAGCAAATTTTTTGCAATTATTGGCCCAAAATATAAGGAGCTTTGTTTGGAGTTTTTCTCTACGTTTAATTTCGGCTCGAACAACCATAACTATAAATTATAAACAACTCACATGTGTAGATGTTGCATCTGCAGCAGAATAAGAAGTAAAAGACGGCCCAAGAATGGTCAAAGAACCATCAGATGTCTGTCAAACAGATGAGTGTTCACATGTAGTATCATTATTGTCTTAAATCTCTCTTTAAAATGCAAGTGTGTGTGTAAAGTGATCTGCATTCGGATCAACAACCCTAGGTTGTAACCCAATCCAAACTCATTTTAACTATAAACCAGTACTTTAAATGCGATTGAATGGAAAATCTACCTTAAGTTGCCTTATAACTTCACGTAGTGATCTCACATAATCTTCTATTTGTTCCTTGATAACTGCTGTGTTTTAATGGCTTTGGCATGCTTGGCGATCTCAATGTACTCACTCTTACAGTTGTATCATAAAATTAAAAAAGTACCAGTCCATGTAAAGGCACACATTTGTCTAGAAAGTAAAGAATGCACAGATAAATACAAGGATGAAAAGGAAACTTTTATGTTACCTTTTGCGCAGGAGAGATGGCACAGACCATAGCAAGTTTTGCATTACCTCCAAGAGATTCCTGTAGTTAAAATATCAACTTTAATCTCAATAAGGAATGTGCCTTTGGGTGTCTTATATTATTACCTTGCATCTTGATTCGACAACACAAGTGAAACACTATGTGAACACAAACTCTCCATGTTTATACTTGTAGCTCCAATCATCCTATTTGACAAATGCTGCACAGAATAGAAGGATTTTGGTGTGTGCGTAAGAATAAAAGTTTCAGACTATGGATGAATATGGAGGTTGGATGGATTAAGTTTGAGACCTCAAAACATTTTAAAGTGGCACTGTTCTTTTTGTATGTGAGCTAGATCTAACACTACGATACCAGTACATGTTACCATCCTTGTAGGTCCTAGCTTTGCAGGGTCTATTAAATTACACAGGACACCTTAGTTTTCATCTGGATAGCCCTTCAAAGGGGTTATGAATTCTTTATGTAACTGCCATAAAAATCAGATTATTGTTTTAAGTTGTGTGCTAAAATTTATAATATATAAACTAAAGCAGAAATTGTGCAGTTGATTTACAGCTCTAGCATTGTTAAATGAGTCTCTCACCAGTATGACAAGTATTGCTATACAGTGTGACATCTTCTCATGGAGAGCAAATAATAATACCTGCACGCCAAACACAGAGCTGTTAATCCAGCAGGACAGTTTTCAACAAGGGGAGCTCCTACAAGATGGAACATATCGAACTGAATGGACAGATAGCATGCAACAGAAAGTGAGTAAGTACTTCATCCAGATTAATATCTAAATAAACTCCATTTTAAATAAAATTATCAACAACTCGCCTGTGAAGATGTCGCATCTGCAACAGAATCAAAAGTAAACGATTACCTAAGAATGGTCAAAGAATCATCAATCTTCTGGACTATAGCTTCCCTCTCTTCTTCATTCTTGTTTGGTGGATTGGTAGCAAACATTTCCACAATATGGGACATCTATTCATAAGACAAGAGTAGGCTATTCAACCTTTTTTAGAAGCGGTGTCAGATCCTTTATATAGCAAACAGACTCTTGTTGGAGATAATTTCCTATGTAAGTTTTCATTTGATTAGTGAGATAATAAAACAAGTGACACTAAGCTAAAACAATACAGACTTTATAGCTGAACATAAAGATAAGATACAATCTGACCTCAGAAATGTGGGACAATAGTTGTTCAAACACAGGCTGTTGATTAGTACTAGATAAATTATCTCCAACAATGCGCTGGCTGGTCCCCAAATTGTGTAGGTCTTGCCACTCCAAGTCTACTCAGATATACACGCTAATAGATAATACAATCATACAATTAAATAACCATGAAGAAGATACACACAACATTGTTATGTTCACAGTCAGCACAAATCTATACAAGGGAGACCAAATCATACCTGCCCGTATGCAAACACAGAGCTGTTGAATCCAGCAAGACAAGTTTTCAACAAGGAGAGCTCCAACAATATGGAATATATCGACCTGAATGGACAGATGGAATGCAACAAAAAGCGAGTAAGTATTTCATCCAGATTTGTTAGCTAAGGTTTTAGAATAAGAAAGACAGAGGAAATACACAAAAACTCAGCTATCTTATTCTTTCCATTGATGTGGTTAAGTAACGGATCCCCCCAACTAACAACCGTTAGTCGTTAAGATCTTTTACACAATTACAATTGACCCCCTGAACTATACAAATGTGTACAACGAAACCTAAAACTAACCAAATTCTATTAATTATGCTACAAACGAGTGCAACAAGATTAATATCTAAATAAACTGCATTTGAACTAAAACTTATGAACAACTCACATGTACATGTTGCATCTGCAACAGAATCAAAAGTGAAGGATTGCCCAAAAATGGTCAAAGAATCATCAGATGTCTCCTGAGAGAGCACGGAGACATTCATCTAGCAGCTGTGACTTGATATCAAAATGCTCAAATCAAATCCTTTTTGAAGAACAGAGTTTTATGTATAGTTGTGTTAGGATGACAAAGTTTAACTGATAATTTATCATAAAAATAAAACTCACATTGATTGCACTTGTTAAAACTTTTTCCCCATTTGTCCCAACTGTGAGTCCAGAATTTATCGTTCCTGCCATTGAAGAACCTGGAGGATCTAGAACGTCACAAATGAAGGAAGAGAACTGTTCCAGCATATTATAGTTGGGTAATTATGTGCCACAGTTTTAAGAACCTGCAGCAAGCTAATGGGAATTTTATTTAGTATGTGGTTGATTACATGTAATACACTTTATATGGTTCAGCATAACTACAATAACAATAAGAAAAATAATTTAAATCCAACACCACCTGCAGAGCCTCAAGGCTAAGTACCGGGCTTGTAGATGACTGAGAATAATGAAGGTAGAAAGAAGACCAGAACTTGTTTTATCATCATTTAGACCTGGAGCGGGATACTTACTAAGGAACTATGACTAAAAAAATATACGAATATTAAAGCGGAAATTATAATATCTATGTATTAGCGGATATATATATTTATTATATATATTTCGATTGATATGTATTATTTTGTATATATATTTGATTTAGTCTTTTGTTTGTAAAGTAAATCTCTTCCCCAAATATAGGATATATTGTTAGGTTCTTTGTATATTTAAACCCCTTTGGGCTATCAATAAGAGACAGGAAATTATTCTTGTTTTCATGGTATCAGAGCCTTCACTTAGGCTCTTACCGAATCTTGATCCAAGATCATCGCAGCAGCCATCATAACCGAGGGTTCTTTCTCTTCTCTGTTTCATTACCGTGGCTGAAGACAAAGAATCCATCCCAACAAAGAAGCAAGATCCAATTCATCCCGTGTACACCGTCACCAACATTCAACACAAGGTACGCGTGTTAGACGGCACGAAGGTTTCTTATTCGTCGTGGGCAAAGCTGTTTATGCTGCATGCCCGTGGCTACGACGTTCTACACCATATCGACGGCACCGAACCTCCGGCTAAGGGGACTCCTGACTACGAGTCATGGATCAAAATCGATGCCGTTGTTTTGCAGTGGATCTACGGAACACTGTCGGATGAGCTGTTGGTCAGGGTTCTTGAATCCGAATCAACAGCCTTTGCTGCCTGGAAGCGTATCAAGAGTTTGTTTCTAAACAACAAGGGATCACGAGCTACATCCCTGGAACATGAGTTCACGAACCTCACCATGCGCGCCATGCGAAACCTTGAAGCCTACTTTCAACGACTAAAGGAACTCGCCGGACAGTTAGGCGACGTTGACAGTCCCGTCTCTGATCAACGTCTCGTGCTTCAACTTGTTCTTGGGCTACCATCTGAGTATGCATACCGCTGCATCCTACATCAACCAATCTCTCCCCACGTGGGAGACCGCATGCAGCATGATTCAACTAGAACAACACCGTCAAAACGCTCGTGATTCACTCTCTTTCGCTTCCCCGGTTGCCGCAAACGTCACCCACAACCAACCGGCTGCTTCATCCCGCTGAGAGCCTCAAACCAGGAACCCTCGGCAGCCCACTCGTCGTCAGTCCGGTCGCGGCCCACAGGCCACCTCTCGCCCAGGTGCGCGACCATCATCCAACATCCATCAGTCCTTGGTTAGGCCAAATGCTTGGCCACCACATCCTGCAGCTTATTAGGCGCCATGGTGGGCTTCGGCCCCCCATGCCCGTACCCCACTCAACCAGGCTGGGCCGTATCGCCGTGGCCTGCAGGTTCTCGGCCATCGGCTCGACCCACTCCAGAGGCCCAACAGCCCTCTCAGGCTCACCTTATCGACATTAACCCACTGGAACCTACTGAGCTTGAAGCTGCATTCCAGACTATGTCCTTGGACCCGGGAGACGATCAGTGGTACATGGATTCCGGAGCCACCTCGCATCTCACAGCTGATTCAGGTAATATCCACAAACCCGGTATTACTACTATCAACTCTGTTTTTGTTGGGAATGGTAATAAGATGCCAGTTCTGGGCTCGGGACACACCACCCTACCCTTCCCGTCCAAACCTATCCACCTTAATAACATTCTTCATGTTCCCAACCTTATTAAAAACTTGAATTTTGTTCGACAGTTTACTAAAGATAATCATGTCTCCGTTTCTTTTGACCCGTTTGGTTTTTCTGTGAAGGATCTTAAGAATGGGACTCTTTTGAGCCGCCACAATAGCACCGCCCCCTATAATCCTACAACGCTCCTTCTTCAGCCCCCGCTTCCACTTTTTGGCATCTTCGCTTTCTAGCACTTGGCATGACCGCTTGGGTCATCCCGGCAAACATGTCATGGATTTTTTAATTTCTCGTATTTTATTTCTTGTAATAAACTCAAAGATACTTTTCTTTGTCATTCGTGTCAAGTTGCTAAACATAAGCGTTTACCTTTTGAGTTATCTACATCTTATTGTTTACAACCTTTTGACATCATCCATTGTGATTTATGGACCTCATCACTTATAAGTAAATCTGGTCACAAATACTACATGGTTCTCATTGAGAATTACATACAATATACTTGGGCCTACCCTTTAAAATTCAAATCTGAAACTTTCACAAAGTTGTCACAATTTCACCAATACATCAAGACACAATTTAATAAAACTATAAAAACATTTCAATGTGACCTGGGTGGCGAATTTGACAACCGCACCTTTCACACCTTTGCCACCCAACACGGCCTCCAATTTCGCTTTGCTTGCCCGTAAACCTCACAACAAAATGGCAAAGCCGAACGTATGATTCGTCGCTTAAACGACAACATGTTATCTCTCCTAACTCGGGCCTCCCTACCACCCTCCTTTTAGGTTGAATCCCTTCACACCATCGTCTACCTTCATAACATACTACCCACCAAAATTCTAAATTTTTCCACCCCACCTCCCTCCTATACCATAAACACCCCTCCTACTCTCACCTTCGTTTCTTCAGATGCGGCTGTTACCCCAACCATAGTGCCACCTGTGACATCTCATATTTTTGTTAATTAAAAAGGTTAACTTTGTTAAATTTTAAACGGGACTTTTATGCCATTTTGAAACTTTGAGGACTTGTTATGCATGATAATTAATTTGGTGGTTAACAAATTAATTTAATGAATAATAATAATATTATAAGTGTTATAATGTTTACTTAATATTACAAAACTTAAGGTGATAATAATCTTAGAAATAATTATAATAATAATAATAATAATAATAATAATAATAATAATAATAATAATAATAATAATAGTAATAAGGATAATAAAAATAATAACATCAATAACAAGTATTAATCTTGTAATAATATAAGTTTATTATGTTAAAACTTATAAATAATAAGATTTGTTCATGAAATAATAACAATTCTAAACTTCAGGGACTAAGTTGTAATTTAACTAAAACTAAAATAAAACTTTAAATCTTTGGTGTTAACTCTTGGAAACCTTAGGGGCTATTTGTGTAAATTTAACCAATTTCTCCCCCTTCCCCCGTAAATCCGGTGACCACCTCCGGCCACCGCCGGCAGCCCTCCGGCCACCCCCAAAACCATCAAATTTCGTCGTTTTTTAATCCAAAACCGTCCCCGAACCATTCTAGAACATGATTCGAACCTGTACCATCATTTAATCGAGTTAAAACATCGGTTAAGATCCTAATCGATTATATAACCAAAACACTTTAAACTTCAAAGCCGTTCGAGCATTAACACTCTATAATAATCAAATTAATTGCACATTCACGATCGTTTAACCGTTTCTAATCTTCCATAGAATACAATTTGGTGTGAAACACACCAAACATCACATTTGATTCCACCATCACTCGCGACCTGTAACTTATCGGGGAGCCATGTTCGAAGCTTTATTAAACAAAATTGGGAGAGGGTTAATACACCACAACACCTTTAGAAGCTTCCCAATCCCTTTAATTGAAGAAAACTATCCAGAATCAACTCCATCTAGTAGCACCCCAAATCGCGATTGTCCTTGTTATTGTTCTAATCGTTTTGGCATCTATTCAGGTAATTAAAACCACTCACTCATTCGGTTTCATTCAAGGATCAAAAGCCCTAAGTTTGATTCCATTAACATTCACAATTTGGTGCTCAATTGGGATCGAATTGATTTCTAGGGTTTATGTGAAATTAGGGATTTTCGTTGATTGGTGTTTAAAAACAAAAGGGACCATGTGATACCGCGGCCACGGCCCTGGTTCACTGGTTCCCCACTTGCATTCTAACTTGGAGGTCCCGGGTTCGAACCCGGGCACCCCCATATATTTTTTTAATGGTTTTTCAACCTTAAAATAATTGCAGAAAATTTTTAATAAATATAAAAATTGCTTTTGTAAACTTTAAATATTTTTTGGACCACCAAATAATTTACTAAATTTTTATCAACTTTAAATAATTAAAATACTTTATTTAACACCTTTTTACAAAGGTTATTTTGGTTTAATTCTATCAAAATGGATTCCAAATAATAAATAATAAATTGATTTTGGTCCAAGCGTTACCCTTTTAAAATCACAATTATGTTTAAAATATTTATTTAACTTTAATATTTAAACTTTATTGGTTGTTACCGATAGTTTTCTTTTAAAATTAAGTAGTTATTTATATGAATATGGATTTGCTACAATAATTTAAAAGTTATCTAAAATATTAATGGATACAATAGTATCTTTATTCTTTAAAGGATTACTTTCAAAATTGTAGAAATTATATATATTTTATAATTACACAAAATATTTAAGAATATAATTTCCTATAAGATACACTTTAACTAACGGTTTAAATTAATATTTTGTTAATAATCAATTATTCTTAGAAAATTATAAAGATTTAATTACATTTTGAAGCTCATCATTATTATATCTAATTACATTTCTAAAACACTTAATCACATATATAATTCTTCTAATGGAATCAAAATGTAAATCATTACTTTATAAACTTATTACTTATTAAAACCCCCCATAATTCTATCAAAACCCTAATCCTTGTTTGAACGTTAATCTTATTATTAACCTTAAACTCGTAATATATGCTTAGGTGCCTTGTAAAGTAATACTTTTGATTATCTTTTGATCTTTTATATCATCTTGTAAATGCTTATATCCATGTAAGTATTTCTATACCCCTTTTTCATATTTTCACACTGGGGGTGAAACATATTACGTTATAATCATTGCACTTGTAAACGTTTTATTCTTGTAAACTTATGACAATTTACTTGTGTGTTGTGATTAGTTGAACCTTGTAGCTACCATGTAATGTCGAATATATGTACAATCATTAACTATTGCTAGCCTGGTGACGTCATAGATCTATGGGTCTGACAAGCCTGCTTGGTTGATCCAAGTACACTTAACTAATCGTATATACTTGTAAACGTTTGAGACTTATAAAACTTTGTCAAGGTTTGATTGTGCATTCTGTCTTACATCCCTAGTTACTTTGTTCTCTAATTTACAACATGAATTGTCATCTTTTATATTCTTATGTATTGAAAACTATGGAAATCTCACCAACATTATTGTTGACCTTTTATTTTTAACATGTTTCAGGAAATACTCAAGTATGATTACTACTTTGAAGCTTATCACATCTAGGATTGGACCTAGAGAAATAAAAGAATGAACTTGTCACATTTAACTTGTATATCATGATGTTATCTTTATTTGAGACTTATGTTTGTAATGTTACCTTTGAAACTTATGAATAATATATTGGATTTAATAATAGCATTTTGTGGCTGTGAACTATCTTAACTCTCACATCTCGACGTTTCCGCTGTCAAGGTTGGGGTGTGACAGATTGGTATCAGAGCCCATAACTATAGGGATTAGGTTATTAGAAATGGTGACCTAGACTATAGTTGCATGAACCTCATAGAAAGAACCTTATAAACTTGTGTTTACTTATTGTTGCATGTCACATGATGCTATCTAGTTAGGGGATGCCTTCTGTGCAACTTGATGCCCTTAGATAGGTGTGCTTTAAAATTAAATACCTTGGTTACTTGTCTCCCTAAACTTAACTTTGACTTTTTGATTCTCCCCGACAAATGAACTTCCTAAACCTATTCTCAACGACATGTGGGATCTACTCTTATCATCATGGGTTCAATTCCTTAGACTATGTCTAATCTATGAAAATCTCATCAAGGTTCTGATTCTATGAACCAAAGAAATTTGTGTGACATATAGACACCTGTATTCTGGATTTCCTGGCAAAAGGCCTTCGGGCTAAGGCAAGCATATCGTATAAATCTCATTGCAAGACCAATTATGCTTACCTGGGGATTTCTGGGATGAGTGATAAACTATGGTCAACATACACAAGTTTCTAAGGCGAATGGGTCAATTTACCTTGACGTGTCAACGATTCCAAATGGTAATGCGTTACCAAATGGAATCATCCGAGTTATAATTAAAATACAAAAATCTTTGATTCCTTGAATTGGTTTATGACCAAAACCCTAATATCCTCTCATTCCTATCTTACAGAATATTTCCATCGATATTAAACTCGTTTAACATTTCAACTCATATGTTTAAATATCGTTATACGTTGGGCGTTTCATGTAACTATCTCCATACCTTGACCAACGTGTACATGGATCTAAGTGTACCCGAAGATATTGGGAATCTAAACCGAATGGTCTTCAAAACCCTAAACTGTTACTTATGGTTTCAATTCTTCTTAAAAATGTGTCCCATAACTGAAGTCATACAATGCTGAAAGGTTAAATTCCTACATCACGGGATACTTTGTCTAGGCAAAGTGTAAATAGTAATCTGATTCGACCATCGAATCCAATTACTTGACTTGGAATCCATGAGATAAGTGATCACTTATAGGTACGCGTGTCTTGAATAAGGTTATGGTTGACCTCATATCCTGAGGAGTTCATGTATTCCCTATCGATAGTGAATCGAATGTTCACGTCTCATTGTGGTGTTGAATCATTCTTGTCGTTGATTTCATTTTTCCGATTTAAACCATTCAAGATTTGAACACCATCATAAGTAAACCTGTTATCTCGAACTTTGACCTTAAATTTTGTAAACATGATTTTCCTTTTGTTACATTGATGTAACTTGAAATTTTCTAGGTTTCTAATTGATATTCTTTACCTTTCGTTGTTAAATCGAACTTTGTACCGTTTGCACTGTGGGAGATGCAAGAGCTTGCAAGTCAACCTATGACTAAGAACACTCGTACCTCCTAAATGATTCTAACTCATCAAAACAGGGGTGATTCCCTTACTTTGGTGATGATTCTTTATTCGTTTCAATAAATGGTTTCCAATTATGTGTTTTATGAAATTTCATCCTCTGGATTAGGGTGATTTTCTTATCTCGAGGACTGATTTCAAATATTCTCTTTGGAACTTGCATTTCACAAATGACATGATCTCATCAAAATAGGATTGAAACTCGTACTTTGGTGACAAATGTCAATCTCCGATTGTTTTCTTGTTATTATGAAGCTCAAATCATCAAGATAGGTGTGAATTCCATACCTCGATGATAAATTCATTTTTATAGGTTATATTTTCCCAAATGAAACGACCTCATCAAAATAGGAGTGAATTCTGGATTTTTATGAAGAAGTTCATCTTGTTATATTTTGTTTTTGTAAAACTCCACCGTTAAAATATGAGTGATTTCCTTACCTTAATGGTGAGTTACCTCGTCTTATTTCTGTGGATCCTCAACAATGGGTTAGGATCGAACTTTCGAACTTTTTGATTTGGTAAGTTAGGAGTCATACTTTGGGAAATACACCATCAAGCTAGGAGTGAAAACCACATCTTGATGGCTATTCTCCCTTCTTGATCTCAAATTTGCCCAAATTTTAAGTAAGTGACAAGAAACATGTAGTAACTTGAAGGGTGAATCAATGTTAGTGTTTCGACCCATAAAGCCAAAGCATGATTTCTAAACTTGAAAGAAGACCCGATCGCTCTAGGTTAACTATGATTCCGAGCTTGGAGCATTTAAATTCTTAAATCGATTTCATTCCCTTTATCCTTATGTTTTGATTTGATCTAGCTATATGGAACCATTCATTTCTTACCTATCGACTTTCATTTTGAGTTATCATCAAAACCTGATTGCGTGATGGTAGCCTTCTTAAACATCTTTCTACTAAATAAAGACATTATCAACTTGTGTTCAGGTCTTTCTAGACACACGAATATTCTCAGCTATGCTTATGGGTTTGTTGAACTCGTATGTAAACTGTACTTGGAGATTTGCTACCTTGCAAAACATGATTATAAATGCATTTCTTATTGTTTGTGTCACTTCTTGAATCGCTTTTGAATCCTTAACCTTGGAAATCTTTAAAACTCTATCTTGATTTCGATCTACGAGACTCGTTATTACTTTCATTGTGACGCGGATATGGAGATTCATAAATTTTCGTAATTTGTAGTCATGGGTTTGGCATAAAAGAAAATACATAACTTGGTATATGTCCAAGTGTCTCACCTCCATATATGATAAAGCCTAACATCCGTGTTCCTGAGAATCTCCTGTTTAACTTTTCATCACTAAAATGCCTCTTATCTTAGATGTCAGGATGACAATTGGTGTAGTATAGACCGATTGACTAATTCCATATTGACTTATGTGGGATAACGGGTCGAGAAATTGACTTGTACCTATCTCAAATAATCGTTTACCGTGGTACGTCGTTAAACATCGATCGTTAGTTTGGATGATCGATTCATTTTCCTGCTATAGCAATGTTCTTAAGCATCGTTGTGAACTCATCTCAAAATCTTCACATATCGTATTATCCTTAGTCCGATGGTTTGGTCAAAGGAACAATACATATTCGTAAATATGTGTTAAGATCGTTTCGTTATAAATAGTGACGTTTGGGATTCTTAAATTCCGACGGTCAAACCTTTCATACAATTGTTAGTCTTTTATTGATTTCGAGACATCACTTTACTACAAAACTACATTCTAGACGTTGTGGCTTATAAGTCTAACATACCCCGGTAACTCGCCATCGTTTTTCCAACGTTTCATCTCAAAACGTATCGCATTTCACTGAAACAGTTCAAAATGGCATGCGTTATGGCAAGAGACTTGCAAGATTCCATAAAGTGAATCATCTTATCTGTAATCAAACGTCTATCACTGGCCGTTGTACACTTACCTTTCATTATAACTCCTTTTGTTCATTTAAGTCCATTCTTAATTTCGTCCGACGAAATTCTTTTAAGTTGGGAGACTGTGACATCTCACATTTTGTTAATTAAAAAGGTTAACTTTGTTAAATTTTAAAAGGACTTTTATGCCATTTTGAAGCTTTGAGGACTTGTTATGCATGATAATTAATTTGGTGGTTAACAAATTAATTTAATAATGAATAATAATAATATTATAAGTGTTATAATGTTTACTTAATATTACAAAACTTAAGGTGATAATAATCTTAGAAATAATTATAATAATAATAATAATAATAATAGTAATAATAAGGATAATCAAAATAATAACATCATAACAAGTATTAATCTTGTAATAATATAAGTTTATTATGTTAAAACTTATAAATAATAAGATTTGTTCATGAAATAATAACAATTCTAAACTTCAGGGACTAAGTTGTAATTTAACTAAAACTAAAACAAAACTTTAAATCTCTGGTGTTAACTCTTGGAAACCTCAGGGGCCATTTGTGTAAATTTAATCAATTTCTCCCCCTTTCCCCGTAAATCCGGTGACCACCTCCGGCCACCACCGGCAGCCTTCCGGCCACCCCCAAAACCATCAAATTTCGTCGTTTTTTAATCCAAAACCGTCCCCGAACCATTATAGAACATGATTCGAACCTGTAACATCATTTAATCGAGTTAAAACATCGGTTAAGATCCTAATCGATTATATAACCGAAACACTTTAAACTTCAAAGCCGTTCGAGCATTAACACTCTAATAATCAAATTAATTGCACATTCACGATCGTTTAACCGTTTCTAATCTTCCATAGAATACAATTTGGTCTGAAACACACACAAACATCACATTTGATTCCACCATCACTCGCGACCTGCAACTTATCGGAGAGCCATGTTCGAAGCTTTATTAAACAAAATTGGGAGAGGATAATACACCACAACACCTTTAGAAGCTTCCCAATCCCTTTAATTGAAGAAAACTATCCAGAATCAACTCCATCTACTAGCACCCCAAATCGCGACTGTCCTTGTTATTGTTTTAATCGTTTTGGCATCTATTCAGGTAATTAAAACCACTTACTCATTCGGTTTAATCAAGGATCAAAAGCCTTAAGTTTGATTCCATTAACATTCACGATTTGGTGCTCAATTGGGATCGAATTGATTTCTAGGGTTTATGTGAAATTGGGGATTTTCGTTGATTGGTGTTTAAAAACAAAGAGGACCATGTGATACCGCGGCCGCCTGGTTCACTGGTTCCCCACTTGCATTCTAACTTGGAGGTCCCGGGTTCGAACCCGGGCACCCCCATATATTTTTAATGGTTTTTCAACCTTAAAATAATTGCAGAAAATTTTTAATAAATATAAAAATTGCTTTTGTAAACTTTAAATATTTTTCGGACTTCCAAATAATTTACTAAATTTTTATCAACTTTAAATAATTCAAATACTTTATTTAACACCTTTTTACAAAGGTTATTTTGGTTTAATTCTATCAAAATGGATTCCATAATAAATAATTGGTCCAAGCGTTACCCTTTTAAAATCGCAATATATTTTAAAATATTTATTTAACTTTAATATTTAAACTTTATTGGTTGTTACCAATAGATTTCTTTTAAAATTAAGTAGTTTTTTATATGAATATGGACTTGTTACAATAATTTAAAAATTATCTAAAATATTAATGGATACAATAGTATCTTTATTCTTTAAAGAATTACTTTTCAAATTGTGGAAATTATATATATTTTATAATTACACAAAATATTTAAGAATATTATTTCCTATAAGATACACTTTAACTAACGGTTTAGATTAATATTTTGTTAATAATCAATGATTCTTAGAAAATTATAAAGATTTAATTACATTTTAAAGCTCATCATTATTATATCTAATTATATTTCTAAAACACTTAATCACATATATAATTCTTCTAATGGAATCAAAATATAAATAATTACTTTATAAACTTATTACTTATTAAAAAACCCCAATAATTCTATCAAAACCATAATCCTTGTTTGAACGTTAATCTATTATTAACCTTAAACTCGTAATATATGCTTAGGTGTCTTGTAAAGGAATACTTTGGATCATCTTTTGATCTTTTATATATCTTGTAATGCTTATATCCATGTGAGTATTTCTATACCCTTTTTTTATATTTTCACACTTTGGGGTGAAACATGTTACGTTATATCATTGCACTTGTAAACGTTTGATTCTTGTAAACTTATGGCAATTTACTTGTGTGTTGTGATTAGTTGAACCTTGTAGCTACCATGTAATGTCGAATATATGTACAATCATTAATTATTGCTAGCCTGGCGAAGTCAAAATCTATGGGCCTGACAAGCCTGCTTGGTTGATCCAAGTACACTTAGCTAATCGTATATACTTGTAAACATTTGAGACTTGTAAAACTTTGTCAAGGTTTGATTGTGCATTCTGTCTTACATCCCTAGTTACTTTGTTCTCTAATTTACAACATGAATTGCCATCTTTTATATTCTTATGTATTGAAAACTATGGAACTCACCAACATTATTGTTGACCTTTTATTTTTAACATGTTTCAGGAAATACTCAAGTATGATTACTACTTTGAAGCTTATCACATCTAGGATTGGACCTAGAGAAATAAAAGAATGAACTTGTCACATTTAACTTGTATATCCGATGTTATCTTTATTTGAGACTTATGTTTGTAATGTTACCTTTGAAACTTATGAATAATATATTTGGATTTAATAATAGCATTATGTGGCCGTGAACGATCTTAACTCTCACATCTCGACGTTTCCGCCGTCAAGGTTGGGGTGTGACACCACCCGCCCTCACAAGCTCGCCCCTAAATCCTCCCTGTGTGTTTTTTTTGGGCTACCCGCCAACTTCTGAGGCTACCGGTGCCTTGATGTTGCCACGGAAAAATATACTTGTCCCGCCACGTCACGTTTGACGAATCCACCTTCCCCTTTCTCCAACCCTACGCCACTTCACCACACTCTACTCCTTCCTCGATCCTAACCCCTCTCCTGTTTTTCTTCAACATCCCTCGGGCTTTCCCCTCCATCAAAACAACCTCCTACCGCCAACCCACCTCCTCCCTCTCCCCTGCACTACCAATTTACCTATCACCGGCGTTCTTGACCAAAATCTCTTCCCAAACCGAACCCTCCCAACACCACTACTTCCCCACCTGATCCCACTGCCTCCCCACTGGCCACCCATCCACTTCCGCACCCCGACCACCCATCTCCCATCCTTCACACCATCCCCTCCCCCTACCCACCAACCCATGCAAACGCGATCCAAACCGGTTCCCTCAAACCTGTGGTTCCACTTAACCTCCATACCACCACCTCCCCTTCATATCACCTCTCCCTCCTCACATAAAACGCCCTCACGACCCGAACTGGCTCAATGCTATGAACGACGAATATAGGGCTCTGATCGCTAATAATACTTGGGAGCTTGTGCCTAGACCCTTGGATACTTATTTTTAGAGATGTGGATTCAAGTCAACCACGAGCGACACATCCCTTTTCGTATACAAAAAGGGCAGTCATATGGCCTACCTCCTCTTATACGTTGATGACATTATTCTAACTACCTCACACCAGTCTCTGTTACAGGATATCATTGCTTCTCTCTCCCGCGAATTCGCCATGACAGATCTGGGCACGTTACATCATTTTTTGGGTATTGAGGTCACAAGAACAATGGGGCTCTTTTTCTCTCACAATCAACTTATGCTGCAGATATCATCTCTCGGGCCAACATGACCAATTGTAAGCCTTGTGCCACAACCAGCTGATACTAATGCCAAAGTCAGTGCTACAGCCGGCGAGCTTTTACCAGATGGAACTCTTTATCGCAGTCTCGTTGGCGACCTCCGAAACCTCACGTTCACAAGGCCGAACATCTCCTATGTCGTACAACATATTTGCTTATTTAGGCATGCCCCTCGTGAGCCTCACTTTGCATTTATGAAGCGAGTACTACGCCATCTAAACGGTACACTGGACCATGGTCTTAGTATCTCCCCTTCCCGCTCCACTCATCTCACTGCCTATTCTGATGCTGACTGGGGAGGATGCCCCGACTCCCGTCGATCTACCTCGGCTACTGTGTTTTCTTAGGAGATAATCTTGTCTTATAGTCCTCTAAACGACAGGCTATCATCTCACGTTCAAGTGCCGAGGCGGAGTATCGGGGGGGTCGCTAACACGACCGCCGAGACCACATGGCTACGCAATTTGTTACTAGAACTACATGTGCCACAAACTCGTGCTACAATCATTTTTTGTGATAACATCTCTGCGGTCTACTTTCACAGAACCCGATACAACATCAGCGTACGAAACACATAGAGATTGATATACATTTGTCCGCGACAAGGTTCGTTTGGGTTCCGTTCGTGTTTTACATGTCCCTGCCGATTACCAATATGCTGACATCTTCACCAAGGGACTTCCACGACAGCTATTTCAAAGATTTCGGTCCAGTCTTTGCATTCGTCCGGCCATTGCTTCGACTGCGGGAGCGTATTAGCGGATATATATATTTATTATATATATTCCGATTGATGTGTATTATTTTGTATATATATTTGATTTAGTATTTTGTTTGTAAAGTAAATCTCTTCCCAAATATAAGATATATTGTTATGTTCTTTGTATTTTAAACCCTTTGGGCTATCAATAAGAGACAGGGAATTATTCTTGTTTTCACTATGAAGACATTATGCATAGACTAGAAAAGCTAAAACCTGCAATATTTCTGCCACAAACATTTCATTCACTTTGAGAGAAGAAGGTGACATGGATAAAGCATCCGTCAAGCAACATAAAGCAACCACCTGCAACAATTTTGTTTGTAAGCCTAATTCATTATGTGGCTATGTAGAACAATAAGTATAATTTACAAAATCCAAAAGTAAATTATATGATCATAGAACACTAACCAGAAACCCAGATTGATTCGTTGCAAGTAAGAAATTTTCGGGCAATCATACAATTAAATTACCCTGAAGAACTTAGAAACAACATTGTTATGTTCACAGTAAGTAGTTCATCCAGATGTGTTTAGTTTAAAAACTAAATGTTTTCAAGGTTACTTGCTCTGCTTCCAGAACTATCTCCATTTCTTCTTTAAAATCATCATCTAAGCGGACATCAACTTTGGAAACTGATTCAGGCTTTGGCAAGTTGCGAATCTCAATGTGCTAAAAAGTCTCGCTCTTAATTTTGTATCATAAATTTGTAAATTATCAGTCCATGTAAAAGCATACAATTGTCTATAAAAAGTTAAGAATGCACAGAGAAATATAAGGATAAAAGGAACTATCATGTTACCTTTGAGCAAGAGAGATTGCACAGACCATAGCATGTTTTGCATTTCCACCAAGAGATTCCTATAGTAAAATTTTCAACTTTGAATTTCAATAAGGAATGTGCCTCTGTTTTCCATTTTAAGAAACCTCTGCTAGAATGTAATCAAATTCCTGAAAATGTAACACATACTTAACAAAAACATAGAAGCAAACTTAAAATAATTGAAATAATAGTCAGATTTATACCCAAGTTGTGAGAGTGAACGATTAATATACCCGGCTTCTTTAAGGCGTTCTCCAGCAGCCACAGTTAAGTTTTGTCTTTCTGCCCAGCAGGTCAACAAGTTATTTGACAACCCCTACTTTGAAGAATTCAAATTTTGATTTTTATAGTTTCTATCATGTATACCAGAAAGGCATATAAATTGAAAATTCACTCTGTCTAACAAGTGTATTTTTCAATTACCTTGCATCTTGATTCGACAACACAAGTAAAAACACCATGTTAACGTGAACTCTCCATGTTTATACTTCTAGTAAGGCTATTTTACAACCCCTGCATAGAATAATAGTTGTCTAAGCTTCTACGATTTCCACTAATATCATCCAGTCAAAAGGTATACAAAAAGTAAAGGAAGCTGGTCAAAGTTTCAGCCTTCCTTTCTAAATGCAGGCTATAACAATTCAACTAAGATACAACTCTTGCATACAACAAATAGAACCTAAGATACAATCTCACCTCAGAAATATGGGAAAATAGTGGTTCAACACACAGGGTGTCAAACCGTGTTGGTCACTAGATAAATCATCTTCAACAACAATTTGGCTACCCCAAATTGTGTAGGTCTTGCCACTCCCAGTATACTAAGATTATATACACAGTAATAGATAATACAATCATACAATTAAATACCCATGAAGAAGTTAGAAACAATATTGTTATGTTCACAGTCAGCATGGTATCTATACAAGGGAGACCAAAATAATACCTGCCCATTTGCAAATACAGAGCTTAAATCTAGCAAGACGGTTTTCAACAAGGGGGTTCCTACAAGATGGAGTATATCAGCCTGAATGGACAGATGGAATGCAACAGAAAACTAGTTTGAATAAGTTATAAACTAGTAAGTAGTTGATAGTTTGAATAAGTTACAAACTAGTAAGTAGTTGATCCAGATTAATATCTCAATAAATAACATATAAACTGAAAGTTATGAACACTCGTCTGTGAAGATGTCGCATTAAACATGGATCTTTTTCACGATATTATCATAAAAAAACATTGAAATGATTCATTATTACTCTTACTTTCATCTGGGTATTATGAATATGAAACCAGAATTTAACCTGTGTAGTCTCTAAACATAATATTCTACTAGCTCCAACCTTGTTTATCATCCGCATGAAAGCTCTCTTTGAATAATCTGCAAAAAAAAAACCCATAAGAAATACACAGCTGTTATTAGAGCTAGGGTTATAATATGTCATTAGTTAGAGGGTGTTGGATGTAATTTATTTCTTATTTATAGTCTTTTGTAATCTCTCAATAATATACAATAATACACAATATCATTACTTTAATTGGTATCACAGCCAGGCCACAAAATTGCCACCTTCCGCCCAACCCTCTCGACCGGAACCCTGCTGCCTGCCGCCACCCTCTCGATCGGAACCCTAACGCCTGCTACCGCCTCTCAATCGGAACCCTACCGCCTGCTGCCGCCACCCAACCCTCTCGATCAGAAACCTCCTCCATTCCCACCGTCTTCTCCTCCTTCGCCATGGCTCTTCTACTGCTTTTACATCCCAAGAAAAGACCTCCAACATGAATCATAAATTTCCATTCACCCTTAAACCCTCAAATTACCACAACTAGAAAACCATGCTTTAACCGTTCCTTGAAACAACCAACATATTTGGCTATATTGATGGTACAATCCTCTGTCCACCCGCCACCAGTACCACCCTTGCCTCCGGTTCCGGTGACACCACAAGTCCGGCAGCCACTGAACCCAACCCTAATTATACCACTTGGTGTCATAATGATGCACACATCCGATCCCTGCTTGTCTCTACTGTCTCGGAAGAATCGTTTCATTATGTTAAGGGAATGACCTCAAAAGAACTATGGTAAAATCTTGAACGTGGTCATGCACCACCGACCCATGCTCGTGAATTCACCATCAAATCCCAACTCATGAGGATTGTCATGAAAGGTGATGAACAACCAACATCATACCTTAATCGGGCCATGGCTTATGCCACTGATCTTCAGAATATAGTTAAACCCATTGATGACAATGATCTAATCATGCTTATTCTGTCAGGCCAACGTGATGATTATAATGGCCTTAAATCTCACCTCCTTGGCAGAGAAACTCCCATCTCCCTAAATGAATTACCTGCTCTTTTATCCAACCATGATTACATGCTTCACAAAAATGACCCCATAAACAGTCCGCCAACAGCCCTCCGCTACCAATCTTTTAGCGGTCCAAAACTTGTATCCCAACTTAGTTATACCCTTACAACCAATTAACCCTCCCAAGCCTTGTTTACAAATCGGTCCCTCGTGGTCGTGGTTCCTCTTATTCCCGAGGACGTGGAAGACAATCCAACAGATTCCATCCGCGTGGTCCGGGTCTTTGAATGGGCATCAGTTACTAATCAAGTACATGGAACTTGCAATCGTTGTGGCATCGGTCATATACCATCTGATTGCCTAGTCGGGATGTTTCTACCCTTCGCACAAGACCTCAAGCTAATTATGTTGATACTCGGTCTCAAGTTTCCAACAATCATTGGTATCCAGACAGGAGCAAATAATCATGTCACACCAGATCTTTCAAGCATCGGAAATTCGAACCATATCATGGCTACGAAAATCTTCACGTTGGTAACGGTAAAGGACTACCCATCCTACACATTGGTTCAACAAAAATATATTCCCCTTCAAAAACTTTTTCCTTAACCAATATTTTACATGTTCCTCAAATTAAACATAACCTTCTTTCCGTACAAAATTTTTGTCTTGACAACAATGTTTTCTTTGAATTTCACCCCTATTTCTTTTGTGTGAAGGACATATCTACACGCACTACCTTACTCACGGGTCCAAGTAAGGATGGTTTATACTCACCGGCTCTTCCAAAATTTCATTCAATTCCGAAGACTGACTTTTCTGCCACACGTGCTCTAACATCTGTTTGGCATCAACGTTTAGGGCATCCACATTATCGTGTTTTACAATACATGTTATCTCGTTATTTACTTCCTGTTTCAAAAAAAAAATTAAACATGTTGTTCTTCGTGTCAACAGGGAAAGTCTTGTAAACTTCCTTTAAACGGTTCTTCTTTTCATAGCAATAATATTCTTGATTTGGTTTATTGTGATGTTTGGGGTCCCGCACCATCTTTGTCCTTTAACGGTGATAGATACTTTATGCTTTGCGTTGATCATCATTCTAAATATATGTGGATTTATCATTTAAAACATAAATCAGATGTGTATTTACTATTCAAACAATTTGTTCTAATGGTTGAACGTCAATTCGGTACAAAATTAAAAAGTGTCCAAACTGACTGGGGTGGAGAGTTTCATAATCTCTCAACCTATTTTACTTCCCTTGGCATTATTTATCATCGGTCTTGCCCTCACACAAGTGAACAAAATGGTACGGTTGAACGTAGAATCGCCATGTTGTCGAATCTGGTCTTGCTCTCTTAGCTCAATCACTCGTTCCTCAAAGATTCTGGCATTATGCTTTTGACACTGTTGTGTATCTCATTAATCGTATGCCATCCACCTCCACTTCTCTTACGTCTCCATTTGAATGTATTTTTAAACGCTCTCCGGATTCTCTTTTCTAAAAGTCTTTGGATGCCAGTGTTTCCATACTTACGTCATTACAATCCTCACAAAATGGATTTCCACTCTACTGCGTGTATTTTTCTCTCGGATATAGTCCAGTTCACCATGGGTATTGTTGCTTCGATCCCTCTCGTGATAGGGTGTATATAGTTCGTCTGCTCGTTCAATGAAACCATTTTTCCTTTTGAACCTAAATCTACTATTCCTTCCACACCATCACCCGAACCATACTTTTCTTCCTTGCACAATCCTCCCATGCCTTTTCATGACCAACCTAACCCATCAGATAATCTTCCCTCACCCAATATTCCGCAACCAACTGCTTCCTCTTCCCCTACAAATAACACAACCACTTCCGCCCCTCAACCCCACTCCCTCGGCCGAGACCACCTAACCTAAGGCAAAACCCAAAACCTACCTCTAGATTTGATCCCTCTGCTTCTAACACTACCACCAACCCGTCACTACCATCACTCAACCACCCAATACCGACCCCGCCACACCACCTCCTAAAACTGAACCACCAACCACTGAACCAGTTACCTTTACCACTGCCAACAAATTTACTGAATGGCATCGTGCTAAGGTAGAGGAGTTTTCGGCTCTTGTTATAATGGTACATGGTCTCCTGTTCCCCCGTTTCATGGGGCTAATATTGTTGATTGCAGGTGGGTTTACAGGATTAAAAGAGACAAAACGGGTACTCCTCGTTATAAAGCACAGTTGGTTGCCAAGGGCTATACTCAAACTGCAGGCATTGATTATCAGGAGACTTTTAGCCCGGTTATAAAGGATATAACTATTCGTGTTGTTCTCTCTTTGGCGGTTGCTCGTCAATGGCCGCTTCGCCAACTGGATGTGCAAAATGCCTTTTTACGCGGACAGCTTGAGGAAACAATTTATTTAAAACAACCACGGGGTTTTGTGGACAGCACTAAACCCGATTATGTTTGCAAACTGCATAAATCTCTCTATGGCCTCAAGCAAGCCCCACGGGCTTGGTTTACCCGGTTCTCTTCCACTCTGCGGCATTTGGGATTTACAGGATCTAAAACCGATCCGTCTCTTTTCATCTACAAGCATGGCACAACAGTTCTTTATCTTCTGGTTTATGTTGATGACATTATTGTTACTGGGAACAATACTGCTGCCATTCAACATGTTGTCTCTACTCTTAGTTCTACCCTTGCGTTAAAGGATATGGGAGATCTTGATTATTTTTTAGGTCTCGGAATTCTTAGACGTGTAAAAGACATTATCCTCTCTCAGAAAAAGTACCTCCTTGAATTACTTGATCGCTCGGGCCTCTCGGCGGCTAAAGCTGTACCATCTCCCATGAGTAGCTCCATTATTTTAACTACGGATGATAGCCCCAAATTCTCTGATCCGGCCAAATATCGCCTGGTTGTTGGTGCATTACAATATGCAACTCTCTCGCCCGGATATCACTTTTGCAGTTAATCGGGTATGTCAGTTCATGCACTCTCCCACTGGAAATCAATGGAGCGCAGTGAAACACATCTTACGGTACATACAGGGCACCGTGCACTATGGATTACTTATTAAACATGATTCCAGTTCCACCCTTCATGCCTTTACTGACACATCATGGAATCATCTTGCTGCATTCTCTGACGCTGACTGGGTAGGTTGTCCAATTGATAGACGCTCCACTGGTGGGTTTGCAATCTACTTAGGTTGCAATCTCGTACCTTGGATGTAACATCCTGTATTTTTTACGTTAATTAAAAAGTTAACGTCGTTTAATCTTGTAAGGACCATTGTGGTCATATACGAAACTTATGGGTTGCTTATGCATATTACTTTAATTTGTCTTTTAATCCTTAAAGATTATAATGATTATTATTATATAATATTATAATAATAATAATAATAATAATAATAATATAGTAGTAGTAGTAGTAGTAGTAGTAGTAATTGTTAAGTTTAAAATAAATAAATAAAATATAAGTTTTAATACTTTAAAACTTGCAATTATAAGTTCCTACATAAAATGATAACATTAATAAATACAAGGACTAAAACGTAACTTATATTAAAACCAAACCCAACCTTTGGGGGAAACGAACAAAGATAAAACGCAAGGACCATTGGTGTAAATTTCAAAACAAAAACCCCCTTTCTTTCACCACCCCTGTTTTTCCGGTAAGTCGCCGACCGGCTCCGGCCAAACTCCGCGAACCCAACGCAGCTCCATTTGGCCGTGGTTTTGACTCAAACGCACCCCACAATCGATTCGTGAACATGATTCAAACTTAATCACGCACTATAATTACGATTAAACATCGGTTACGAACATTATTGGGTTGTAACCGAAACCTTTAATCTTAGAGTCGTTTGATCATTTAAACACAATAATAATCAAATTAATTGGAACTTAAGCGATCGCTTAACTGGCCCTAAACTTTTAAAACAACACAATTGCACCTGAGAAACACACAACCATCGAATTCAATCATCACCTTCAACGCAACCTGCAACTTAACCAAAACCCCTCTTCCGAACGTTTTAAACCGAAATCAACATAGGGCTTTGCATCAAGAACATCAGTCGAAGCTGTCCATAAGTTTAATTGGATTATCATCGGCTATTACACATTAATTGTGAACCTTCTGTCGCCAGTTTGTTCTTCGTTGTTCCAAGCTCCATTTCAAATTGAATCAGGTATTAAACATATTACATACTCGATTTTGGTCGACTAATGAAAGCCCTAACCATAATTTGATTAACAACATCGATTGGTGTTTCATTATTGAATCAATCGAAACTAGGGTTCTTGGGAAATTGGGGATTTGTTTAAGGCTTGTTTTTAAGAATTAAAAACGGATTCATATCGCGGCTGAGGCCTATGGTTCACTGGTTTAGATTCTTGCACTTTCAACATGGGGTCCCGGGTTTGAACCCGGGCATCCTCATGCAATTTTTTTAAAGCCTTTTAAGCTTAATTTTAATTATAGAAAATTTTTAATAAACATAAAAATAATTTTACAAACTTCTAATAGTTTTGAAATCATCTAAATATTTTCTGTAAATTTATTTTTGTAAAATCTTTTAACATTTTATTATAAAATTTGTTTACAAATGTTGTAACTAAATATATTTATTTATAAAAAAATGATTTATAAACTTATTAGATTTTTAAGACACCATATTATTTTCTATAAATTTATTTAATAAAATATTTTAATATTTTATTAAATGGTTTAGATAAATAATATATATAGATTATTTTCTTATAAAATGGTTTTTTAAATAGTGGTTTAAATCACTAAATTAATTGTTCAACAATATCTATATACATTTATAAATGATGATTATTATTCCAACTTATAACTAAATTTTTATTACAAATAATATTTCCTTTGTATTTCTATATACAAAAAATGTACACTTAGTATATTTTAGTTACTTTCTATTAAAACACATAAATGATAAATTTTGTCTTAAAATATTTTACGTACTTATAAAAATCCTCAAATTCCACCTAAAATCCTAGTTCGTGTTAAAACATCAAACTTATTATTAAAACGTTAACCTTGTGTATGTATATTATATATATATATTTAGGGCCTTGTGACCATTCACGTTGGAACGACGTCTATTATTCCTCTATTAATCGTCATACTTATATTTATTTGCAGGTGAGTTTCCTTGCCCCTTTTTATGTTATTTCACAACCGTTTTAGGGTGAAACATGTTACGTTATTCAACATACACTTATAAACATTTAAATCTTATAAAAGCACATGCAATTCATACTTTTATTTTGTCATGGTTATTTGTGTTATTGTAAGTATTATATGAGATCATATATTGTTTACAATCATTAACTATTGCTAGCCTGGCGACGTCTTAGATCTTCGGGCCTGACAAGCCTATTTGGTGCTAAAGCTGATGTATTGCCGGCTCCTGATGACATATGCTTGTTCATCATGGGAACCAAGTACACTTAGCCAATCATATAAACTTATAATCTAGTCGAGGTTTGATTATACTATATGTATTCTATAAACTTGCTAACTCATAACCTATGACATGAATTGCTACTTGAAATCCATGGTATATTATGTATGTGAAACCCTTGAAAACTCACCAACTTTATAGTTGACCCTTATTTTTAACATGTTTCAGGAAATGCCCAAGTTTGAAGTCACTATTTGAAGCTTGCAATAATCTAGGATTTGGACCTAGTTAAATGAATAAAATGATTATGTTATGTTTCGTACTGTTTGGAACTGATGCGTGTGGATAGTATATATATTTTTTATAAAGAATTTTCACACAGATTCAGTTTTAAATGATTATTACTAATACTAACTACACACACAAAAGGCAAGTGTACCTATCGTGAGGTAATATAGTTTTGGTAAGAACCGAGTATCAATCCGTGGACACACTAAGCCTACTCAACAACCCTCATAATTGACGATTAATTTTTGATTTAGAAAATGATAGATTGAGACTTTTGGTGATTCTTTCAGTGAAGTAAGCTGTTATCCTAATTTAGATAACACTTATGTAACTGTGATGAATTGGTAGTGTGATTAAAGATATTAAATAAAGTTATTGTGTTAATGTTTATAAAGATGAGCTGGCGCGATTTCTTGTCTATCCGCTCCGTAGTGACTAGGACCACGTCAGGTTGAGATTTACTGCTTAGGTCAAAGCTCTAGTAATGTAGGTAAATCTTTTGTGCCCTTTTTGACATACGATTTCTGAAAACATAACTTAGTATTAGAAGAGAGTTGATCAAGTTCCTTTCCAACATACCATTAATTTTAGAAAACCATAACATTACTGTGGATTTCTCAGACTAATAAAAGGGAACCCGTAAATGATTAGAAAGTTAAGGTCTTATGATTTCTAATAACCATCTCTAGTTAATTAGCCATAGTTTGTTATGAATAAAAGTTGATCATATTTTTTCAACCGTGTATGACAATCACAATTACAAACCATAAACTTATAACCCCCCGTTCAAATGTAGGTGCTACCCATCGAAAGTTTTCCCAAGATCACCATAACAATAACACAATATTTGTCACACCATTAGTTCATCACAAATTACATAAGTTTCATCCAATTAGGATGATAATAAGAGTTTAGCTCATAATGAGCTTGAACATAACAACAAGGATAGAAGATGGTAATGAAATCTTAAATAAATTAGAACAATCAAATCGGTGATTCACTATGGATGATGTTAAACGATCCCGAGCTTCTTCTAAGTGTTGAATGGACCTCCAAAACCTTCTAAGGACCTCCAAAGACTGGGTTCCCGAGAGGGAACACCAGCACTTCACCTCCCAAAAGCTTCTCTCAAAGTTGCAAATGAAGTCCTATTTATAGGCTTTCTGGAGTGTTTAAGCACGACCCCGTGCCTAAAAGGCACGGCCCCGTGATAGTACAATGTATGTAAAAGTTGGTCGGCTCGTACGCTCAGATGTTGTCGGGCACGACCCCGTGTTCAATGGGGCATGGCCCCGTGTTTATGGTGGGGCACGACCCCGGTGGGGAACGCCCCGTGCCTCGGGTTGGGGAACCGTACATTTGGTCCTGTCGAACTGACAAACACGGGGGTGTGTTGAATTTAGCACGGGATTGTGTTGAATTTAGCACGGGGGTGTGTTTCAGGCTGGGCATGGGGGCGTGCCTCATGAGGCACGACCTCATGCTTGAATTCCGGAGCTTGGTTTTCTTTAATTTCTTCCTTTTTAAGCTCATTTTGTACATCTTGGCCTTTTCCAAGCCTGAAAACACAATATGAACGATTTAGGTATCAAATCATCATTTTACGGAAGATATTAAGGAACAATTGATGTGCTTTTGATAGTATATTTATATATAATTTAGAGCACATCAGGAACTATTTCATGTTTCAGACTTATGAATGTATTTCGTTTGAAACTTATAATAATATTATTTTCATTTAAAGATAGCGTCATGTGGTTGTGAATAATCTTAACTTTCACATCTCGACGATTCCGCCGTCAAGGTTGGGGTGTGACAGATTGGTATCAGTGCCCATAACTATAGGGATTTAAGTTATTAGAATGGTGACCTAGACTATAGCGTATGCATGAATCTTATAGAATCATATTTCAATTCTTGTAAAGATATATGGTTTGCATGCTACATAATGCTATGCTTTCTTACGTGCAACTTGATGCCTTAGCATAGGATTGTCTTTATGTATGCTTAAACTTTGTTACCTATCTCCCCTAAACTTAACTTTGACTCTTTGGTTCTTCCCGACAAATGAAACTTCCTAAACTTTT
The DNA here is from genome assembly GCA_024085815.1 of Flaveria linearis. Taxonomy (NCBI): domain Eukaryota; kingdom Viridiplantae; phylum Streptophyta; class Magnoliopsida; order Asterales; family Asteraceae; genus Flaveria; species Flaveria linearis. The sequence continues at coordinate 56,559,095 of CM044017.1, read as the reverse complement.
TCTCGACGACATGTGGAATCTACACTTATTATCGTGGGTATAATTCGTTAGACTCTATGTCTAATCTATAAAATCTCATCAAGGTTTTGATTTTATGAACCTAAGAAATTTGTGTGACACATAGACACCTGTATTCTGGATTTCCTGGTAAAAAGGCTTCGGGCTAAGGCAAGCATATCGTATAAATCTCATTGCGAGACCAGTTATGCTTACCTGGAGATTTATAGGATGAGTGATAAACTATGGTCAACATACACAAGTTTCTAAGGCAAATGGGTCAATTTACCTTGACGTGTCAACGTTTTCAAATGGTAATGTGTTACCAAATGGAACCATCCGGTTTATATTTAAATATAAAAATCTTTGATTCCTTGAACTGGTTTATCACCAAAATTCTAATATTTTCTTATTCCTATCTTATGAAATGTTCCCGTTAATATTAAAGTCGTTATACTCCTCAATTCATACGTTTAAACATCGTTATACGTTGTGCGCCTTATCTAACTATTTCTATACCTTGACCAATGTGTACATGGATCTTAATATATCCGAAGATATTGGTCGTTTAAACCGAATGGTTTTCAAAACTTAAAGTTGTTACTTGGGGTTTTCAAATGTCCTTAAAGTGTGTCCCATAACTGAAATCATGCAATGCGAAAGGTGAAATACCTGTGTCTCGGGATACCCTGTCTAGGTAAGGTATACACATAAACCTGATTCGACCATTGAATCCGTTTATCTGATCGGGAACTCATGAAATGGGTGTACACTTATAGGTACGTGTGTCTTTAGTAAAGTTGTGGTTGACGTAACACTTTGAGAAGTCAATGCATTTCCCTTTTATTTCGAACCGAATGTTTACACCTCATTGTTGTAATGAATCATTTTCGTCGTTGATTTTGTTTTTCTAATTTGAGAACCCATCACAATTGACTCTGTTATCCCGGACTTTAACCTTAATCCTAGCAAGCATGATTTTCTGTTCCTGCTAATGTTACGTCGATGTAATTTGAAGTTTCTGAAATTCTAACCATTTTGCATCGTAGGCAATGCAAGAGTCCGCAACTCAACTTATGACTAAGGACACTCGTATCTCCTAAATGATTGTATCTCATCAAAACAGGGGCGACTCCCTTACTTTGGTGATGATTTTCCATTCGTTATTATTGTTCTTATGAAATTGCATCATCAAGACAGAAGTGAATTCCTTACCTTGATGACCATTTCTTCTTCTTGTTCTTGTGAAATTCATATATCACCAATGGAAATACCTCCTTAAAATAGGAGTGAATTTCGTACCTCGATGATGACTTTTAATTTTCTATTGTGTGTTTTATAAAATCTCGTTCTCTGAATCGGGGTGATTTCCTTGTTTTGAGGACAGATTTCAATCATTTTCCTTTGGAACTCGTATTTCACGAATGAAATGACATCACCAAAATAGGATTGAATTCCGTACTTTGGGTGACAAATGTCAGTTCTCGATTGTTTTTCTTGTTATCATAAAATTCAATCATCAAGATAGGCGTGAAATCCATACCTTGATGATAATTTCACCCGTTTAAAATTTTATGGATGGTATTTTCCTTATATGAAATGATCTTATCAAAGTAAGAGTGAATTCTGTACTTTGATGAAGCCTTTCATGTTGCTATATTCTGTTTCTATAAAACTTCACCGTTAAGATAGGAGTGATTATCCTTACCTTAATAGTAGGTTACCTTATTTTATTTCTGAGGATCTTTAACAATGAGTTAGGATCAAGTTCTCGCTTGATAGTTAAGAGTCATATCTTAGGAATACACCACCAAGCTAGGAGTGATAATCACATCTTGGTGACTATTCCCATCCCTTGATCTCAAACCTACCAAGGTTTTCAAGACTTCAATTGACAAGAACATGTAATAACTTGAAGGGTGAACACCGTTATCTGATTTATCAATGATAGTGTTCCAACCAGACAAGCTGTTATCTGATTTATCAATGATAGTGTTCCAACCAGACAAGCTAAAACATGATTCCTGAACCCAAAAGAAGTCTTTGTCACCTTGGGGTAATCTTAGTTCTGATCCTGGAACATTTAATTTTTAATTCGATTTCTCTTCTCGCGCCATTAAGTCTGGAACATTTAATTTGATTTTCTTTCTCACGCTTTTATGTTTCCACCTGACGTTTGATCTAGCTTTATGGATCCTTTTTACTTATTGATTTTTTTTCTCCGGGTTATCATCAACACCAAATTGCACGATGATAACACTCCTAAAACAATTCTTCGTACAAGATAATTTTTTTATAAATTTATGACATGTTTTTCTAGTTATAGCAATGTACGGTTATGTTCATGGGTTGATGAACCGCGTGTGCAAGCCGTACTTGAAAAGCTACTTGTGTTTGCCTTTATCGGTAATATCCTGAATTATTCAAATTTTAATCCAATCGTGAAATCTATCTTCGTTGATTAATGCAATTCCTATTATTGTGTCATTTCTTGGACCATCTTTGAACTCCTCATCTTGAAAACCTCTAAATCTCTATCATGATTGTGACTTACGGGACTCGTTGTTACCTTCATCTCAATGCGGATATAAAGATCGATAAAGTTTATCATCAATTTATCCCTTAAAGTCTAATATACCTCAGGAACTCATCATCGTTTTCCAACGTTTCATGTGTCAAATCCTAAAATTTAGTTTGCCGATAACTTTCGCTTTTTACCCGTAATCAAACATCAATCACAGTCCGTTAATGCACTTGTCTTTCATCATAAGTCTCTTGTTCGTTTAAGTTTCATTTTTAATTTCGGGACGAAATTCTTAAAGTTGGGGAGACTGTAACATCCTGTATTTTTACGTTAGTTAAAAAGTTAACGTCGTTTAATCTTGTAAGAACCATTGTGATCATATACGAAACCTATGGGTTGCTTATGCATATTACTTTAATTTGTCTTTTAATCCTTTAAAGATTATAATGATTATATAATAATAATAATAATAATAATAATAATAATAATAATAATAATAATAATAATAGTAGTAGTAGTAGTAGTAGTAATAATTGTTAAGTTTAAAGTAAATAAATAAAATATAAGTTTTAATACTTTAAAACTTGTAATTATAAGTTCCTACATAAAATGATAACATTAATAAATACAAGGACTAAAACGTAATTTATATTAAAACCAAAACCCAACCTTTGGGTTGGAAACGAACAAGATAAAACGCAGGGACCATTGGTGTAAATTTCAAAACAAAAACCCCCCTTTCTTTCACCACCCCTGTTTTTTCCGGTAAGTCGTCGGCCGGCTCCGGCCAAACTCCGGCAAACCCAATGCAGCTCCATTTGGCCGCGGTTTTGACCCAAACGCACCCCAATCGATTCGTGAACGTGATTCAAACTTAATCACGCACTATAATTACGATTAAACATCGGTTACGAACACGATTGGGTTGTGTAACCGAAACCTCTAATCTTAGAGTCGTTTGATCATTTAAACACAATAATAATCAAATTAATTGGAACTTAAGCGACCGCTTAACTGATCCTAAACTTTTAACAAACACAATTGCACCTGAGAAACACACAACCATCGAATTCAATCATCACCTTCAACGCAACCTGCAACTTAATCAAAACCCCTCTTCCGAACGTTTTAAACCGAAATCAACATAGGGCTTTGCATCAAGAACATCAGTCGAAGCTGTCCATAAGTTTAATTAGATTATCATCGGCTGTTACACATCAATTGTGAACCTTCTGTCGCCGGTTTGTGCTTCTTTGTTCCAAGCTCCATTTAAAATCGAATCAGGTAATTAAACATATATACATACTCGATTTTGGTCGACTAATGAAAGCCCTAACCATAATTTGATTAACAACATCGATTGGTGTTTCATTATGGAATCAATCGAAACTAGGGTTCTTGGGAAATTGGGGATTTGTTTAAGGCTTGTTTTTAAGAATTAAAAACGGATTCATATCGAGGTTGAGGCCTATGGTTCACTGGTTAAGACTCTTGTACTTTCAACATGGGGTCCCGGGTTTGAACCCGGGCATCCTCATGCAATTTTTTAAAGCCTTTTAAGCTTAATTTTAATTACAGAAAATTTTTAATAAACATAAAAATAATTTTACAAACTTCTAATAGTTTTAAAATCATCTAAATATTTTCTGTAAATTTATTTTTGTAAAATCTTTTAACATTTTATTATAAAATTTGTTTACAATGTTGTAACTAATATATTTATTTATAAAAAAAATGATTTATAAACTTATTAGATTTTTATGACACCATATTATTTTCTGTAAATTTATTTAATAAAATATTTTAATATTTTTATTAAATAGTTTAGATAAATAATATATATAGATTATTTTCTTATAAAATGGATTTTTAAATAGTGGTTTAAATCACTAAATTAATTGTTCAACAATATCTATATACATTTATAAATGATGATTATTATTTCAACTTATAACTAAATTTTATTACAACTAATATTTCTATATACAAAAAATGTACACTTAGTATATTTAGTTACTTTCTATTAAAACACATAAATGATAAATTTTGTCTTAAATATTTAACGTACTTACAAAAATCCCCAAATTTCACCTAAAATCCTAGTTCGTGTTAAAACATCAAAGTTATTATTAAAACGTTAACCTTGTGAATGTATATATATATATATATATATATATATATATATATATATATATATATAGGGCCTTGTGACCATTCACGTTGGAACGACGTCTATTATTCCTCTATTAATCGTCATACTTATATTTATTTGCCAGGTGAGTTTTCTTGCCCTTTTTATGTTATTTCACACCATTTGGGGTGAAACATGTTACATTATTCAACATACACTTATAAACGTTTAAATCTTATAAAAGCACATGCAATTTATACTTTTATTTTGTCATGGTTATTTGTGTTATTGTAAGTCTTATATGAGATACATATATTGTTTACAATCATTAACTATTGCTAGCCTGGCGACGTCTTAGATCTCGGGCCTGACAAGCCTATTTGGTGCTAAAGCCGATGTATTGCCGCTCCTGATGACATATGTTTGTTCATCATGGAACCAAGTACACTTAGCCAATCATATAAACTTATAATCTAGTCGAGGTTTGATTGTACTATATGTATTCTATAAACTTGCTAACTCATAACCTATGACATGAATTGCTACTTGAAATCCACGGTATATTATGTATGTGAAACCGTTGGAAACTCACCAACTTTATAGTTGACCCGTTATTTTTAAGATGTTTCAGGAAATGCCCAAGTTTGAAGTCACTATTTGAAGCTTGCAATAATCTAGGATTTGGACCTAGTTAAATGAATAAAATGATTATGTTATGTCTCGTACTGTTTGGAACTATTTCATGTTTGAGACTTATGAATGTATTTCATTTGAAACTTATAATAATATTATTTTCATTTAAAGATAGCGTTACGTGGTTGTGAACAATCTTAACGCTCACATCTCGACGATTCCGCCGTCAAGGTTGGGGTGTGACATTGGATGGCTCATAAACAAAAGACTGTTTCTCGCTCCTCAACGGAGTCTGAATATAAAGCGGTTGGTGATACGGTTGTTGAAATCATGTGGCTTGAGTCATTAATGCGAGAACTTGGCTTTGTTTCTGATTCTCCTCCAGTTCTTTGGTGTGATAACTTAGGAGCCACCTATCTCTCTTCAAATCCTATTTTTCATGCACGTACCAAATGTGGAAATTGATTATCATTTTGTTCTTGAGAAGGTGGCTAAGGGGGGTTTACAAGTTAAGTTTATATCTACAGCAGATCAGGTTGCGGACATCTTCACAAAACCACTTCCTACTGATCGTTTCAACTTTCTCAGATCCAAGCTGCAAGTCGTTCCCCGACCTCAGCATGAGGGGGCGTATTAGAGCTAGGGTTATAATATGTCATTAGTTTGAGGGTGTTGGATGTAATTTATTTACTTATTTATAGTCTTTTGTAATCTCTCAATAATATACAATAATACACAATATCATTACTTTAATTGCTGTTAAATAAGTCACAAACAACATTTTACGTTCACAGTCAGCACGCATTTATAAAAAGGATGCCAAATAATACCTGCCCGTATGCAAATGCAGAGCTGCTAAATCCAGCAAGACAGATTTCAACAAGGGTAGTTCCTACAAGATGGAATGCAACAGAAAATTAGTAAGCGCTTGATCCAGATTCATATCTAAATAAATTCCATATAAGATAATCTTCAAGAGTACTTACCATACATATTTCAAAGGCGAAGAACAATGAAATCAACTTCATGATCAATCATCAATCCCCCAACGGCTATATATTATCCTTCATCATCACTTATATCTCCCTAAATTGTCCGTTGGAACCTTAATCTTCTATCATCATCATCATCATCTGGATCATTACTCCAAACTATCATTTCAAAGAGATAATCACATTAAGCAATCAAGAAATCCGATATTCCACCGTCAAACTCTCTCCTTAAACGGAGAAGTTTTCAAGCAGAAGTTTTCAGTTCGATCAAGAAATCCGATAAAACCCTCTCCTTAAACGGAGGACTAGTAATGCTTTTGCCGTTGATATTAGTGGTGTATCTGGAGACTATGATACTGGAGTCAAGGTAATTGTTGAAAACCTAAACTTCCATCTAAAGGATTATGGAATTGTAGAAGTAATTTTCATTGATTGGAATTGAGATCCAAAGGCCCTATAAATAATCAACTATAACAATAATATCTCCACTAATTTAGGAAAAGATAGGAATCAAAACTAACTAGAGATATACTCAATAAGGTGATAAATATGAATCACTAATAGTCCCCCTCAGGTTGAACGTGGATACGTAGAAACGTTTAAGCTGGATCGAAATGCCTCAAATTATATCTTGGAAGTCCCTTGGTGAAGATATCCGCATACTATGCTGACGAAGGAACATGAAGGACGCGAATATGGCCGATTTGAACTTTCTCCCGTACGATGTGAATATCCATCTCAACGTGTTTAGTTCGCTGGTGCTGCACAGGGTTACCCGATAAGTAGATAGTGGAAATTTTGTCACAGTATACCAGTGTAGCTCGTTGAATCGGGACGTGGAGCTCTAGCAGAAGGTTTCGTATCCGCTACAGCATTTGCAACTCCTCGATATTCTGCTTCGGCGCTGGACCGAGAGATGGTTGGTTGTCTTTTTGAAGACCAGGAGATGAGGTTGTCACCTAAAAATATGCAATATCTAGACGTCGAACGGCGTGTGTCGGGGCAACCACCCCAATCAGCGTCGGAGTACGCGGTTAGTGTGTGATGTGGAGGGGCATGGAGCCGTAAGCCTAGATCGATAGTGCCGTGTACATAGCGAAGAACACGCTTCATAAATGTAAAGTGCGGTTCCCTCGGGGCATGCATGAATAGGCAAATCTGTTGAACCGCGTAGGAGATGTCTGGACGCGTAATGGTAAGGTACTGTAAAGCTCTTGCGAGACTCCGGTATAAGGTGCCATTGGGTAATAAGTCCCCTCAGTGGCACTGAGTTTAGAGTTTGTGTCGACTGGAGTGTGACACGGTTTGCATGCTAGCATGTTGGCCTGATGAAGGATGTCACGAGCGTATTGCGATTGAGCAAGAAACAAGGATGAGTTGTCTCTGGTGACAATAATACCGAGGAAGTGATGTAGTGATCCGAGGTCCGACATCGCAAACTCAGAGGACAGCTTGGTGATAATCTTTGGAAGTAGTCTCGGATGATTTGCAGTGAGGACAATATCGTCCACATATAGAAGAAGATAGGCAAGTTGGTCCCCATGTTTGTAAATAAATAAGGATGTATCACAAGTGCTATGTCGAAAACCCAAAGACGTGATGAAGGTGGCAAACCTAGTGTACCATGCACGCGGGGCTTGTTTGAGGCCGTATAGAGATTTTCGTAATCGACAAACATGAGTCGGCAATGCCGGATTCGTAAACCCGGGTGGTTGATACATGTACACGGTTTCCTCGAGATTGCCATGGAGGAATGCATTTTTGACGTCCAACTGATGAATCGGCCAATTGCAGGATACTACCAGTGATAGAACCGTGCGTATAGTGGCGGGTTTAACAACCGGGCTGAAGGTGTTGTTGCAGTCAACACCCACGGTTTGTGACTTACCATTGCAAACTAGACGCGCTTTGTATCGGTCCAAGGTGCCATCCGCTTTGAACTTGTGACGAAAAAGCCACATGGATCTGATGATTGGTTGATTAACCGGTTTAGGAACTAATTCCCAAGTGTTATTTTCCTGCAAAGCACTAAATTCATCGTTCATGGCGCGTAACCAATTATGGTCGGATAAGGCTTTTATATGGGACGTGGGGATGGGAGAGATGTTATTTGTGACGTTAAGATTGTATTTTGGATTGGGTTTGGTGATGCCGGCTTTGGCACGAGTGAACATATGGTGTGTATTGGTAGATGGGGGGGCTGCGGATCGGAGTTGGAGGGTGGGGGGGCTGATTGGGGGTGTTAGGTGGGCTTGGATCAGGTTGGTGTGTTTGGGCCGAGGGGGTAGGAGTGGTTGAGTTTGGGGCAGGCTGTGGTGGTTGGGCCGCGGGGTAGGGATTGGGCCGAGAGGTGGTGTAGTGGGGTGGGGTGTAGCAGCGGGTGTGTTGGTGGTTTCGAAAAAGGAGGGGTGAAGAAAGGGAGTGAGGGGGTGGGTTGTGTCATCCAGAAAGGTATAGTGTGGGAGGTAGATAGGTCTTTGAAGGGAAACATGGTTTCGTAAAAAACTACATAACAAGAGATGTGAACCCGTCCGGTTGTCGGGTCATAACATCGGTAGCCACGAAAGTCAGGGGGATAACCTAAAAAGACACACTTAGTGGACCTAGGTGAGTGTTTGTTGGTTTGGGTGGCCGACATGTTGGGGTAACAGGCGCAACCGAACACACGAAGATGCTCGTAGGTCGGTTGGCGCATGTATAAGGCAAAGGCGGGTGTTTGGAAGTGAAGTCTCTTGGAGGGGAGGATGTTATGGAGATACGATGCCATGTGAAGGGCTTCGACCCAAAAGTTGGGTGGAAGGTGGGCATGGATAAGGAGGGCACAAATGATGTCATTCAAGCGACGAATCATTCGCTCCGAACGGCCGTTTTGTTGTGAGGTTTGGGGGCAGGAGAAACGAAACACAAGTCTGTTGTTAGCGGCAAAATCTTTAAAGTTGTTATTATCAAACTCACCGCCCAGGTCATATTGAAAAGTTTTAATAGACATTTGAAACTGTGTTTGGATAAGCTTATGAAATTTGGCAAACGTTTGAAACGTTTTGGATTTAAATTTTAAAGGGTACACCCAAACGTAATGAGTATAATTGTCAATTAACACCATATAATATTTATACCCGGAGTTACTTTCAATTGGTGAGGTCCAAAGATCACAGTGGATGATATCAAAGGGTTGAAACGTATAAGAGACAAAGTCATTAAATGGTAAACGTTTGCTGTTAGACAGCTGACATGAAGAACAAATAGAAGTACCAATAGGTTTATTACATTTATAAATAAAAAACGACTAAGATAATCTAGTACGTTCGTGCCGGGGTGACCGAGACGATCGTGCCATGGTGGAGTTGACGATGACTGCAACGCAAGTTGAGGCGGAGTGAGTGGATAAAGTTCGCCATTGCTATTGTGGCGGGAAAGGAGCTGTCCATCCTTGAGGTCCTTCAAAGAAAAACAAAAGGATCAAACTCGATAGAAACTTGATTATCAATAGTAAATTTGCGAACCGATAAAAGATCTTTAATGACACTAGGTGAGTGAATGATGTGGTTTAATTGGTAGGTTTTGTTTGGGAGTTCATAAAAGCCATTACCCGTGCCATGAATCGGTAAACGTTCACCATTGCCGACAAAAATAGGATTTACAGGAAAAGAACATGGGGAAGTTAGTTTACCTGGGTCGGAGGTGATATGGGATGAAACACCGGTGTCCATGTACCATTGCGGATCCGTGTAATTTAAACTCATGTTAGACATTGCCGAACCAATATCACTTGGGCACAGGGCGTTGTTGCCCGTTGGGCCATACCCGGTAGGAGCAGCGTACTAGGCTTGAGATGGAGTGAGATGGGCCTGCTGTGAATTGAAGCCTGGTGGATATGAGGGGTAAGGGGTGGGTGGCCCGGCCCAGTTTGGGTGGCTGTTATAGGGGCTGGAATGTGGCTGTGAATGGGGGCCCGAAGGTGGCTGCGGGTAATGGGTGGACCCCCACCCGTAAGATGGGTGGCTGTTGGGATATAGCGGCTGACTGGCCCCCCTGCCGGGTGTCCGTCCGCCCCCTCGGTTTATCTGGCCATGGCCACGGACGGCTTTACGCCGGGTCATAGTGCTTACCCCGGTACCCGTTCGGATAAGGTGAGCGCGTCGGGTCGGTGGGTGGCTGCTGGTTGGAGGGTGCGGGTTGAGTGTGGAGGAGGGCAGAATCTCGGGAGAGGCCGGATCGGGCGGACTGGCGCTGCTGCTCCGCTTCAATCATGCCAATGGCTTCATCCCATTTGGGACAACTTTGGTTGATCATCGAGCCGACTGTGTCATACTCAGCAGGGAGACCTCGGACCATCTGTATGACGAGGTGACTCTCGGTGACAGGCTGTCCGACATCGCCGAGTTGGCCGGCGACGTCCTTTAGAGTTTGGCAGTAATCTTCGAAGGACGAACAAGCGGAAAGGGTGGTGTTGGTAAGCTTTTGTTCTAACGTAGCAGCCCGAGCGTGTTTGTTGTTGAGGAAGATGTCGTGAATTTTCTTCCAGACGGCGCGTGCAGTGAGATCGGTATCGAGAATTCTGCCAAGTATGTCGTCGGACACTGTGCTGTAGATCCATTGAAGGATCAGGGTGTCTAGTTCGTACCAGGAGGCATAGGAGGGATCGGTTTTGGCCGGTGGCTCAGTATCGTCAATATGATCGATGACTTTGTATGCACGTGCATGAAGCTTGAATAATTTGACCTAAGAGGAATAGGTGATTTTCTTTCCATCAAGGGTTCGAATTTTATTGTTAATATTGGTGATGGTATAGGCGGGGTGAAGGGATGGTTTCGTGGGTTTGGGTTTGTCGTTGTTGGAGGTGTCCGTGTCGTCCACCATAGTGGTGGCTGGAAGAAAAAATTAGGGTTTGGTGGCTCTGATTACCATGAAGGATTATGGAATTGTGGAAGTAATTTTCATTGATTGGAATTGAGATCCAAAGGCCCTATAAATAATCAACTATAACAATAATATCTCCACTAATTTAGGAAAAGATAGGCATCAAAATTAACTAGAGATATACTCAATAAGGTGATAAATATGAATCACTAATACCATCTTCATGGAATTATTGTTACTGTTACTTCATTCTTCATGTATGAAAGGTATGTTGGATTAATCTTGATGGGTATGGTGGTGGTGGTAGATCTGGAAGTGATAACATGGACGGTGACTGAGATGACGGAAAACCACCGACAAAAAACGATACGGCTGTCATGAAAACCTGCTGTTTGAAAGGATTTGAACTTGAAGAACTTGAAGCGCAAAACATTCTATTTTATCAAATTTTTACATGAAAACTTGTTGTTTGTAATGATTTAACTTCATTTTTATGGGTTTTTTTGCAGATTATTCTACGGTTGGAGATCAGCAGAAGATTATGTTTAGAGACTCGACAGGTTAATATATTCTGGTTTCAAAATCATCATACCCACATGAAAGTAAGAGTAAACCATAAATCATATCGATGTTTTCGATGATAATATTGGGAAAAAGATTGACATTTAATGTTAAAGATTGATGATTCTGTGACCATTCTTAGGCAATCGTTTACTTCTAATTCTGTTGCAGATGCAACATCTTCAGTCTTCACAGATGAGTTGTTCATAATTTTCAGCTTATATATATGGAATTTTATTAATCTGTATCAAAAGTACTTACTAGTTTTCTGTTGCATTCCATCTTGTAGGAACTCCCCTTGTAGAAAACTGTCTTGCTGGATTTAACAGCTCTCAGCTCTGTGTATGCATATGGGCAGGTATTATTGGCGTCCCTTGTATAGGTGTGCTGACTGTGAACATAAAAGTGTTGTTTGCAACTTATTCATGGATATTTGATTGTTGATTGTATTATCTATTAATGTGTATATAAGCATTTGATTGTTGATTGTATTATCTATTAATTGTGAACATAATAATCTGATTTTTATGTCAGCTACATTAAGACACTAAGTTAACTGCTTAATTTTTAAAAGACACTGCAAATTTAGGACCTCCATCTATACATGGTGATCGCACATGTACTGGTATCACAGTGTATGTTAGACGACATACAAAAAAACAATGCCACTTTAAAATGTTTTGAGGTCTTATATATAATGCCATTTGACTTCTATATTTATCCATAATCTCTTAGGCCCTTATTGTTGTATGCAAAAGTTGTATGTTAGTTGAATTGTTATAGCCTGCAATTAGAAAGGGAGCTGAACGTTGAGCAGGTGTCTTTCACTTTCTATTTACCTTTTTGAGTTAACTGGAAATCATGGAAGATTAATCAACTGTTATTCTATGCAGGTGTTGAGCAGGTGTTCACGTTCATATAGTGTTTTTACTTGCGTTGTCAATCAAGATGCAAGGTAATTGAATAATACACTGGTTAGACGGAGTAAATTTACAAGTTATTTGTCTTTCTGGTATACATGATAGAAACTATAAAAAATCAAAATTTGAACTCTTTATAGCATGGATGACTTGAGTTCCTTCAAAATAAACATTGTTGACCTTGCTGGGTCAGAAAGACAAAAGTTGACTGGGGCTGCTGGCGAACGCTTTAAAGAAGCCGGGAATATTAATCGTTCACTCTCACTACTTGAGTATGAAATGTGACTATTATTTCAATTATTTTAAGTTTGTCTTTTATGTTTATAGTTAAATAGTTAATTATGTGTTACATTTACAGGCATTTGATTATGATTGTAGCAGAGGTTTCTCAAAATGGAAAACAAAGGCACATTTCTTATCGAAATTCAAAGTTTACATATTTACTACAGGAATCTCTTGGTGGAAATGCAAAACTTGCTATGGTCTGTTCCTTTTCATCCTTATATTTCTCTATGCATTTTTAACATTTTTATAGGCAAATGTGTGCTTTTACTTGGACTGATAATTTATAAATGTGACACAACCTTTAGCACATTGAGATTCACTAAACTTTCCAAAGCCGTTAAAAAAAGCGGTTGTCAATGAACAAACGGAAGATGATGTGAAATCATTATGTGAAGTTATAAGGTAGATTTTCCATTCATCAACTTTTTAAATACCGGTTTATAGTTAAAACGTGTCTGGATTGGGTTACAACCTACGAGTCAAAATGTGTTTGGGTCAAGACAAAAAATGAATGTATTATTTCAATAGTGTGTCAATAATTCAATATGATTGTATTATTTCAATAACAATGTAATTATTTGTATAATATATTTGGTTGACTTGTGACCCGCTTTCTTTTAAGCTATCTTCTTTTAAAGATTGCCCATCTGATCTTAAAGATAAAGCATAATTCAAGTATGCTGAAATTACCACCTGAGATTAGTACTATAATACCCGTAAAAAATAATAATAATAATAAAATAATAATAATAATAATATAATAACAATAATAATGATAATATAATAATTTACAAAATTTATTAAAAATGTTTTAATAAGTCCAGGGGGTAAATTGTAAATTTTTAAAACTGTCTTATAAACTTTTTAACACAAAATAATAAAAGAAGGAAGTTGAGGGACCATTCTGTAAATTTTTTTTAAAATTCTCCACCACCGCCGTCGGCCACCTCCGCCACTCGCCGGCAGAACTCCGGCAACACCCGAACACCGAATAAACATCATTTTTAACCCAATTAAATTATACGAACCGTTCTAGATCGAGAATCGAACTCAACACCACCATCAATTCGAAAAACCAGATCATGGGTGCGATCTAACCACCACGTGAAGGTTGTCGGCTTCTTTACAACCTGGAATCGCATTCAAACCTTAACGATAATCGAATTAATCATATACACACAATGATACAGTGATTACTAAACGGGCAATACTCTCTATTGCATCTAAAAACCAATTCTGTAACCATTTCGAAACCATCTTGCCGAGGACCTGCAACTCAGTCGATCGCTGCCTTATAGGCATCAATTCACAAAATAGATAGAGGGCATTCGATCCTTTCATCCATTAAAAGCTTCCTGTAAGAGGAATTTGGATATCATTGGCATTTGGATAGCGATCAATCTTCATCCCTATCGCGACTTGTTCATCAACAGGTAACCCATCGAATCAACACCATATGTACAATTAAACACACACACACACTCGATTTTAGCTAGGGATCAAAAGCCATATGATAATTTCTGTTAACAACAACGATTGATACTTCAATTTGATCCAAACAAAAACTAGGGTTTATACGTTTTAGAATTTGGGGATTTTGGGATTCAGGATTGATTAGCAGGAAATTGAACATACATACATGCTCGATTTTAGCTTAGGAACGAAAGCCCTATGAAATTGAGCATTAACAACAACGAATCGGGCATCAATTTGATTCAAAATCGATTTAGGGTTCAAAGGATTTGGGGGTGTTTGGTTGGGACAGATTAAAACAATTAGAAGCGGGAGTCTAATGCGGCTATATGCCTTTGGTGCACTGGTTAGGGGGAGGGATTTTGGGCAGGAGGTCACGGGTTCGAACCCGGTCTCCTGCCATATTTTTTTTAAAAGCCTATTTAACCATTTAAAATTTTGTAAAAATTACCAAAATTATAAAAACCAATTCTGTAAACTCTTTTTATTTTTAAGACCATTTACATATTTTATAGAAATTGTTTATTTAAATGCTTTAATATTTCTATAAAATATGCTTATAGAAAACACTATTAATTAGTTAAAATACTATTATTTAATTAAATAATGGATCATTATTATGTTTCAAAATAATATTGACATATTATGTAAATGAATAAGATATAATTTCTGATAGTTATGATTATATATAATATTAACAAACATTATAAATAGTCCATTTTGTTTAAAAATAAGTTTTAAATAGTGGAATAGTCCCGTAATTTACAGCCAACTTACGGAGGCCATAACTTTATCATAACAGATCCAAATCAGTTAAACTTTATGTCCATGACGAAGTTCGTCGAAAGACAAATCTGTTGGTATATAAAACATCGAAAAACTCATTCGTTTAGACCTCTAAACAATCGTTTTCGTAACAGCTAGCAGTTCTGCGCAGCTGTAAAGATCCACGTTTTTCTCATATTTCGGTAATCCAAATCAGAAACTTTTCTAAATGAAAGTTGTTCAGAACTCACTAATCTAGTAAACTGGAGATTTTCAGAATTTTTAGACGTCGTTTAGTATTTTTAACGAGTGCGAAAAGATAGAGGCAGAACTGGAATTTTTCAAACTATAATTTGCGTTATGTTATCGTAGGTTCTCACGGCGTTAACCGAGCCTAGACTTTGTTTCTGAATATTGTCATTCGTGTATAAGGTACGGATTCCGACCTTTCCCTCTCGTAGCATGAATACCTCTCGTTCTTGATCGGTATTTTGAATTTTTAACTTGACTTGTTGGTGATTAAATCCACAAGATTATTGTTATAAGTGTTTATTGTATAATTGATATTGTTTGCATGTGATAGCCTTTATTTGCTTTGTACTCATTGTCACATGCTTCCTAAATGATTGATTATAGCTAGTGGCCTTGACTAAGTGTTATGAGCACTAGTGTAACTTATTGTGTTATATTGGCTTGATTGATTGTATCATTGACCTCCATACCCGAGCACATCCACCTATGGGGACATAGGGCGTCATTGTGGCACCAGTGACGTGCTCTATCTGTGGCAGAGCGATTAGACCACAGCGTCTCTACATTATTATTATGTGCTAAGTTGTGACACATATTGATTATTGTTAAAGGAGGCGTATGGATCGATCCTAGGATATCATTGTTATTGTTATTGGTGAGATGGTTAGGTGTGTGTGCCCACATTCCTATCTCACATATTGGTGCATTAGAACTGCAGCTAATGTACACATTGTTAATTGTTATTGTTATTGGCTCATATGGGTATTCCTTTTAGATGATCATTATCATTTGATTTTCAACTTGGTCATCTCATTGTTATCGTTATTGATCATTGTATTGCTATTGTTTATTCCGTTACTGAGCATTCTTTGGCTCAGCCGTATTTTCTTTTGTTGTTTTCTCTTATTTTTATAACAGGTACTCAAGGGGCTCAGGGGAACGAGTGAAGAGTGTTAACTCAAGAAGTTAGGATGAGAACATTTGGATTAATAAGATTTAATAGTATTTGATGTTAAGACTTTATTTAAATTATTTGGGCCTATGTAAGGATTTGTGTGTATCTTAGTACTTTAAACTTATCGTTATGAACCTCTGAATTACTGTTTATGTGACACGTCAGCCCTAACCGGGTTGGGGTGTTACAGTTATGGTATCAGAGCTTAGGCTCCTTCCTGTAGAAAACTTAAACTAAATAAATTAAGACATGTGAGGATTGGGTAGACATTGGGTTAGGTTCTCTACATATTATATGGCTGTTTTCTAATTCACGTTATTCTGATTAATGTGAAATGTTTTCATTTTAGATGCCTCCCAGCCGTAATTCACGAAATTCTAGCGGGTCGAATGGACCTGATCCAAACCTTGTTGGTGCTATGACCCAAGCACTTACTGCTATACTACCGACTTTGATTGATGCGGTACGAAATCCGAATCCGAATCCAAATCCAAACCCAAATCCAAATCCGAATCCGAATCCAAATCCAAACCCAAATCCGGATCCGAATCCAAACCCAAATCCAAACCTGAATCCAAACCCAACTGGTGCAGACGTTTGGCTAGCGCGATTTCAAAAGCAAAAACCACGAGCATTCACTAAGGCGGCTACACCTGCAGTGGCCAAAGACTGGATCGCTCATATTGAGAAAATTTTTACCGTGCTTAGAGTTGATCAGCAGTACAGGGCTGGTTTAGCTGCTTATAAGCTAGAGGAAGATGCTCAAGTATGGTGGGAGAATGTGGTAGCTGAAAGAGGAGGCGAACAGTTCATGGAGACTTTATCTTGGAATGATTTTCGTTCCATATTCTTCGACAAGTATTTTACGAATGTGGATAAAGCAGCATACAGGCGGGAGTATGATAACATCCGTCAACGAAACGATGAATCACTCACTGATTTTACAGACCGGTTTTATCGACTGTTGGGATTTCTAGGTTCTTCTGCTGGACCACCTGAGGAACGGCTGAAAAGTATCAATGGGCAGTATGTGATCGGATTCATTAGACCAAGTGTTTCACCATGGGGAGCACCGGTATTATTTGTGAAGAAGAAAGATGGTAGTATGCGTCTATGCATCGACTACCGAGAGCTTAATAAGATTACTATCCGGAACCGCTATCCGTTACCGCGTATTGATGATCTCTTCGATCAACTACAAGGGGCAAAGTTCTTCTCTAAGATCGACCTTAGATCAGGATACCATCAATTGAGGATCCGAGATCAAGATGTTCCTAAGACAGCATTCCGCACCCGTTACGGTCACTATGAGTTCCTAGTTATGCCTTTTGGCTTGACTAATGCTCCAGCTGTCTTTATGGACCTCATGAACAGAGTGTTCCATGAGTATTTGGACCGCTTTGTAATTGTTTTTATCGATGACATCTTGGTATTCTCTAAAAGTAGAGAGGAGCATGAAGACCACCTTCGCACGATTTTAGAGACCTTACGCCAAAAGAAGTTATATGCTAAATTTTCTAAGTGTGACTTTTGGCTTGAACAAGTGGCATTTTTAGGCCATGTTGTATCAGCTAAAGGTATCACTATGGATCCGGCAAAGGTGGAAGCTATTACTAAATGGCCTCGACCGACATCCGTCACTGAAGTTTGTAACATCCGCAAATTTTCCAAGTTAAAACCCAAACCCATTTTTTTTTTTAGCATTTGAACTCCTATTATCAAATTATTTTAATATTTTAATGGATCAAATGTACTAAATGTGCAATTTATTATTATGAACTCTTTATAATTTAAACAACTTGTAATCGTTTATTGATTTAGAAATAAATCTTCACATAAAGTTATAAAGATTTATTAATCATTTTACGATAAATAATTAAATGGAAAAGTTTTATCAAAATTATTTAGTTATAAAATGACTTTTAATAAACTTATAAGGTTTTAATAGTAGTTATTATTTATTATTCAAATTAGTTTGTATAAGTCTGGGGTTACTTTGTAATTTCTAAAACTTAATTTGAAGGTTTTTACATGAATTAATAAGCAGCCTAAACATCAGGGACCAGAAGTGTAATTCTGAAATACCCAACCCCACCCCCCTGTTCTTTCCCCGATCGCATCAAACATTGTCGGCCTTTACACGTCTAGATCGCACAAAAACCCTATTATAATCGAATTAAACGAATGTGAACTACCATAGATCAGTTTCTAATCAAATCCCATTCTCAATTTCATTCAAAACAAACTCAAACCTCTCTCTCGAACACCCGTTTCATCCGTCGACCTGCAACCTCTGTAAAATCCCATTTCCGATCAAATTTAATCAAAATTAACATAGGGTTATTGTTCCTTATCACCATACGAAGCTAACCCTAAGATTAATTTGATTATGGTTATGGTTTGAGCATGATTCGACTACCTCCTGCGGTCGCGACCTGCAACTCCGTGGAACACCATTAATCGAGCTTCAAACTTCGAAATTAACATTGGGTTTTGTTTCTATATCATCATTCGAAGCTACCCTAGAGTTTAATTTGATTATAAACAAGGTTTGGGCATCAATCGATCACCAACCGTGTCGCGGACCTGTTTCCTCATTGGGTAAACTCAATTCAATACCATATATGAAATTACACACACACACACTCGGTTTTTCATGGGGAACAAAAGCCCCATGAATTCGGAAGCAATCAAAATCGATTTGAGCTTCAATTGGATGAGATTCGAACCTAGGGTTCGAATGGATTTGGGGATGGTTTTCTGTTTGGTTTAAAAGAATTAAAATCCGGGTCATCACGCGGATTAGACTCTTGGTCTGATGGTTCCTGCAATCTATCACAAACAGGAGGTCCCGGGTTCGACCCCGGGCAGCCTCACTGTTTTTTTATGCCATTTTTAAAGCTTTAAAAATTATGAAAAAATTTCTAAAAATTATAAAAAGGTTTCTGCAAACATTAGAAATTTTTAAAACAACCAAATTAATTTCTAAAATTTATTTCAACATTTATTTTATTTATTTTATTAATTGTTTCAAATAAATAACATAACTAGTTAAATTTTTATAAAAAAATAGATTTTAAATCACATCATCCAATTATTTCAATATATACACCTGTTTAACAATCAAATATAATATTCGTTATTTTTATCTTGACATTTTATTTATTTTATTAATCGTGTAAACCATGATTAAATATAAAAGTTTTATATTTAAATCTTTTCAAATTCATTTTCATTTCTTTTAGTCATTTAAATAATTAAATATTTTAATTAATTAATTATCATATAATTGATTAATAAATTAATTATTTATTTTTCCACACTTTAATAATAAACCAAACAATTACGAGTATTGATACAAATACATTTATTAAAATCTAAACATAATCAATTCTAATAAATTCATTTTATTTATTTCAAAACATTTTTAACTAAATAAATTATTTAATTTAAACCACCAATCAAAACCAAATGAAAACCTTAATCTATTCCCAATTCTCACATTATTATTCTAAACTCGAGGCGCCATTCCTTAGGTTAATCATAAGGAAATCGTAGGTGTCAAATCTATCACGTTCAAAATCCAATCTCATCAATCAAGTGAGTATTCATATCCCCTTTTTATATCATTTTCTATTTGGGGGAAATCATGTGATACAATATATTCTATCATGATATTCTATTGTTATTTCATTTTCAATTCAATTCAAGACAGGTTATGTTATTACTTGCAATTACGTGAACATACTGTGATAAACTGGACGACAGTAAAACCCTAATTCAATCAATCAATCAATCCTGGCAACAATGTAGATCTACTGGTTTGGGATAATCCACCCCACATGGCTTACGAGTGGTGATTATACAAACCCACCCCATATGAATAGTCGAGTGGTGATTGTGCCAGAGGCAAGAGTCAATCTATGGTGTATGTGTGGAGTCTATTATATGCAAGTGTCAAGTCAAGGGGTTTCTATTGTGTCGGTTATCTATATGATTTACTATTGCAATATAAGTCTTAATGTTACCTGGTGAATTGAATTATTCTCAATCAATCAATCAATCTATATGTATACTCAAAACTGTGATTACTCACCAGCTAATTCGTTAGCTGACTTTATTTTCTCACATGATTTCAGGTTAAGCAAGCTAGTGGACTTCTACTTGATCATATAAGACCTGGACTTAGTCAAAACAAAAGACAATTATTATTTGTGACTTTAACTGTTGTATTTGTATCTGCTAAATTCATGCTATCCTGTAATCTGATTTTAATATTATTTTCACTATTAGACAATCATGAGTTATGAACAATCAATCATTCCCTCGTCCGCTCCGATGATTCCGCCGTCGGTCGGGGTGTGACAGATTGGTATCAGAGCCATGGTTATAGGGAATTAGGTTATTAGAAATGGAATGACCTAGACTATAACTAAGTACCTTTACACATGAGTCCTCTCATGTATTTTACATGCTTAGATAGGATTTTATGTGCTTTACATGTTTATACTTGATTATGTGATTATATACCTTATGTGATCCTTCCTATACTTTGAATCTATCAATATACACACGAATCTTAACTCATAATCTAAGGCATTGTGTGCCTAATTCAAGTGATTTCAAACTCCAAAACTCGATTGTTATTCATGTTTTTCAAATCTTTTCAAAGTCCGTGTCACATGACCGAGAACATGCAATGCTGGAAGAGTGGGATACCTGTATCTTAAGGTGTTCAGTCTAGGCAAGGTATTCATACAACTTGATTACCTTACCTGGGAACCCTCGGGATGAGTATCTGCTTATAGGTACGCATGTCTTCAATAAGGTTGTGTTGGACATAACACTTTGATTAGTCAACGTATTCGCTTTGATTTACGAATCAAACGATTACACTCGGAACATATCATCGTTATTATGCCAAATTCCCGATTGTCGTTTTCATGTGGTATAACTCCTATTATCCAATTCTCATAAAATATCTTAATGATATTCCAGAATGTCTTCTCGTCGAATCCGTTCACGATCAAGAAACTCTGGCCGTAAGATTTCTGCTATTGTAGCACGTGAAGTTACTGCGGTCATCCCAACTCTACTTACCCATTTGAACCAAGGCAACAATACTGTCCAAACCCAACTGCACCAAACCCTCCCAAAACTTGTACTTACAAACATTTCAGTTCTTGCAACCCCACTAAGTTCAGTGGAACTGAAGGTGCTACTGGATTACTGTAGTGGTTCGAAAGCATCGAGAACACTTTGCTAAACAGCGAATGCCCTGAAAATCTGAAGGTCCGGTATGCGACAAGTGTTCTCCAGAAACGCGCACTTACTTGGTGGAACGGAGAGAAACGAACCCGTGGAACTGAAACTGCTCTAGCCTTAACATAGACTGAAGTTAAGGAGCTCATAACTAAAGAGTTCTGCCCAAGAAACGAAGTCCGGAAACTGGAAGCTGAGTTCTGGGAATTAACCCAAGACAGTGGTGAGAACCTCGCATACACTATCCGATTCCACGAACTGAGCCTTTTGGTACCGCACCTTGCTACCCCTACCTCCCGAACCATCGAGAAATACATTGGTGGTCTACCCATGCAGATTCAGGATACGGTGCTAGGAAGGAATCCTTCAACACTAGAAGATGCTATCAGGCTGGCTGCACAGTTAACCGATAATCATGTGAAAGCTGGTTCCTTAACCAGGAAAGGATCGAAGAAGAATACCGATAAACTTCATAACAAAACCATCAAAACCGACCAAGCCGAGCTTTCCAAGAACAAGAAGAGGAAAGCTCAATCTCAAAACTTTGCGGTAATTACCCCTGCTGTACCAATTAATCAAGTCCCTCCAACTCATCAACCAGTAGTAAACAACCAATCACTAATGAAAAAGCCATACGCTGGACCCCATCCACTGTGTAACATCTGTAATTACCATCATCCCGCTAACACTCAGTGTCGTCAATGCATGAACTGTGGTCGTTTGGGTCATACATTCAACGTGTGCAGGAGTGCTGCTAAAGCTCCGACCAATGCACCAGTTCACCAACATCCTCTTGCAATTACCCAGGGTCGTGCATGCTATCAATGTGGTGATCCGAACCATTTTCGCAATCGATGCCCTCAACTTGTCAGCCAAATTCCTACGGCTCAAGGACATGCTTTCAACATTAATGCTCAACAAGCTCAAGCCACCAATGATGTGGTGTTGAATAATTCTTGTCCTTGATTTCGTCTTCATGATGTAATTCAAGATTTGTAATCGTGATTTTCCTTTTGTTACATTGATGTAATTTGAAAATTTCTAAATTTCTAATTGAGATATTTTTCCTTTCGTTGTTAAGTCTAA
The DNA here is from genome assembly GCA_024085815.1 of Flaveria linearis. Classification (NCBI taxonomy): domain Eukaryota; kingdom Viridiplantae; phylum Streptophyta; class Magnoliopsida; order Asterales; family Asteraceae; genus Flaveria; species Flaveria linearis. The sequence continues at coordinate 56,536,399 of CM044017.1, read as the reverse complement.
CTTTGAACCGTTTGCACCGTGGGAGATGAAAGAGTTTGTAAGTCAACCTATGACTAAAGACACTTGAATCTCCTAAATGATTCTAACTCATCAAAACAGGGGTGATTCCCTTACTTTGGTGATGATTCTTTATACGTTTCAATAATGGTTTCCAATGATGTGTTTTATGAAATTTCATCCTCTGGATTAGGGTGATTTCCTTATCACGAGGACTGACTTCAATTATTCACTTTGGAACTTGCATTTCACAAATGACATGATATCACTAAAATAGGATTGAAACCCGTACTTTGGTGACAAATGTCAATCTACAATTGTTTTCTTGTTATTATGAAATTCAATCATCAAGATAGACGTAAATTTCATACCTTGGTGATAATTTTATTTTTATGGATTGTATTTCTTAAATGAAACGACCTCGTCAAAGTAGGAGTGAATTCTGGATTTTGATGAGGAAGTCTATCTTATTATATTTTGTTTTTGTAGAAATTCATCGTTAAGATAGGAGTGATTTTCCTTACCTTAATGGTGAGTTATCTCGTCTTATTTCTGTAGATCCTCAAATCAAACTTTTTGGATTGGTAAGCTAGTGGTCATACATTGAGAGTACACCATCAAGTTAGGAGTGAAAACCATACCTTGAGGACTATTCTCATTTCTTGATCTCCAACTTACCATGGTTGTAATCAAGTGACGAGACGCATGTAGTAACTTGAAGGGTGAAATAATGTTAGTGTTTCGACCTATCAAGCCAAAGCATGATCTCTGAACTTGAACAGAGACCTGATCGTTTAAGTTGATTTTGATTCCAAGCTTGGAACATTTAAATTCTTAAATCGATTTCTTTTATCTTCATGTTTTGACTCGATCTAGCTACATCGAACCATTTATTCCTTATCTATCGACTTTCATTGTGAGTTATCATCAAAACCTGATTACGTGATGGTAGTCTTCCTAAACAATCTATTGTCAAGTAAAGATATTATCTCTAATCGCGATGGTCGCTTCATCTCTCGTTTCTGGAAAAGTCTACAATCATCTCTCGAAACTCAACTGAATCTTAGCACAACCTATCACCAACCGACGGTCAGACTGAAAGAACGATACAGACCCTCGAGGATATGCTCCGGGCTTGTGTCATTGATTTCAGTGAATCGTGGGATTTTCATCTTCCATTGATTGAATTCTCTTACAATAAACAGTTACCAGCATACAGATGGCACCATTTGAGGCCTTGTATGGTCTAAAGTTGGTGAATCACAGATTACTGGTCCGGAATTGATACAAGAAACAACCGACAAAATTCATAAGATCCGTGATAACTTGGTCGCTGCTAAAAATCGTCAAAAGCATTATGCTGATAAAAGACGTAAACCCATGGAATACAAAGTTGGCGAACTCGTACTTCCTAAGGTATCACCTTGGAAGGGAGTGATCCGTTTTGGAAAGAAAGGGAAACTAGCACCTCGTTATGCGATTTCATTCAAAGTACACGAGCGAATTGGGAAAGTAGCCTACAAGCTTGAACTACCCAAAGAGCTCAGCAATATACAACCAACGTTTCATGTTTCAAATCTCAAGAAATGTCTTGCCGATAAAAATCTCCACATTCCACTCAACGAAGTCCAGATTGATGAATCTATGCACTTTATTGAGAAACCTGTGGAAATTATGGATCGGGAAGTCAAACAACTCAAACGTAGCCGGATACCCATTGCCAAAGTCCGCTGGGAATCTAAACGTGGCCCAGAGTTCATCTGGGAACGTGAGGACCAAATGAAATCCCAGTATCCTCATCTTTTCGTTTCAGCCTCCTCATGAACAAATTTCGGGACGAAATTTCCTAAAGCAGGGGAGACTGTAACATCCGCAAATTTTCCAAGTTAAAACCCAAACCCATTTTTTTTTTTAGCATTTGAACTCCTATTATCAAATTATTTTAATAATTTTAATGGATCAAATGTACTAAATGTGCAATTTATTATTATGAACTCTTTATAATTTAAACAACTTGTAATCGTTTATTGATTTAGAAATAAATCTTCACATAAAGTTATAAAGATTTATTAATCATTTTACGATAAATAATTAAATGGAAAAGTTTTATCAAAATTATTTAGTTATAAAATGACTTTTAATAAACTTATAAGGTTTTAATAGTAGTTATTATTTATTATTCAAATTAGTTTGTATAAGTCTGGGGTTACTTTGTAATTTCCAAAACTTAATTTGAAGGTTTTTACATGAATTAATAAGCAGCCTAAACATCAGGGACCAGAAGTGTAATTCTGAAATACCCAACCCCACCCCCCTGTTCTTTCCCCGATCGCATCAAACATTGTCGGCCTTTACACGTCTAGATCGCACAAAAACCCTATTATAATCGAATTAAACGAATGTGAACTACCATAGATCAGTTTCTAATCAAATCCCATTCTCAATTTCATTCAAAACAAACTCAAACCTCTCTCTCGAACACCCGTTTCATCCGTCGACCTGCAACCTCTGTAAAATCCCATTTCCGATCAAATTTAATCAAAATTAACATAGGGTTATTGTTCCTTATCACCATACGAAGCTAACCCTAAGATTAATTTGATTATGGTTATGGTTTGAGCATGATTCGACTACCTCCTGCGGTCGCGACCTGCAACTCCGTGGAACACCATTAATCGAGCTTCAAACTTCGAAATTAACATTGGGTTTTGTTTCTATATCATCATTCGAAGCTACCCTAGAGTTTAATTTGATTATAAACAAGGTTTGGGCATCAATCGATCACCAACCGTGTCGCGGACCTGTTTCCTCATTGGGTAAACTCAATTCAATACCATATATGAAATTACACACACACACACACTCGGTTTTTCATGGGGAACAAAAGCCCCATGAATTCGGAAGCAATCAAAATCGATTTGAGCTTCAATTGGATGAGATTCGAACCTAGGGTTCGAATGGATTTGGGGATGGTTTTCTGTTTGGTTTAAAAGAATTAAAATCCGGGTCATCACGCGGATTAGACTCTTGGTCTGATGGTTCCTGCAATCTATCACAAACAGGAGGTCCCGGGTTCGACCCCGGGCAGCCTCACTGTTTTTTTATGCCATTTTTAAAGCTTTAAAAATTATGAAAAAATTTCTAAAAATTATAAAAAGGTTTCTGCAAACATTAGAAATTTTTAAAACAACCAAATTAATTTCTAAAATTTATTTCAACATTTATTTTATTTATTTTATTAATTGTTTCAAATAAATAACATAACTAGTTAAATTTTTATAAAAAAAATAGATTTTAAATCACATCATCCAATTATTTCAATATATACACCTGTTTAACAATCAAATATATATTCGTTATTTTTATCTTGACATTTTATTTATTTTATTAATCGTGTAAACCATGATTAAATATAAAAGTTTTATATTTAAATCTTTTCAAATTCATTTTCATTTCTTTTAGTCATTTAAATAATTAAATATTTTAATTAATTAATTATCATATAATTGATTAATAAAATTAATTATTTATTTTTCCACACTTTAATAATAAACCAAACAATTACGAGTATTGATACAAATACATTTATTAAAATCTAAACATAATCAATTCTAATAAATTCATTTTATTTATTTCAAAACATTTTTAACTAAATAAATTATTTAATTTAAACCACCAATCAAAACCAAATGAAAACCTTAATCTATTCCCAATTCTCACATTATTATTCTAAACTCGAGGCGCCATTCCTTAGGTTAATCATAAGGAAATCGTAGGTGTCAAATCTATCACGTTCAAAATCCAATCTCATCAATCAAGTGAGTATTCATATCCCCTTTTATATCATTTCCTATTTGGGGGAAATCATGTGATACAATATATTCTATCATGATATTCTATTGTTATTTCATTTTCAATTCAATTCAAGACAGGTTATGTTATTACTTGCAATTACGTGAACATACTGTGATAAACTGGACGACAGTAAAACCCTAATTCAATCAATCAATCAATCCTGGCAACAATGTAGATCTACTGGTTTGGGATAATCCACCCCACATGGCTTACGAGTGGTGATTATACAAACCCACCCCATATGAATAGTCGAGTGGTGATTGTGCCAGAGGCAAGAGTCAATATGGTGTATGTGTGGAGTCTATTATATGCAAGTGTCAAGTCAAGGGGTTTCTATTGTGTCGGTTATCTATATGATTTACTATTGCAATATAAGTCTTAATGTTACCTGGTGAATTGAATTATTCTCAATCAATCAATCAATCTATATGTATACTCAAAACTGTGATTACTCACCAGCTAATTCGTTAGCTGACTTTATTTTCTCACATGATTTCAGGTTAAGCAAGCTAGTGGACTTCTACTTGATCATATAAGACCTGGACTTAGTCAAAACAAAAGACAATTATTATTTGTGACTTTAACTGTTGTATTTGTATCTGCTAAATTCATGCTATCCTGTAATCTGATTTTAATATTATTTTCACTATTAGACAATCATGAGTTATGAACAATCAATCATTCCCTCGTCCGCTCCGATGATTCCGCCGTCGGTCGGGGTGTGACAAAGTTCGTAGTTTTCTTGGTTTAGCGGGCTATTACCGACGTTTTGTGGAAGGTTTCTCTCGTGTAGCATTACCTCTAACTCAACTATTGAGAAAGGGTGTAAAATTTACGTGGAACGAGGATAGAGAAAAGAGTTTTGAGGAACTGAAGAAAAGACTGGTATCTGCCCCTATTCTTACGTTACCTTCGGGTTCTGGCGGATACCAAATTTATAGTGATGCATCAAAGAAGGGACTCGGTTGTGTTCTTATGCAGCATGGTAAAGTTATTGCTTATGCTTCCCGACAACTTAAACCGTACGAAGTAAACTACCCAACACATGATTTAGAACTTGCAGCTGTAGTGTTTGCATTAAAGATTTGGAGACATTATTTGTATGGAGAGACATGTGACATCTTTACTGATCATAAGAGCCTTAAGTATATTTTCACTCAAAAGGAACTCAATATGAGGCAGAGGAGATGGTTAGAACTACTCAAGGATTACGATGCCAACATCCAGTATCATCCGGGCAAGGCGAATGTCGTGGCAGATGCTCTCAGTCGAAAGAGTGCAGGTGGAGTAGCATGTCTTCAAATCCAACCACAGATTATCTCAGATCTGGATAAAATGGAAGTTGGGTTACAGCTTGGTGAGTCTAACGGTTATCTAGCCAAGATGAGGATAGAATCTGATCTTATTACACGGATCAAGGAAGCTCAGAATCAAGATGGAGAACTTTGGGCGATATTACAAAATTTGAAGATAGGGAAACAGTCTGAGTTTCGAGTTGATGAACAAGGAGTTATCTGGTGTGGGAATAGATTATGTGTGCCAAATGATTCAACCCTTCGTGACTCCTTATTAGCAGAGGCGCACAGTTCACCTTTCTCTATTCATCCGGGAGCCACTAAGATGTATAGAGATCTAAGGCAGAACTTTTGGTGGAGTGGTATGAAAGAAGACGTAGCTAAATATGTGAGTCATTGTTTAACTTGTCAACAAGTAAAGATTGAGCATCAAAGAGCTAGTGGATTACTGCAACCATTAGATATTCCTGTGTGGAAATGGGATGATATTTCCATGGACTTTGTTACAGGCCTACCAAAAACATTCAGGAAGAACGACGCCATTTGGGTCGTAGTTGATAGACTCACAAAGTCGGCTCATTTCTTGCCCATCCAACAGGGTTACTCAGTTAGCAAATTATCAGAGGTATTTCAGCAAGATATTATTCGACTTCATGGCACGCCATCATCGATTGTATGTGATAGAGATCCGCGTTTCACGTCACGCTTTTGGAAGGGTTTCCAAAATGCTTGGGGAACCAAGTTAAGATTTAGTACAGCCTTCCATCCGCAGACTGACGGACAATCTGAACGCACTATTCAGACTTTGGAAGATATGCTTAGAGCATGCGCACTCGAATGGACGGGCAATTGGGATGAGTATTTATGCTTAGTTGAGTTCGCGTATAATAATAGTTGGCAGGCTAGTATAAATATGGCCCCGTTTGAACTTTTATATGGTCGAAAATGTAGAGCACCGATATGTGGAATGAGGTTGGAGAAAAGATAATCGAAGGACCAGAATTGGTTAGAATTACTAATGACAAAGTTGCCATTGCTAGAGAAAAGTTGAAAGAAGCCCAAACTAGACAAAAGAGTTACGCCGATCAACACCGACGAGCGTTGGAATTTAGAGTCGGAGATCATGTGTTTCTCAAAGTGTCACCTTGTCGTGGCATACGTCGATTTGGAATTAAAGGAAAGTTAAGTCCACGTTTTATCGGTCCGTTTGAGATTCTTGAAAGGGTTGGAGAAGTCTCGTATCGTTTAGCATTGCCACCGCAACTCTCTCATGTTCATAACGTTTTTCATGTCTCTTTGTTGAGGGGATACAACTATCATCCGTTGCAAGTTATTAGTTACCCTCTTCACGCGATTCAAGAAGATCTTTCTTATGAAGAAGAACCTGAAGCTATTATTGATCGTCAAGAACGAGTTATGAGACGCAAGTCTATACCGTTCGTTAAAGTTTTATGGAGAAATCATTCTGAACGCGAGGCGACATGGGAGACAGAAGAAATGATTCGTTCACAGTATCCATACCTATTCGACAACTAAGTGTATGTTTTCTAAGCCTAACTGTTAGTGATTACTCTATTCGTAAGTGGTGTGTGTTTTAAGCAGTATTACTTTCACCGTATTGTATTTCCTGAAGGATTCATGCTACATTATATTGAATTTCGAGGACGAAATTGTTTTAAGGGGGGTAGAATTATAATACCCGTAAAAAAATAATAATAATAAAATAATAATAAATAATAATAATAACAATAATAATGATAATAATAATAATTTACAAAATTTATTAAAAATGTTTTAATAAGTCCAGGGGGTAAATTGTAAATTTTTAAAACTGTCTTATAAACTTTTAACACAAAATAATAAAAGAAGGAAGTTGAGGGACCATTCTGTAAATTTTTTTAAAATTCTCCACCACCGCCGTCGGCCACCTCCGGCCACTCGCCGGCCGAACTCCGGCAACACCCGAACACCGAATAAACATCATTTTTAACCCAATTAAATTATACGAACCGTTCTAGATCGAGAATCGAACTCAACACCACCATCAATTCGAAAAACCAGATCATGGGTGCGATCTAACCACCACGTGAAGGTTGTCGGCTTCTTTACAACCTGGAATCGCATTCAAACCTTAACGATAATCGAATTAATCATATACACACAATGATACAGTGATTACTAAACGGGCAATACTCTCTATTGCATCTAAAAACCAATTCTGTAACCATTTCGAAAACCATCTTGCCGAGGACCTGCAACTCAGTCGATCGCTGCCTTATAGGCATCAATTCACAAAATAGATAGAGGGCATTCGATCCTTTCATCCATTAAAAGCTTCCTGTAAGAGGAATTTGGATATCATTGGCATTTGGATAGCGATCAATCTTCATCCCTATCGCGACTTGTTCATCAACAGGTAACCCATCGAATCAACACCATATGTACAATTAAACACACACACACACTCGATTTTAGCTAGGGATCAAAAGCCATATGATAATTTCTGTTAACAACAACGATTGATACTTCAATTTGATCCAAACAAAAACTAGGGTTTATACGTTTTAGAATTTGGGGATTTTGGGATTCAGGATTGATTAGCAGGAAATTGAACATACATACATGCTCGATTTTAGCTTAGGAACGAAAGCCCTATGAAATTGAGCATTAACAACAACGAATCGGGCATCAATTTGATTCAAAATCGATTTAGGGTTCAAAGGATTTGGGGGTGTTTGGTTGGGACAGATTAAAACAATTAGAAGCGGGAGTCTAATGCGGCTATATGCCTTTGGTGCACTGGTTAGGGGGAGGGATTTTGGGCAGGAGGTCACGGGTTCGAACCCGGTCTCCTGCCATATTTTTTTTAAAAGCCTATTTAACCATTTAAAATTTTGTAAAAATTACCAAAAATTATAAAAACCAATTCTGTAAACTCTTTTTATTTTTAAGACCATTTACATATTTTATAGAAATTGTTTATTTAAATGCTTTAATATTTCTATAAAATATGCTTATAGAAAACACTATTAATTAGTTAAAATACTATTATTTAATTAAATAATGGATCATTATTATGTTTCAAAATAATATTGACATATTATGTAAATGAATAAGATATAATTTCTGATAGTTATGATTATATATAATATTAACAAACATTATAAATAGTCCATTTTGTTTAAAAATAAGTTTTAAATAGTGGAATAGTCCCGTAATTTACAGCCAACTTACGGAGGCCATAACTTTATCATAACAGATCCAAATCAGTTAAACTTTATGTCCATGACGAAGTTCGTCGAAAGACGAATCTGTTGGTATATAAAACATCGAAAAACTCATTCGTTTAGACCTCTAAACAATCGTTTTCGTAACAGCTAGCAGTTCTGCGCAGCTGTAAAGATCCACGTTTTTCTCATATTTCGGTAATCCAAATCAGAAACTTTTCTAAATGAAAGTTGTTCAGAACTCACTAATCTAGTAAACTGGAGATTTTCAGAATTTTTAGACGTCGTTTAGTATTTTTAACGAGTGCGAAAAGATAGAGGCAGAACTGGAATTTTTCAAACTATAATTTGCGTTATGTTATCGTAGGTTCTCACGGCGTTAACCGAGCCTAGACTTTGTTTCTGAATATTGTCATTCGTGTATAAGGTACGGATTCCGACCTTTCCCTCTCGTAGCATGAATACCTCTCGTTCTTGATCGGTATTTTGAATTTTTAACTTGACTTGTTGGTGATTAAATCCACAAGATTATTGTTATAAGTGTTTATTGTATAATTGATATTGTTTGCATGTGATAGCCTTTATTTGCTTTGTACTCATTGTCACATGCTTCCTAAATGATTGATTATAGCTAGTGGCCTTGACTAAGTGTTATGAGCACTAGTGTAACTTATTGTGTTATATTGGCTTGATTGATTGTATCATTGACCTCCATACCCGAGCACATCCACCTATGGGGACATAGGGCGTCATTGTGGCACCAGTGACGTGCTCTATCTGTGGCAGAGCGATTAGACCACAGCGTCTCTACATTATTATTATGTGCTAAGTTGTGACACATATTGATTATTGTTAAAGGAGGCGTATGGATCGATCCTAGGATATCATTGTTATTGTTATTGGTGAGATGGTTAGGTGTGTGTGCCCACATTCCTATCTCACATATTGGTGCATTAGAACTGCAGCTAATGTACACATTGTTAATTGTTATTGTTATTGGCTCATATGGGTATTCCTTTTAGATGATCATTATCATTTGATTTTCAACTTGGTCATCTCATTGTTATCGTTATTGATCATTGTATTGCTATTGTTTATTCCGTTACTGAGCATTCTTTGGCTCAGCCGTATTTTCTTTTGTTGTTTTCTCTTATTTTTATAACAGGTACTCAAGGGGCTCAGGGGAACGAGTGAAGAGTGTTAACTCAAGAAGTTAGGATGAGAACATTTGGATTAATAAGATTTAATAGTATTGATGTTAAGACTTTATTTAAATTATTTGGGCCTATGTAAGGATTTGTGTGTATCTTAGTACTTTAAACTTATCGTTATGAACCTCTGAATTACTGTTTATGTGACACGTCAGCCCTAACCGGGTTGGGGTGTTACAAGTACTAATTAGGAATGATATATGACAGGATGAACAGCTGCAAATGAAGTCAACTGGTTACCAAATTGACCCAGGTGCAGGTTATTCAACAGGTTGGAATGCTAGAAGAAGCTTAAATCTTCTGAAATACAGCCTGAATCATCATCCAAAGATGATGCCCGCTTAGATGATGATTTTGATCAAGAAATGGAGATTGGTGTGGAAGCAGAGCAAGTAACTTTAGCAGCCACTGAAGCATGCAAAACATGAAATCAGGTAGATGTTAAACCTTGAAAACATTTATTTATAAACTAAACACATCTTAAAGCAGAAGCATTAGCAGCAAATTTTCTAAAACAGACAACTGATGCAGATAATGAAGAAATATTGATGCATAATAAAACATGTGATCAAGATTCTTTAGGGAAACCCAATGACACATGTTATTCACCAAATAACTTGGAGGACTGTGATATACCTCGTCTAACCATAGTAACATCTAAAGTAACAATAGTTTTGAAAGTAATTAAACTCCAAGTATTTCACCACAGGTTATTAGCAGCAACAAAAATAGTTTAAGGAATTCCTGTAGTTTCCCACCTTCCGTAAAAACCAACCTTTTGGCTGTCCGTTTAATGAATGGACTTGAAGTAAATGCTAAACATAGAAAAAGTTTTGTTTTGGGGCATTTATATTTTAAATGTTTTCAAATAAACCAGTTGCATGTGAACCAAAAACCAGTTAAAAAAAGATATCAGTGTGCACACAATTTCTCTGGAGAATGAGTTTTTATGCAATAACTGCAAGTATGAGGTAAATAATGACTTGAGTCTGTTGGTTCCCTTTGATTGTTCATCACTGGATGATAATAAATAGCAGCAGCTTGTTATTCCAAATTATGCTTTTCAATCAAAGAAGGTTGATTTTATTATTTTCCTTTACATTCCTGCAGGCGGTAGAAAAGGTTCTTGCTGGAGCCATAAGGCGAGAAATGGCTTTGGAAGAGTTTTGTGCCGGACAAAATGCAGAATTCATGCAACTTAATCGTCTGGTATGTTAGTTTTGATTGCTTAGTGTCAAAATGACATGTATTTTTCACCCTTTAAACACTTTCATTCCATCATAGATGCAACAATACAAACATGAAGGGGAGTGCAGTTCGATTACTGGGCAATTGCAGGAGGATAAAATAGCCCGACTTGAGAACTTGATGGACAGTGTGTTCTAAGTTGAGGATTTTGTAAATGAAGAGTTGACTTCTTTAGCTGATAATCACAAGGGACGCATTTCAATCTTTGAATTATTTGCTCTAAATTCGTTAAGAATAAAGATAAATTTACTAATTATAAAACTTTTTGATGATGGAGTTAATTGTCTACTCTTTCGTGTAATACAACCATTGTGATCATCTTTTTGACTTTTAACGGAAATTTTCTACACAACAAATGGTTAAGGTGTTTCCATTTCACCAAAAGGAAATTATTACAAGTTAGCACAGTAAGTCATTTTCAACGTTTAGTGGATTAACAAATTTATATACTAGTCTCTATCTTAAAGGCCTAAAATCAAACCATGAATAAAATCAAAATTACTAAATCGTCACGATTTTGATTCAAAAGTGTTAATTATTTTCTATGTATTGAGGGTTTAGTTATGTTTATCTCATGGGCCAAAGTTCAATATCTAGTTTATTTTCTATGTATTGAGGGTGGGTTCTCCACTCTTGTAATTTATAAGGTTTGGTTAATAGTAGTTTTAGTTTCTATTACATGGTATTCGAGTTAATACTCTAGGACGTTACATATAAACCCTAGCCATCGTCGCTTCCGCCATCACTTGATAAAAACCCCAAAGCCTTGTTCTTCTCCTTTTCCATGTTATTTTCACGTTTTAGTTTTAAGTACTTCGGTCAAGTTAAGGCTACCGTTAATCTTCATAGTTGATGTGTGAGATTTCCTAAGATTTCCTCAGCCATATCATCTTGATGTACCGCAGCCCCTTTCTCTATTAAAATAGATTCCTATTTTTCCTAACCGGCTTCTAAAAGCTTAAATTGTGGTTGGGGCCATACTTGTCTTCCCAACGAAAACATTCCCCATGAAGGAAGCATGCTTGTTTTTTAGAGTTGGTGATCCATGGACTATGTTTTGGCTTGAGTTTGGGTTGATTGGGTGTTGTTTCAGAGGTAGGTTGCTTTTCTTTTTGGCGTGGTTAGGTATGGACTCGAGCATAAGGGCTAAACTGATTGCTTTGTAGATACGAAGATCAGCTTTCAATTTCTCATTAGCCTATTAAGAAAAACTTCTAATAAGTAGTAATCAGACCAGTTTGAGACTCTAGCTTCGATTCTCTCGCTAATCTACTAGCAAAATCCTGCATCTACCACAGGACAGACCCAGTTTAATACTTCATAAGTATTCATCTGGGTTTTGTGATTATGGTGGCCCAAAATGCTCTTGTAGAGCATTTGTTAATTCATCCTCGTAACCAATCTCATGCTCGGCCGACAACCAAAGAGTAGAGATCTCCCTTTAAGTGTATAGCTGCAACATCCACTTTTTCTTCCTCTGGGGTCTATGAAATCGGTAATAGTTTTCGATTATTATTATCCACCCTTGGGTCTCCTTGTTATAGGTTTGCGATCTAAAATGGAATAACTTATTTCCCACTCATCATACTTATCTCCATCATCGTTGGACTTCTCCCACGCTACTGCATAACTCATCAACTTAGCTATGTCCTCCTTTGAGGATCCGATAACCTAGAATTTTGCAGACAGTTGCTACTATCTAGACTGGATAAGGGGTACTGCTACCACTATTAGAATTTCCCCGGGTCTACACCATTGTTTCTTTGAATTCTTGACAATGGAACCAATTGATAAATTTTCTTCCCCACTTTGAGTTTAGTTGATCAACGTTTCGATTGGTCGAACAACGTTGGCGGTGAATTGTCGAAACACTTTCTTCCAAAACGAGCCACATTTTTTGTGATCTCCGGTTGTAGGGTTTTCGGATACATTTATCCAACTCTTTGCCAATACCTCCTCTTCATTTCCATCCCTAGCCTTGTTGGCGACCTAGGTTGTCGATTTTCCTTTCACTACAAGAAAAACTGCAATAGATGACGCGCAATGCGCGTCATCTTTAGGGTCATAAATGAACGATGACACGTATCCGCCCGTCATCTTCTTATGACGCGTGAAAGATGACGCGCATTTTATGATGGTCAATAGATGACGCGCAATACGCGTCAAGAAATGGGTCATCAATGACTAGTTGATGCACATGTGCCTGACATCTATGTAATTTTTATGACGTGCTAAAGATGATACGCAATGCACGTCATAAATTTAGCTGCTTTTTTTAAATATTTTTTTATTTTTAATAAATTTATCTGTTGTTTTATAAAACAAATAATCGAATAACACTAAAAGCAAAATCCATTTAAATACCAAAAAAATTTACAAAAGTTCTTAAATAATATCAACTACAAAGCATAAACAAGTCCAAATTCATGGCAATACAAATACAAATACAAGTCCAAATATTTCATTGCATGTCTACATATAAATGAAATTCGATACATAGCGCGACCAGTATTCACGAACTTCATCCAAGTCACCATCGGTGTATTCATCTTTACCTCCTCCAACCTAAGACAAAACCAATTTCACCAAATTAAACTTATCAATTTTGACCAAAACCGTTTCCACCAACCTGACCAATTTAAGATCATAAACAATCTCAAACACTTGACTAGTTTATTAGATCATGTGTATGCATGTATATAGACAACCATACATGTGTATGTATACATAACCAGATATAGACAACCATACATGTGTATGTATACATAACCAGATATACCGGAATTCACCAATTATCAGATCAGGTGTATGTAGATCAGAATTCACCAATTATCAGAATTTACGGATACTTCTACTTACTAACTATGGTAATTTACTTATAAAAAACTTATACATAGACAGTCATTTTCAATAATAATATCAACTACAAAGCAACACATGGTAAATATATTATAGGATGGTTTACTTACATTATTATTGACTAGTATTTTAAGCCCTTCATCAACTATTTCTTTCATGAACTTCAACACACAGTATCCACATTCGGTACTTCCTGGCTGACGTGGACACTATAATATTTTTTAATGATCAGCTTATGAAGTTAATTAAAGATGCAAATTGAAATAAGAATTAAGTGCTCACTGTAGAATTCACCCATTTGAATTTAGTTTGCCTCTTCTTGGTACCACGTTCTTGGTATTCTTCTTCCAACTAGATGTGCTACAAGTTGGACACTCAGAAGCATCCTTTTAGCAATTATTTTTATATTCTAAACCAACTCCTTTTAGCAACTTCTTGGCTTCATATATCAAGCTTGGGATTTTATTGTTTGTCGGTAAGATTTCTTTTAGGACGTCCAACAAAGCATGAAAACTTGAATCAGACCAACCAAATTGACTTTTCAAATGTTGGAATTTTAATAATCCACTAAGTGCGTTATACTTTGACCCTACATAAAGTGGTTTATCACATTCTTCAAGAAGCGATTTTAATGAATCAGAATCTTTATCTACATGTGTGAAAACATCATGTAGCATTTCCTTTGTATAATCAAATTCAAAAGGTCTAGATGTATCAGGGCATCTAGAATCAACCTTTGGAAGTTTCTATCCATGAAAAGACCAGACCTTATAATTTTCATTGAAACCGTAGGCAAACAGATGATAACGCACATTGGCAATTGAGTGGTGACACAAATTGATACAATTAACACAAGGACATGGAATAACATCTCAATTTGGATTATTACTTTGCGCAAACTCTAAAAAGTCATCCACACCTTTTTCATATGCATTTGATAATCTATCAGTCAAAATCCATGATTTATCCATGACCTTTGTTTCTAGTTTGTCACCATCATAGAAACTAGAATCAAGTTTAATGACGAGAGTTAGGACTCAAAATATGCATCACAATTCTAATCCAACAAAATAAGTAGATGTCATTTAGTTTTCTACACAACCTAAATAAGACACGTAACATTCTTAAATCCAACTCGATTTATACACCTCTATGTGAGGGTTAAAGTATCCACGTTACAATAAGATGTCATTAGTTATTAGTTTCTACACAACCTAAACAAGACACACAAAGTTCTACAATAACCTAAATAAGATTTCATTTGTTTCTACACAACCTAAACAAGACACACAAAGTTCTACACAACCTAAACAAAATGTCATTAGTTTCTATACAACCTAAACAAGACACACAAAGTTGTATACAACCTAAACAAGATGAATAAACATTCAAAAATCTAAAAAAACAAACACAAAACAAAATCCTCAAAAATTACTACACTAAAACATATATATATACGTAGTAGCACCAAGAAATTCTACTTATAACCCTAATTTACAACACATACACAATCAACCAAAATTCTATTTATAACCCTAATTTATAACACATCCACAATCAACCAAAATTTAGCAAACAAAACAAATAAAACAACAATGTAGTAGCACTTACGATGGGCTACGGTGGTGGGTGGCCGGAGGGGACTGCGCGACGGTTGACTGGGCGGTGGTGGGTGGCCTGCGACGGTACGTGGTTAGTGGTTGACTGCGCGGTTGGGCCTACACTTTGGGTTGTGGTTTATGGCGGAGATGAAGAACGAGCAACTGGGACTGCACGGTTATTATGAGTCAACAATATGGCGTTTGATTTGGGCGGCGGTGGGTGGCGGTTGATTGGGGGCCAGATTGGGGGATTTGGGGATTTGGGGCCGGAGGGGTCGAAATAAGAGAAAAGGGGGGAGTAGGGGACTATATATTAGGCGGGTAGGTTATAAAAAATTTTAAAAAATGACAAACAAAAATAACACGCAAAATTACGTGTCATCCTTTGTAAAAATATTTTAAAATACGACATATATTTTATGATACGCGTAAATGCGTGTCATCTTTTTTCGTACGTCATTCATATATTAACAGTTTTCTAGTAGTGTTTCGACTTAGATTTCCTGGGTTACCAATGTCTTTATCTTCGCTTTCGTAAACTTAAAGATCATCGATGGATTTGTTTGCTTCTTCTTCATTTTCTTCATTTTCTTCATTTTCTTCTTCTTGTACATATTGAGGTGTGTTTTGAAAAGAGTATGGGATGTTAGTGTAGTAAGAAAATTATGATGGGTTTTGAAACGGGGGCATAGTTGGGAGGTAGACCTATGGTTGGGAGGATTTGTATGAATTTTGAAACCAATCAGTTGTATGTGGTGGTGGTGGTGGGTTGAACGGTTGAGTAGAAGGCGTCGATTTACTTGGACCTGACTGCACCTTTGGTCTACATTTATTGGAGGTTTGGCCTTGGGATTTTAAGGATTTTTTAGGGATCCATTTTTGGAAGTATAATGTGAATTCGTATAAGAGAATATCAGAAATATATAGTGTAATTTTTTTTAAAAAATTTTGGCATTATAGCTGTTAGGGGTGGGGTGGGGATGGGGTAGCCCAACGGTAAAAAAAATGATCGTTTCAAAGAGTCAAAACCCACTTTTGTGGTAGGTGTAGCTCGGAGAGGGAATGTTGTAAAGCGCAAAGGATTCACGGCGTAGGGGACCGGCGGCGATGTTGTCGCCCGGCGCCGTCCCCACCACCCTTATTATGCCCTTGGTTAAATGGTGTAGCTCTTAAATAAATACTTAAATTCTGTAAAACATTCAAATTTATCACTTTAGTGCTAAAATTTTATATAAAAAAAACCAACCTCCTCCCCTTCCCCATTTTGGTATCCCACATGAGAAACCCACCCCAACTCACCTCCTAATCATTTTTAATCAGTGCTAAAATCTACTCAAGTGCTATAAAAACTCACAAACTTCATCGTCAGTTCATTTCCACATGAGAAACCACGTCCCCTTCCCTTTTGTGGGTTTTATAGCACTTGAGTAGATTTTAGCGATGATTATAAATGATTATAAGGTGAGTTGGGGTGTGCCCCCATGTAGGACGCCAAAATGGGGACGGGGAAGAAGCTTGCCTTCTTTTCTAATAGAATTTTAACAATTAGCTGATAAATCTTGACATTTTTATAATAGTTTAGTATTTATTTGATGACTTTACACCATTCAAGTAAGGGAATAATAGCATCGACTAAACATTGTAAAATTTAGCAAATAGTTATCATATTAAGTGATAGGTGACGCATCATGTCTAATTTTATTTTGTATATTTGATGCAGATAGGGAATTTGAGTTTGAAGAATTATAGATTTATTTTTTTAGTTTTTTTATTGGTGTTTTGTAACTATAATTATGTATATGTAACTTGAATTTTAGTTGCATATATGTAACTTGGTCATCTAGTTGTTCTGATTTAGGGTTTGTAACTGAAGTTACTTAAACATAAGTTGACTGTAACTTGAGTTACGTAGTTATGTATACGTAACTCAAGATACGTGTATCGCAAATGGTGTTACTCTTTCTCTTCTTCATCGTTTAAATCACAATTACATATATGTGCTTAATATACGTAAACATAGGTTATATCTTCTTACTCTAATAAAAAAGTAACTTAAGATGCCACGCGGCAGCACCATAATCATCGAGATGCCACGTGGCAGCACCACAATCATCATCATCAAAATTTTCCCGCCTCTCTCTCCTCTTAAATAATTACCTTAATTACTAATAATATTATTTAACATTCTTTTACATTTAATAAATTAAAAAAAAGAGATCTATTTATTAATATTATTTCTAAATAAACAAATTTTTTATAAAATAATTAAATTTTCTAAAGCATAAAATGTTTTTAAAAATATTAAATATTTTAAAATTGGTATTTTTAAAATTCAATTTTTTCAAAAAAAAAATAATTACATTTGGGAGTTATAATAAGGAAATTTTTAAAAATGACATTTTTATACGGTTTGTTTCAGAATAAAATGTTTATTTTTTTGGAAAAAAATTAAAATTAAAATTTAAAAATGTTGATATCACTTTTTTTTAATTATAGTCACTCATATCGCATCTTGTAATATCATTTATAAATAATAAATTTTATTATATTAATATGTTATTTATTAAATCCGTGTAACACACGGGTTTAATAAAGCTAGTATATAATAAACAAGAACATATGCGTAAATGTGACTTAGCAACAAGTACGTCAACATGAAAAAATAAATGTTCAATTCAAAGTAACCAATGAAAATATATTTGATTATATGTCTATTAAATATATGAGAGAGGATAGAGAAAGAAGTAAGATGTAAGTAAATTTAGAAATTTTTTAATTATATGCGATAGTTATTGATCACTACTTTGATTTCTTTCTATTTTGTCCGTAAGGCATAACAATCTTTTATTTAACTATCAAAATGCACTAGTTATCTCAATCATAATTCAAAAAAAAATCAAAGATGAAATAATAATCTTTTATTTAACAATCTTTTATTTAAGGAACGACGACAATCACAAAACGACTTACATATACGTAAAATGTATGAGTTCTATGTACGTAACCTTTAGTTGTACACTTGGTAACACGTACTTACATATACATAACCCCTACATATAAGTAACTATTAGTTGTATACTTTGTAACACGTACTTATATAATGTGTTGTGTGTGTATGTATGTATGTATGTATAGAGAAAACATAGACAGGGAGTATACAAGTTTCATTTTTGTAGCCCCACCTGAATCCTGTTGTGTGGTGTGTCTAATTCATGTCACTAGAGACCGATAAACAAGTAATTACTGTTATTGTCTTCTATGCTATGCATATCTCCCCTACTTGTGGACCACCAAGGGTATAAATGTTATCTTGGACCAGAAGACAGAAGACAGGTAAAGAACAAAATAGATAATAATCATAGCCATACAAACATACATTATCTTATAAAGATAGATAACCCCCTTTGTTTTTGTTATTATATTTGTAAAAGGAGTGGGACTCTATAAAAGAATATCAAGTGAAAAACGGTCTTAAACACAATATTATTAGCTTGGTAGATGGATGATTGGTAGGGAGAAAAAATGATTCAGGTTGAAACGGGTCAATTTTGTGTGGGGCTAAAGGGTTGGGTTGGTTGACCCGTAAACATTTTTTTTCTCAAATTTTTTATTTTCATGTTAATATGTTCTAGGGGAGCTTTAGAGAGTCCCCAACCAAAAGAGTAAAAGTGACTTGGCGATCATAACAAAAACAATTAGATTTAAGATTTTGAATTTTTGAACAAATTGTTTTTAGGCGATTATATAAATTACGATTTTGAGATTTTGTCTCATCCCGTTTGACCAAGTTCGCATTTAGAAGTTGTTTTGCTATTCAACCCATTTTAACCCGTTTGAGATCAATTCAATCCAAATAAGTAAACGTGTTAGAAATTATCACCTCATGTCACCACTCATATCTATTTTGATCTTGAATTGTTTATGATTTTGATTTCTAATTCATATACATGGATTGCATATAGAAAGAAGAAGTTGTGGCCCCATTTATAGGAAGAAAAACTATAAATAAAATGGGCAAGTTAAATTGGTGGTTGGATGTTACTATAGAATTAGGTTTTTTTATAACTAAAATTAGTTAAGTTCCAAGTTACTCCGCTAGTTTTCCCTAGTGTATGATTAGAAGATGGAACATAGTGGTACAAAATGATGATTAGATAGAAACATAATCCCAACCCAATTAAAAGGCTAAAAGCTTGTTAGGAGTGGAAGATAGAGACATAAAGTGGAAGGCAAATAGTGTGATTTGTGGATATATAATTGGTGTCTGGTGACAGCTGGTTATTATTGGCCCATCTCCTTAATTATAATTGATGTCAAGTGAAACCATAAAAACAAATATCTCCCATCAATGCTTTTAAGAGGCTGTTTGATTACACGGACTCAGTAAGATCTGATTGAGTCAAAAGCTAACCCAGTTAGAAATTCTGACTGGGTATGCATCTGACTGAAACTTGGCTGTTTGATTTAGCATCTGACTAGAACCAAATCGATTCAATATTTACGTAACAATATTTCCTTTAACGAAAAAAAATTGTATATTTTCTAATTAACTAGAATCATAATCAACTATTAAATCAAAAAATCATAATAATCATACCACCACCGGAGCCACACCACTAGTCGGAACCACCACACCACCACCGCAACCACCACCGTCACCGTACACATTCCGACCAAACACCACCGGAGTCTTCCTGATCAAACACGCTGTTGGCTGAGGGGGTCGCGCCAGGAGAGTTGACCTATGAATAGCGCAGGTGGGTTTGGCCGAGGGGGGTTGCGCGCAGGTATCAATCTTGATCTATCTAATAAAAAATACACCTAAGTCCTAACTATTTGTGTAATAGTGTTTTTTCAAATACACCTATTGTTAAATGCATCACGTATCAATCTTGATGTATCTAATGAAAAAAATGCTTGGACGCTCGTTTAATAACATTCCCGCATATTTAAAAGCATGTCATAACTCTTAAGGACTATAACACTAATGCAGTTATGAAAACGATTAAATGACTCAATAAGCAATTGAAAATAGAAAGTATCAAAAGAAACCAACAGTTTTAAAGAACAATGTTCTTTTATTTAAACTCAATCAAAACTATTAACAACGTTACCAAGCCTAATATTTTTAATAAATACTAACAATCTTTAAAGATAAATATGATTAAACCAAATAAATAAGAGATACGATAACTATAAATAAAATAATAGATAATTAAAGAGTTAAATATTTTTCAAATATCTAAATAATCTTCAACCAGGATCCAATAGGATCCTATTCAAGAATTGGTTCAGCTCATGGGTTGTCATCTGCAGCAAACATTTTTTAGACGTCTGTTTAAAGGTTATTACACTTTTTAAACGCTGGTTTAACATATAGATAGAGTGTATATTTAGGAACCTTATTCTATTGAAGCATTACGAATCATATACACTAATAACTACTTGAAAATCATATTAAATGATACTTGTTAAAGTTACGTGGTTAGTGGTGGCAATGACCGAACACTTTTCATATTTTATTTAGTTGAATAAAGTGTAAACTATTGGGATTGATCACATAAATAAAACATACTCTTCCATTTTAGGTATTATAAAATCATTCGACCTTTTTTTATATTTTTTAACATGCTTAATCTATATATACGTGTCCTATGTGAACAATCATCAAACTTTTATGTTGAGCATATATAGATTGTTATTTGATATACGTGTCATGTAGATTTTTTTATCACGTAACATGCCAACTCGTTAATCTGTACTATTCTGATAAAAATACAATACATAATTAATAACATTATTCATATAATTAATTTTAATAACATTATTCACATAATTAATAAGTTATCAATTATTGAGTTATTCACTATTTGGTTACTCCTTTTTCTTTCTAAAGAAAACTTTGGGTTAATCAATAGAAGGAAGATTGGAATTTATTGACAACTTTGGCAATCTTTACTGTTTTAGCCAAATCATCATATTCTAAAATAATGTGAAGTCAATGTCAATGTTGAGGAAAGTTAGCTCAACCACAATTTGGTGGATAATAACTCAAAAGAGGGACCAACTACACTATGCCACAAGAACCCTTATCCTTACTTACATTCCCTTGTACCATACTTCAACATTGCCTCTTCAAACAAAGAAAATGATCAAATCCAAAGACATTCCTCTATGACCATATCCAAAGACATAGTGCTCCAAAGATATGTATGTCATGCATTGGAAGTTGTACATTGTTTTGGAACACACCATTTTAGATCTAGTGAAACAATTTCTTGTTTGGAAACATTGTTTGAATGAGAAAATGATTTGGTAGGTTTTCAATAGTTGGTTTGGCCTTTTGTTGTTAACTCTCATCATGAATTGCCATAAATTGCCTTGGAATGTACTTTACATTTGTTAGCAACTTTTAGGTACAACGCCTAAACTTACTTGATAGTACATGTTTATGATCATTTATTTCGTAAATTCATAAACGCGAATGTTATCCGTTTAATTTACAACTCAAGTAAAAAACAATGACGAAAAATGTTGTATTACAAGAAATTTTAGAAATTAGACGGACATATAGAAAACCTAACATAGGGTCCGTCAAGAAGAAAACAAGATGACTTATAACCTACTTCAAGACATTGTAAAATTGTAATATGTACTATATGTGTGTATTAAAAAAAATTACATATGCATATCTAAATTCTTATATTAGGGGTTTCCTCTGTACTTTTATTTGTATTTTGATTATTAGCATATAGAAAACTTGCATGTTATATGTCAAAGTTGTATATTATATACATCAATGTAAGCTATAAAAAATCTTCCAGTCTAAGAACGGATCAAAATTGTAGGCCATGTTGTATTAAATCTCTAGTCTTCAACGACAACTTATATCATAAGAGCATTCACAACCCGTGCCCTATAATCATGTGAGTGTGTTTGGTATATTATATGGAATGATTTTGAGTGGTTGTGAGTGAAGGAGAGAGAAAATGTTATTGTGGATTGGTGTATTTGAAGAATCACTGTACAATCCTTATAAATTTTTTAATATTTTTGAAAGGTTGTGAGTGAAGGAGAGAGAAAAGGTAATGAAAAAGGTATAAAAATATATTATTTAATTGAAAGGAGAGAGAAGAAGTAGTGATTTTTAGTGTAATTATATGGATAAAGATAAGGAATGGACTGTGAATGCTCTAATTCAAAAACATGCTAAGACCATACTTTACGAGTTAACATCAAATTATGAAAAAGGAAAAAAAACATTAATGATGCATACTTTACAATTTATAACGAATTTCAAATGCATACCAACTCCTCTAGTTTGTAGACATCAATTCATCATTATTGATCAAAACTTGATGGACTTAAATGTTCTATGTCCCCACAAATAGTTGTAGGTTCAACAATCAATTAAACAAGAAAATCTAAACATGTAATCTTGCCACAAGTTACGCGATTGAGTATTTCAAGGACTAATTCAACTGTTGCATTTTATCTTATAGATGACACAACGAGTCTTATGACACAATGAATATAATGACACAATTAATATAATGACACAATTAATCTTATGACATAATGAATCCTATTCTTGAATAGGCATGGAATCAACTGTTGAGGTGCTTGAACCTTGTTTATCCTTAATGCTTTGAAGATATAAACTGCAATTGCGTATAATGTGACCAGGTTGTTTGCAAAACCCATAATTTCTCAACTTTTTTTCTGCTTGTTTGATAGCTAACTCATGAGCTGACTTTAATCTTTTCGGCCTACCTTTTGTCTTTTGCTTAACAGGTACATGGAATTTTGCTTCATTTCGTTCGCTCCCTCCAGTTAACTCTGCAAACCTATCTCTCCTGCTTGGAGGTGGGGCGACCATTTGAACTTCATCAGCCTTAGACTTGTAACTATTCAAATAATCAAGATAAAAACACAACTCGTCTTTGTTCGTAACCAATTGATTAACAATATTTGTTTTATTAAGACACAATGACAATACAAAAGACACAATGATGAACAAAAAGACACAATGATGATATCTAAGACACAATGATGATGCCAATCAATAAAAAAATTCATATAACAAACATAATAACATAAAAGACACAACATATAAAGACTCACCTGATATTTATAAAATATGTTCAACAGCATATTGATAATATGCAGAGTAATCTAACAGTATAGACACAATAACTATTTTATTCAGACACAATGACAATATAAAAGACACAATGATGAACAAAAAGACACAATGATGATACCTATGACACAATAATGATACCTATGACACAATAATGATACCTATGACACAATAATGATGTCAATCAATAACAAAATTTACAGAAATCAGACAGTATAGACACAATGATGATCCAAACAACAAAAGTACGATGCGAAAATTAACATACTATTTCAATTACAGTATATAATCGTCTTCATACGTACCAAACTGATGATCAATCGTCGACATCGGCGAAGTAATTGATGTAAAGCAATCTTCAACAGATGAATTCGATCGTTTGAATCTTTAACGATTGAAATTGATGTAAGCTGAAACTTCGTACGTTTAAATCTTCAACGATTGAAATTGATGTAAGATGAATTCGATCGTTTGATCGTTAATCGTACAGAAGAAGTGAATATATCCCACACCTTCATCTTAAAAAATTAGACTTCCTAAAATACCCTTCTTCCATTTTTAAAAATATGTCACATGTCACTCACCGATTACTTCTCACACTTTTTATATAATGTTACCTTTGTATTTGAACTTTTCTCTTTATAAAAATTTAAGAAATAAAAGTTAAAAGTTTTCAAAAGGTGAAAAAAAAAATTTGAACACGTTGATGTGACTAATTAATTAATAGTGGTATTTATGTGTGTTTTTTTAGAAGTTGATGGAAAAAGATGATTTATTTAGTAAGGGGCTGTTTGACAGCTTTTTAATGATTCAAATGCCTTAATGGTTCAACATTTAATGGATCAGACTATTTGTTTCACGAGCAAATCTCTGAATGGTTAGACATTTGCCTCTGAATAGTTAAACATTATACTAATGCTTCATGGTTAAGAAGTCTAATGCTGAATGGTTAAGACCTCTTATTTGAATTGGTCAGACATTTGTTTTTAAATAGTTAAGTGATATACTTGCTTTTAATGGTTCAGACCCCCTTAATAGTTCAACACTTAATGGTTCAGATCTCTTATTGATTCAATAATTAATCATTCAAAATTGTCAAACAGCCCCTAAGTGATGGTATTTGAGATGTTGTGGAGTCTTTTTTAAATGAGGAGCGTTCTAGTGTTGTTATAAACAAGTGATGCAAAATTAAAACTAGATTAGCATATGTGTAAGTTTGTTAGATTTGATATTATTTTTTTTGTAATGGCTAACAAAAAACATAATTATATAAAACAACTTAATCACTAAAATAAAAGATGGACTATTTTATAATATGTTTTAAAAGCGACATCAATTATGGTTAGATGTTTCTTGAATATCAAATTTATTGATATTGACATCTCTACAAGTTAAATCACACTATCAAAAATTCAAATCTAAAAAATACTCCCTTTTCTTCTCTTCTCCATCTTTTCCCCTCAAAGTGTTGTAGCAATGACCATAATGCAATCTTGATGAGTGTATGTGCAAAATCTTTAGATAAATCTTGATAAATCCTAAAAGTTTCTTGAAAAGACTAGAAATCCAATTTTTGCTTTCTTTCATTTGATTTGATATATCAACTTTGTGTTAGGTTATTTTCATTCTATTTTATCGTCAAGAGATATTTGTTCCCGTGATAAAACTATAAAATTTTAGGATAATACAAATACAAGATAAAATTTTAGTTCTACAGCCTTTTTGTAAGAAAATTATGTGTTTGGAAATTCTAAATATGCATTAAATTATATAAACCTGACTTATCTTCTACTTCAAAATTTATTTGATTGTACTGAATGAGAAAGATAAAGTAAAATTTATCTGATTGACAAAAAAATAAAAGTAAAATTAAAATTAGGTAGAATATTAAGCTTTTGAAAGGAATATGTAAATTCATGAAAATAAAATACATACTAAAATGCTTTTCACGTCTTTATAGTTGTAATGTGTCATTTTTAATATGATGTATATAGCATGTGATTTTAGGAAACTTCTAAATAATTAAGGGGCTGTTTGGCAGCCTCTTAATCAGCCTCTTAATGGTTCAGATGCTGAATGGTTCAGCACTTAATGGTTTAGACTATTTGTTTCATGAACACATGTCTGAATGGTTAAGACATTTGCCTCTGAATGGTTAAGCATTATACAAATGGTGAATGGTTAAGAGGTCTAATGCTGAATGGTTAAAATCTCTTATCTGAATTGGTCAGACATTTGCCTTTGAATAGTTAAGTGATATACCAGCTCTTAATGGTTCAGACCTCTTAATGGTTCAGCACTTAATGGTTCAGACCTCTTAATGGTTCAGCACTTAATGGTTCAGACCTCTTATTGGTTCAGCACTTAATCATTCAGATACTATCAAATAGCCCCTAAGTGCTGAACCAATAAGATGTCTGAACTATTAAGTGCTGAATCATTAAGAGTCTGAAACATTAATAACAAGTATATCGCTTAACTATTTAAAGGAAAATGTCTGACCAATTCATATAAGAGGTCTAAATCATTTAGAATTAGACCTCTTAATCATTCAGCATTAATATAATGTTTAACCATTTAGAGGCAAATGTCTAAGCCATTCAGACATTTGCTCACGAAACAAACAGTCTGAACCATTAAATGTTAAACCATTCAGACATCTGAACCATTAAGATGTTGTTAAGATGCTACCAAACAACCCCTTAGTCATAATATGGAATTCTTGACTAGGGGTGTTGGAGATCACAATTGCGATATTAGCCAATATAAGAATGTCGTTTTCTTAATACTCCCTAAGCAATCAAGTATGTGAGACAGTAGATAAAAATAAACAACTCAACAATTAACGTTTTGTTTAATGTTTTAAAGTAATGTAATCGTATAATAAAACAATCAAACAAAATTCGGACGTTAATCAAGAAAATTGATCATTAAATTTATCAAAATGATAATAAAAAATATATAAGAAGAAAAGGTTGAAACATAAGCTTCTTTGATCTCTCATCAACCCCTACAAGATTTTCCTTACCCCGTTACAACCTCTTACTAGTAACTAATATTACAATGGTTCCATCACCACCCGCCACCGCAGCCTGCCGCCGCCATGACAGCCTTCTGCCGCCATCGGATTTTTGAAATTAGTCTAGAATTATACAATCAACTTTATGAAGAAGCCATCAATCATCAATGTGTCTTCTACCCTTCTTTATACAGAATTAGAGATGCCTTTCTTGCTTTGGGCCTCAATAATAATCCACCATTTGTTTTAAAGTGAAGTGAGTATCATAGCTCAACTTTCGTTTGACGTGCAGAAGGTTCAAATATAAGATAATTTGACTTTTTAACTCACAATAAGTCAAATTTCAGAAAAAGTCAACTCACCAAACAAGTCTTGTGGGTGATCCTGGCCTAATGCCATCTTTACAACACTTTGAAGGTCATTTTCCCAGAATGTAGAAGCCTAAACAAACAATAACTCCTGATAAACACATTGCAATATAGAATTTTGAAATATATTTTATTAGTTCAGAATTTACTTCACCTCACTAAAACCACCAATGTGAGGTGGCTTATTGATCGAGTTGCGGTGCATTGCTGCCATCAAAGGGTTCATGGAAAACTGATCCTCAGGTCTATCGGGAGCCATACTAATTGTTTGGGATTGGAATCCATAAGGGAATGATTGTAACGAGTTATCGAAAGGGTTGACATTGTTTGGCATAGAAACCTGAGGCCGAAACATCTGGAACTGTACACAAAAACTACACAAAATCACTACCCAATTCTAAACATATACGTACTCGAAAGCTCAAGTTACAGTGTGTTAGGACACAGGTTCAAACTGATTAGTTGCAATAATCAGTATTGAGCTTTTGATAATTAGTGATTATGATGATGTTTTTATACTATTACGGGCCGAAATAATCAGATTGAAAGATGCAGGTAACAAGTTGACTGATTGTGTGATAACATGTTTCAAAACTAACATCCAAACACCCCCTTTGATTGGTTAAAGATTCAATAACAATAGTTCATAAAAGCTTACATTTTTAGATAAAAGTGCTTCCATACTCGCATCCATCCTAGGATTAACAGTCGCTAATTTCATCGACAAGAACTGCATACGAAGAGAACCCGAAACAACTTTAGAACCATATTAACAAATTTCCATTTGTACTACAAGAATTTAATATTAGATCTTTCTTAATTACCTCAACTTGTCTCTGTAATGACTGTACATAGTTTATGATCTCATCAAGCATAACAGCTTTTCCTGTGACCTACAAAATGGAAAGTCAAAATCCCATCTCAAATTACAACCTCCAATACCCAATTTGCTAAAATTTCAACTTCAAAATGTGAATAAAGATGATAAAAATTGAAACTTTATATTTACCTTATTACAACCAGGAACAAGATCTTGAAGAAACTTCATTCTCTCACTGATTTTCTCTCTTCTGACCTGAATTTGTCAAAAATAGAAACAAATGTGAGTTAGATTAGTGAATTCTGATTATTATTATTATAATTACTAAAAGTTTTCAATGATCTTGCTAATTTTAGAAAGTTTGGCTTACTCTTTCTGCAAGACTATGGCTATCAGTAGCTTGACCCCTTCTAGCTCTAACATGAATGTAATCTTTAGGTGGTTCTGTTGACTTTTCATTTGACTTTTTTTCTTCATTTGACTTGCTTCTTTTTGCATCTGATTCCCCTTTTTCTACCCCTGCCACAACCTGCAAAACACAAGATTTCATTTTTTTTTTAATCTTTAACAGTCAGTGTTAAAAAACAAAAAGAATTTGCTGAATTGATGAAATGACTATAGTAACCTTGTCATCTTTAGCATTGACAGTAGTAGTACTAGATTGTGCTTCTTTCCCCTTTCCATTGTGAACCCCCTTTCTCTTTCTTCCATGAGTATTAGTACTCTGTCCTTTCATTCCAATTTCAGCTTCAGACACTGATGATTCCTCGTTGGAATCACCCAATTCGACTGATAACTTACTCAATTTCTTGTTTTCTTCTGAAATTCTTATGAATTGTGATCCAACAGTCTTGAAAGATTGATTACTTGAGACCCTTGATAGCTTTCCTGATTCCATTACACGAGTGAATTGATTCTTCCCACCAAAAGATGGATATCTTGCAGGATCTGCAGGTGGGAATTGGTGATTCCCATGAATATGATGATCTGCTATTGACATATGAACCTTTGGTGGTGAATTCAAAGGAGTGTTGTAGCAAGAATTGTGGGAGCTATTGTTGCCATTGATGTTAGATTGATATGAAATCTCACTGGAATTGCATATACTTCCTAATCTACCTATCAATTCCCTGAGAACATCACTCTCACCACCACCACCGCCACCGGTGGTGGCAGCCGGTGATGATACAATTGAACTCAAAGCAGACTCAAAAAGATCCCTTTGGTCCACTGAATTCACACAATTGGTGTTATAAAAGCAATTGGGAAGTTGCTCTAAGCTGCAATTCGCTTCACTATCTTGAATTCCCATTCCAAAGATGGAATTCCATGCTTGGGGGATTCCAATTCCTCCATTGGTGAAAGCTTTCTGCTTTTCCATAATTGAGATGAACTACGAAATGGGGTTGCACTATCTTTGCAAATCTTTAATGGGTGTGTTGTTTCTTGAAGATTTGAGTAAGAAATTGGTGGTCTTTTCTTGTTCTTGAAATTCACTCAAGTGTGTGAAAGATAAAGGGGTAGTGGGTGTGTGTGTTTGTGAGAGAGAGAGAGAAGAAGGGCAGTTGTGATTTGAAGATAGGTAGTAATAATAGCATAAAGGCATAAAGAAAAGACAGGGGATAAAGGAAAGTGAAGAGGAAGCAATGAAAGAAAACATCAAAAAATAGGAATGTTCATTTGACCTTCAGGGGGTTCTTAGATGTAACTTATGTTACATGGACTTATTTTTAATGTTTTAGGAACCTCACTATGGACACTCGTTCGATGCGTGAAGCGTTTATATAGGCGATTCGATTGACCGCTTTTGAAATGTTGTTATTTAAGGCGTCTAGTTATGACGCCTAGTTGAACTGATAAATCGAATAAGTTGTTGAATAAAATGACTAATCACGTCCTAGTAATCTCATTTATTGATTCATTTACTACTCAGGCGTCATAGTTTTTTGTTTCATGCTTCATATTTTGTTAATAGTGTATACCCATACCCAATAGATAATATATTCGTTTTAAAATAGTAGCACACTAACTTTTAATTAATTATGATATAAATATATAATCATGTTTTTAAATTTGCTTTGATCAATGGACCAATAAGACATTCTGTTAAAAAAAGATGCTAATTTCAAAATCATGATGCGACTATTTACAATAAATGTTGAACTACGCAATATATGATCAAAAGTAGGTATATAAACTTCATTTTTGTAATTTATAAATAACTACTTTTCATCTAATTACATTCATTCGAAGAATCATTTCGAAAGGTCTAATATTGTTTTGAGGTGTTAAAGATAAGTTTGCATGGAAGTGAAAACAATAGATAGTTTTTTAAAATATTCATTCTCTATTGCTATGATAATAGCAATAATAATGATAATAATAATGATAATAATAATAATAATTTTAACAGCAACTATAATAACAATAATAATAAAAGTTTGAAGAATATTATAGAAATAATTATAGAGCAAGTAAAAGAATAGTTAAATGTTGGTAAAGGAACTTAAGCTTCAACTGGCAAATAAGCACATAACACTCTGTTACAGTACTGGCACTATTTGTCATAATGCATCTCAATCATTAACCCTCAATTTTAAAGGGTAAAGTGTCTGCTACTTGCTAATCGCATAATTAAATATAAAAAAGATTAATAGACTTAAAAATGTGAATTTAAAACTAATCTGGATCGAATAACATATCCAATCATTAATTACATGTTTAAGATGTTATCTATAAGTAGAATAGAAAATATATGGATTAAAGCATTCTTCTTTATTTCTGATCATTGTCTAATAAAATTAATATTTAAAAAAGTTATAATTATTTTTTATAGTTTCTAAAACTCCTTTACACCTTGAAAACCTGCAAAAACGTATAATGTTTTACAATTTAACATTTTTGCTTTTTATGTATGATCTTTCATCATGTTTTCTCTTGTTAATATTATAACTTAAATATCAATATTTTTATTTGATTTCACTGCAGCTTGTTGTTATGGACGACGCTTGATAATATTAAAAGTTATACAGTTACAAAATTACGACACTAAAGAGATAATTAACAAATTAGTATATCTAATAAAAAAAGCTATTTTCTGTTATATGAAATTAGCCTTTCTAATAAATTGTAACTTTTCAAAAGTTCGATTTTAATAAATTATACATTAACTCCACCAATGGTAAAATAAAAATCATACAAGTTTACATTTATGCATAAAGAATCACAAAATACACTAGAAGAGTTAAGGATCTATTGTTTTACAGATAATATAATAAAAATCATACAAGTTTACATTATATTACACAGAATAGGTTTTCAATGTAAGACAAATATATATAATAGAACACGAGACAACATATTCAAGCTCCTACTAATAATATATAAGTATTTATAATTTTATATGCGTGTAACCTTTTTATTTATTCTATGATTTAATCACTTAAGTAATAATTTGTCACAATACCATTTAAAAAACCATAGGTTCAAACTTTGGAACAACATGTATACATTATATGATACAAAGGAATATAATTGTCTTGATTTTAATATTTTTGTTTTATGTTGGAAGCGGTGTGGGTGAATTGTAATTTTATTGTTCTCTTGTTCTTTTCTTATTAAAATATGATAAAAATATTAGTGGAGATAGGAAAAGATCAAAAGGGATAAAAACAAATCAAAAGGGTTCAAAAACGATAGAAAAAAGGAATCTTGTTATATGAATAGTTATTATTCATTTTTTTAATTTAGCGTAATTTATAATTATTTATTTCTATTAAAAAAATTACCATCTCTTCCCTTTTATTCATAACTGGAATTAGGGTGAGCGAATTTAGCCATTAACTGTAATTAAACAATAATTGGATCACAACCTAATCAAATTAACCGATAATCAAAATTAATCAATGGTTATGGTTAAACAATGATTGTCGTATATCCCTACTAATATAAAAAGACAACCTATTGTCGTTATTTCAGACCATCTAATGAAGATTGTGCTCTTCTGTACGTCACAATAATCAAATATAAGCCATACATTCGTAACCTAGGCATCTCTTTTCTTCGATCACCGGGTACCTTTGTTGACATCTCATTTATGTTAGAGCATTCACATCTCATTCATCATTCTCATTTTTATAATTATACTAATAATCACTTTTTTCTCCTTTTTTCAATTGAATAATATCTTTTTCATACATTTATCATTATCTTTTCTCTCTTTTTAATTCACAACATTTTTTAAAAACATAAGAAAATTATAGGGGTTGTACCGTATTATCTCAAATATGAGGATAAACGGTAATATGATCTCTAACTTTCATTCATAACTACTCACAATCATCCTCTATAATATATAACACACATTCACATGAAAATAAAAAAAAAAAAACGAGATTTGAATTCTTTTAAGACCGATTAATAATTGAAAAAAGCATATAGATCTAAATGTGTCGTTAAGTCGTTAATCATTGAACTACATCCTAAATAATGTTTGACCCAATAATTAATCCTTAAACAAATTTGTTATTATTATTGTTACTAATTTTTTATTAAGAGGACACGAGTTCCTATGTTTGTTCAAAATAAAATATGGATATGTATTTTAAAGTATTAAAATATAAAATATATATAATTTAATAGTTCCTAAATATTGATATGATACCACGTATTATGTTTTTACGGGACTTATTTTTAAAATTATGTTGCTTTTAATGATCTGGTTTCATAATTATACTACTGGACTTTCTCAGCCTCCGTGTTTTGCAACGAAAATTTTGTATGTGTAGAAATATAAAATATTGTTTTTATTATCATTTTTTTGTTAAAACTCTAATAAAAAATATAAGTCACTCATTTAACATCACATGCAAGTTACATGTTTTTTTCATATTAAAAAAAAACGTTTATAATTTTTTTCATGACATTATTTTTTCAGAAAAATTTCATCATAAAACCCAGTATTTTTTTATCTTTCCGAGGCGTACCATATTGATATACTTTTTAAAAAAAATCATTCATCTGTTATTTACACATGTGTAAATCCAGTATTGCACATGTGTAAAACGAAGTTCATAAAAAAACGAGTTCTTTTATGAAATTAATCCAAACATACAATTTAACAAAAACAAACAAATTTTATGTAGTTTTTTAAGTTTTCTTTAATAACAGAAATACTATTAATGAATTAGAAACTCACAACCTATTAATGAATTAGAAAGGAGAAAAAAACAAACTACAAAGTTAAAAATGGGTTTTGCAACAAATTTTCTCATCTAATGTTATTCTTCCTATTTCGGTTTACAAACCACAAATAGAAGAAATTTAGCATACAATCAAAGATGGTTTCGTTGTGTAATTTTTTTCCATAAATGTAAGTCGTTCCTAAAACGCCAGATAACCCACCAGGAGCACATGATAATCGCCTCAACCATAATCTTCTCCTCCTCGAAAAATGTTGTCGAGTGTAACCAATCGAACAAGTTACAAGGACACGATGGGGATGGAATGGACATATTTAGCCTCATTTCAATCAACCTCCAAACCTTTGAAGCAATGATACATGTAGCAAAATATGATCCACCGATTCAATATGATTCCTAAAATAAGAACAAAGTCAATACCTCTATCAATAGGATTCAAACTTGTAGGTATTCTATCAAGAATGATCCTTCATATCAAAACATTAACTTTTCTTGGCACACATTAATTCCATCTAGTAGCACTAGTTGCATCCGGAAGGCAAAAGGTTATCAATATGTTTTTTTATTGATTTGACTCAGAATTTAATCTCATCATCCAATAACAACTCTCATCATGGTTTTCTGATCAAATATTTAAAACTTGAAAACAATAATATTTGATGTCTCGTTATCTAAATTAGTAGTTTGGTATTATATTACCTTTGATTATTTTGACAGGTTATACGAGCCAGGTTCAGATTACATGATTTTATATGGGTTCAGGTTATAGTTGAAGTTTATGATCTGAATAAGCATATGGGATAGGTTGAGGTTTGATATTCCAAACCGCCAACCCGTCGATCCGCTAACTTGACACAATTGAAACCCATGTTTAATAATCTTAACCCACAATAATTGATTGTTTAAATTTAACCTTCATCTCCATTTTTCTGTAAAAAAACTTTATTAAATCCATCCAAACTGCCAATACCCAACCCCCCTTTATTCTTGTTTGTTATACCATGTTCCATTTAACCTACGAAATCTTACGATCGCTTTCAACGCCACCCCGAAAAAAATTTTGAGTGAAGAGATTTCAAGAGTTTTAATACTTGAACCGGCATCCTGAATATCAACATGTAGTTTATGCCAAGCAAACCAAATATAGAAGAAAGAAGCATCGAGCGACCACCAATAGAAAACATATTCACTTTCCATTTAAAAACCATTTTAAGAACGCGATCAATAATTATTATCCATCCTTGCAATCTAGCAATACTTTGAATGATGGAGAGAGACCACTCTCGAAATACAATGGCATCATCTGCATAAAATAAGTGCGAGAGACCAGTGTTGTCTTTTTCGACTAAGGCTCCCTTCATAATACCTGCATCAATAATGTCATCAAACGTCATGTGCAAGCCCTCCATAGCTAATATGAAGAGGAATGGAGATGAAGGATCTCTCTGACGCGGGTCTTGTTGGAGTTGGAATTCAAACGTTGGACTTCCATTAACCAATACAGAAGCCTTCAATCGCGTCATCCAACTAATTCATCGACCATAAAAAGCTACAAACGACATAATACCTTTCAGATAAATCCCAATTAAAAGAGTCGTAAGCTTTTTCAAAATTAATTTTGAAAAATAATAATTACTTTTCTTGTTTCTTATTCCAAGAACAGGTGTGAAACTATGCCTTAGAGAACGGGTCAAATGACCCATTAATTTTTAACCAGTAACGTAATGTATAATACCGGATTTTTTAATAAACTTATAGTTTTTAGAAGGTAAAACTCGTATTTTTGTTAACAATTTAATGAAATTTATGATGTCTATTCCTAACTTACCCAACTAGATCAAACGACCCGAAAACTTTAATATTTTGTCAAAAATCTAATCATCAAAAAATAATAAACCCATGCAAAAATGAAAAATAGTTTTTGATTCTGCCAACACAACTTGGTTCAATTAAATGACCTATTTACAGCTTGATGCAATATAATTAAACTAAATGACCTATTTACATCTTGATAAGTCTCATTATATCATTACACCATTAATTGCACCGTTAAGTGCAATTCACCTAATATGTGACAACTCATTTAACCGTTTAATTATATGTGACTAATGGGTGAAAGAAATACAAATGGTGATTTCACTCGATCAAGATGGATAATAAAAACTGCATTACACTTCAAGTTTTTCATATACCATAATTATTACTACTTGCTCTACAGAAATCACACTAAAACTGTAACTACCCTATTTACTGATGTATGCTAATCCTGTTAGCATCTTTATTCTGAAAGGAAGTTTTTGACAAGATCTACAGCTGTGAGCTTCAAACGAAAATCCTTGGAACGGGTTCGGGTGGGCCGGAAGGTTTGCACTCGATTTCTCGTAGAACGGTCTTGAGCCCGACCCCGGCTGCATTCGCTTTTGGGTGGATTCCGTGGGCTAGACCCTCCATGTATGCCCTGTTCTGCCTTTCCTGCTCGAATGAGACGCCATATCGAGACTCCACATCTGTATAATCAATCAGTATCAGTATTGTTATCAGTGAGTTTTAATTTTAAGATGCCAGGTCCAAAGATGTAATCCTAGGTGTGGATCTATGACACGATAACATAAAGTCCGTGAGTTTAAGTTTAGTATAAGCAAGTTCGGGTTAGTTTCAGGTTAACGCCACAAACACGTTCAGCTAATAAGTTTGGTTCATGTATGGGTTCAAGAGAGTTGAACCCTTTGAGGTGTTTATTATTTTAAATAGAAAAGAAAAAAAATGTAAAGTTACAATTAAAACAAGTTTGGTTAAGTTTCAAGTTAAAACCACAAACACCAGGTTGGGTTCATGCAAATGAATTACGTTTGAGGTGTTTTATCATTTTAAATAGAAAATAAAAAAAAAATTTGTAAAGTTATACTTGAAACAAGTTAGGCTAAGTTTCTAGTTAAAAACCCGATTATTCAAGTTTTGATTGTGTCAACATGCGAATATTCGTGGTGTACGTGTCCAGGTTCATATGATCTGTTACCACTTTCTTAATTCGTTTTGTATCCGGTCGGGTCATTGCCAGGTTAAAATACTAACCCATGAACACGACCCATCTAATATGGCAGGTTAAATAAACCTGTAAACACGACCCATTTAATACCCTCTGTAACTCAATAGGGTTATTTATGAATATTCATGTAAGAAATAGGTTCCAGTAAATCAAATAACTACTACCTTTAGCAAGGTTAGGGTACAGCTGCCCATCTCGAGTTAGCGTCATCATCACCTGCGGTAACCCGAGGGGCAGCTCATCCCCTCTATCCACCTGCCAAAAATGAATAGTCTTCCCGTACGTTTTTGCCACTTTCTCAAGATCTTTCCGTTCAACCGCCCCCGGTACACCGGGAAGGAATAGCACACCGCTTTTCACCTCATACTCGTGGCTATGCCAAAGCGGTTTTTCGGTATCCGGCAACGTTAAAAACAACTCTTCCGTCACAATGTATTCCAACCCGATCAACCGCGCATCGGCATCGGGCCGATCGTAGATCAAACACTGCCTCACCTCATTGTTTAGATGGCCGCAGTAGTGGTGTGCTTCCACTTGTCGAGTCATGTCATCGGCATAAAAGTGAAACCTGGTGACAATCAACAAGATCAATAGTGATTAGATTATTGTTACACGAGTAATCATATTTGTGAATCGTTGGATTTTTTTTCCTCTTTGAGTTTATGAAGGGTTTAGATTTTTTTGTGTTGGTTTTTATTGCAAACAATTTTATACCGGTTTATGGAAATTCTGTTTATTTCAATCGAAAATTTTGTTATCATTATTTCAATCGATACTCTGGTTTTTCTAGTTGTACTTTTGACAAACTAGAAAGTATGTCACGTCTAGAGTTTTCCGGCCACTCAAAAGTAGTCGGTATCAAAAAACTACATCACCAACAATATTTTCAAAACCGCAGTCCTTTACCGGTCGGACTGGATTTAAGAACTGGATGATATATATGTATATTAGATATATAGTTATATATAATTATATATAATATTTTATATGTGTAGTTTATAGTTATATATAAAAACTCAACAATAATCTTATGTCAAAAAGACTTTAATTTATACTTTGAAGCATCTGTCAAACTCTTAAAATTCAAGAAACTAAAAAAAATTAAAAAAAATTCAAAATCCGGTCCAAATCCGGTCCAAATCCGGTCCAAATCTTGTCCATTCAGGACACCAAAATAGATTTAAACCGGTTGGTTCCTTGGAAACAAAAGGATTTAGGGTGGATTGTGAACCGGTTGAATATAGAATTTTTCTAATAAATAGTGATGTTTTTTAGTGTTTAGTGGTTTTTGGTGGTAAAATGAATATTATTGTTGTTTTTAAAGAGTCTGCTACAGTACAAGTGGACTTTAAAAAATTATAACACCGAGTCCGCTCCCGTGGGAGGAGCGTACAGGCGGATTTTAAAGTTCGCTGGTACGCGTATCAGACTCCCTATAAACAAGAATAATATTATTTTGAGCACGATTAAATTTGTGAATTTTCGACTCACGCGCATAGGTGTTGGTGGATCTGTTTCGTCGGATCGAACGATTGGATGGCGGAAGCGGCGGTGTCGACGAGAGAGGTGCCGATTTTGGTCTTTTCTCCGGGAACCTCCGGGTGGACTGATGCGTGAACGGGGTCCATTTTCAATAAGATCGACGGTGATCTTCGGTGAGACTGATGGTGTGACGGTCATGGGGTATTAAGTTTTAAAGCTCTTATTGGTTTTACAGGTGGCATTAAGGTTGGCATAAGTGGCGAGTTTTGTGTGCCACGTGGTAAGGGACGTGTCTTGTGTTGCCTTAAATAGTTAAATGGTCAATGTATCATGTCTTGACGTTTTCACTCTGTAAGTAGTAAGTGATGTTAAGAGGGTGACACGTGGAAACCGGCTTAGATGACCAAGTTCGAATCTTATGGATATGAATGAGAGTAACTATGTAGATTCATGATGCGTTACGATTTGCTTCTTGCGTTATTTTCGCGCGTTGTGATGTAAACATAACTATGTATATATGTATATATTAAAGTAAAACAACATGTGAATTTACGTTAATAAAATACAATACTTTAATAAAAATTGAAACCATTTAGTAAATAAACATTGAAATGTCAAAGAAATTGAAACCGTTAAGAAAACCAACACCGAAACAAATTTTTAACGTTGATAAGATTTATATAGAGTACATACTAGCATATTTGACCCACATTTCGTCGCAATTTGATGTTGAATGTACACAAGAACGTCGCAATGATAATTTGATGGGTTGTGTTAGTTTTGGTGAGGTCAATGTTATATAAACATCAGGATTCTCATGAATATCTACAAATATTTTAGCAATTTTTTATTATACCGTCATAATACTATTATCAAACATATGGTATTTGATAGGTCCAATTAATTAATCATGTTCGAACAAAAACTATTATCAAATGTAGAATATTGTATTATGATTGTACTCTAAATTTTGAGTAAAATGATATTTGTTTCTCTCACTCATACTTTTATATATTTTTAAGCTACAGATATAGATAGATATGTGTATGTATTTCCAATTTCTAAGTTATAATATAACATGAAATACAATATGTTATTGATATAATATATAATTTTAATGTAATATGAAAAATTATTTAGCTATAATATGGATTTGCTATAATAATAAAAAGAAAATAAAATTTGGCCGACAAATTTTTTTTAAACCCGGTCTTATCACCTGATATAGCTAAGCTAGTTCATAATTAGATCTATTTCCGGCTAGTTTAAAAGGGCACGGTCCAAATACACATAATCCAACCAGTTCTATAATCAGTTTCTAGACCGATTAGCGGGCACGATTTGTTTTTGAAAACACTTGCCGAGAGTAATCACACATAAATGTCAATAAGTACATGTTTAATTAAATATATTTGTACGTATAATTCAATAGGGTAGGGTCATCCTAAAAACCACATTTTTTATGAGAACTCTATAAACTAATATAAGTCGCACATTTAAGTCACATGATATTTCTACATTTATTTAAAACATTCATAACTTTTTTCATAACATTATTTTTCTAAAAAAATTCACCATTAATTTCAGTATTTTTTATTTTTCTAACGCGTACCATATTGATATATTTTTTAAAAAAACTTTCACCCATTATTTACACATCTGTAATCAGGTTATACACATGTGTAAAACCGAATTTACACACGTATAAATCCGGTATTACACATGTGTAAGACGAATTTCGTAAAAAAATAGTTTTTATAATTTTTTATTATTTTATGAAAGAGGAAAACGATGGAAATATTTTTGTTTTTATTATTGTTATGTTATTTTTCATTTTATAATTTCTTTATTATTTTTTTGATAATTACCATTTTATCATTTAAAACTAGTGACTCATATTGGTTTCTAAAGTTCTCATAAAAAATAGAGTTCTCATTTGAACCCTCCCCTAATCCACTATTAATCTAAATCATAAAAAGCAAGTCATTCTCATATTTCGTTAGGAAGTTATACCCTTTGTATCATTATTTATATTTGATTTATATATTTATAATTCCTTTTATAATCAACTTATATCTATACTAGTGTATAAATTTATTTGAGAAAAGCTAACATTTCATTTCAATTGAAGACACCTAATAAAGGCCTTTTTGATATTTAAGAAATTTAGTATTAATAATATAATTTTATTAGTTAATGAATGACATATTAATCTTAATTATTATAATTTATTTTATTTTTTATTAAATAACATATTATTTAACAAATGATCTTTTTTGTAGTATAGATAATTATTAAAATTCAATTTACAAATATATGCATTAAAAAAGATACATCATAGAATTCAAACTAGTTTTATGCCGGCGCAACCAGATGAAAGTAATATCAAAGCATACGTTGAAATAACCATATCGTAACGGTTTATTTGGAACATAAAAACCAATTACGATGTTTTGAAAAGCACTAAATACTTGGATTGTAGGTTTTGGTTGCGCTTTGCGAGGCTCGGGTGTGACATCCGTTATCAAAATAGGGGCGTTGACTTTGGCAGTGATCTGAATTTGAGTTTTGGCTTTGACTTTTGTCTTCATCTGGGCTTGGTCTGGATTTATAGTTCATTTCTCGTTGGGCCTAAGATTTTGGTCCAATGGGCCTATGTCTTTATGATGGGCCTGGAGTTCATATCTTTATGTGACTAGTGGGCTTGTCATCTTATGAGGTCCTATGTATTGAGCCCCATCAAGGTTTTTCTAAAAAGTAAAATACGAAATTTACATCAAAATCCAACTAATCTTACATCTATGGGCTTTGCCTAAAGCCTAGTAAATACACTTAATTCAATCTAAAAAAATACAAATTAAATGATTTATATGGCATATAATAGTACGTTGAAATCGTACTAACGCATAGAATTCAAAAACGTAAAAATTGAACGACACACGGTTCGAGACGAGATGAGTTTCATGGGACGGGCCAAGAGCCCGGAGGCCCTCCTCCCCTCCCAATTTGCGGCCCCAAGGATTAAAGGGGGGTATTCCCCCTTGCCTTGGGTCATTTATGCAACAATTTGGTTTCTACATGAAACCCTAGCCACCTCCTTTCACCAAACTCTCTCTTTTCTCTTCTTCTTCATCAAACTTTCAAAATTTTCTGAAATCCTTCAAGCTTCCATCAATTTTTGATAAGTCAAACATCCAAGATCCTCAAACAAAGCAAGATACCTTCATCTTCGAATATACGGTAAGCAAAACTCGTTTTGATGAAGTTAAATCTTTGTTTCACTCAAAATAGATGATAATCATCATCTATATTCGAAAACTTCATCTAATGATCTTGTATTTTTAGTTTTTGGTGCTAGATCGTGAGAATCTTAGCATTACGATCGTCTTCGCCATTTGGTAAGAAACCCAAATTTTGGATTCTTTGGAAATCGAATCCATGATATTGATTGGAAATCTTCGATGACCTGCCCTTAATCAAGATGTTGAACCTATAAAACGTTTTGAACTAACAAAAATTGTTCCTCAAAAGGATT
The DNA here is from genome assembly GCA_024085815.1 of Flaveria linearis. NCBI lineage: Eukaryota > Viridiplantae > Streptophyta > Magnoliopsida > Asterales > Asteraceae > Flaveria > Flaveria linearis. The sequence goes on along the minus strand of CM044017.1, from coordinate 56,495,492 downwards.
GATGGGTTAAACGAAACGAAACAACGCAAGGGAACGAATCTAACAATCTGGACAGCTTGCTATCAGAAAAGTAGGTCATTTTGTTCGAGCGATATCTTGGCCTAAATAAACTCAATTGGGGCAAACTATGGGTCTATACTTAAGCCCAATGAGTCCTATAACTAATACAAGTGGTCTCGCATCATTTCGACATCATTTGGTCCTCCAAACGTAGCAAACAAAATTGAAGGTCAAAACTGACGAATCTGGACAGCAAATTGGTCTTTATTCCTCGTGTCATAACTTTCTCATATTTTGTCAAATGAACTTTATTCTTTTTCTGGAGTTTAATTTAAAGTCTCCTCTTTCAAATGAAACCTCGTACGCGATGTTTCGTTATCGTTTCGATTTCCAAACAGCCTGTACAAGACTGATGCGCAATCAGATATGTATGCTGAAATATTTTTTAAGACTTATAAATAAAGGTTGGGACTAAATAATCTAAATTAGGACAAGTTTGCATATAATGTTGATTAAACCTTTTTACAAAAGAATAAAATTAATAAGTGTAACGATGAAAAACCTTGATCTGTGTTAATTAAGGGCTGAACTAACAGGATTATACCCTTTTAGTCATCGATATTTGGTGCTATATTAATACTTGTGTGAATTATATATTTTTAGAGCTTTCTCTGCGTGTTGTGGAAGTTGACCTATGACATTTTAAGGTGAGTTTCACGGTCCCGTTTTCATTCTAAATATTTATAAACTAGGGGGAAAAGTATGCTCACCCTTTTTATGCTGTGAACTTATTCAATCTTTGGGACTGTTGTGCTTACTGTTTTATAAGTATTTATCTGGTACATGCATGAGTTGTCTGTGTGGTTCTTTATTCACAACTATTTAACTCCAGTGTTGGAGCCGACGGACAGGTATTGATAGTACTCTTGGGCTGACACCCCCACCCTTGTTTGTTAGTATACTAGTTGGGACTGACAGTGGCCAGGAACTGGCCCTAGGGTGAATATGTTCCGACAAGTTCTGTGTGTACGTCGTAGTTTAGTTGTGATGCTCATGTTTACATGTGATAGTACTTGCTTATAACTGTATGCACTCATGTCCGACCAAACTTTTACACAACATCAAGTTTTTGTTTACTATTTAAACCTTCGAACTCACTCACAATATGTTGATCTTTTGAGCATATCTTTTCAGGTAACAATCATTGAGGATAGCTAGGGATGCTGCCTTAGCGATGACCTTAGATATGCATTATTTAAATTCATTGGATGGCTTTAACAATTGTACTGACTTTTATTTGTTCATGCACATTATGTTCACTTGTTTCCCGGGTTGTGGGATTTATACTTAATTGTTTGTATGACTATGTTTGTCATGGAATTGACTAACTACGACACAAGTCTCCATTTTTGTCGGGTGACGTCATGACACGTTGACTATTATCATTTAAGACACGTTGACTATTATCATTTAATGCATCTCTAATAATTTAACAACATGTTATGACGATCCCGTCCGTTACATCCTCGTGTTTCCGCTATTAGCGGGGGTGTGACAGATTGGTATCAGAGCCATTGGTTATAGAGAATTAGTTGGATTATTCGACCAAGACTATAACCTAAGTACCCTCATGTAGTATGCATCATAGGAATACGTGTGTATTATTATGCATGAGAATGTTTTATGTGCATTATCTTCTGTGCCATGTTGCCTGCCTTCTATGTTATCTGTGATCTTCCTATTTAGAGAACATTGGTTGTTGTTTTATCCGTGCGTGCATTGAGAAAGTATTAGGTAAGGATGTCCTCCTGTTGTACGCTTGGTTAGTATTTGGTCTGGACTGATAAGTGCGAGTGTAAGGATTCTTTTAAAGGACATTGGGCGTTAAGCAAACCCTTATTATATGTGCTTACTGGTGATGGTGATGTTGTACAAGGTCTTATTTATAACTTGCGAGTTGAATATTGGGAGATGGACATGCTAGCGTACTTGACGACAACATAAAAGGGTCGTGGCGTATTCGGGATTGGATGGCAGCTTTATTGGATCTCGGTCTATACTAAATGGACTCGTTTGACCGTCCCTTATCTAAGTGAATGCTTTCTTAATCAATTCCTCTATACAACTTCGGTTACTTAACCTTCGGTTAGTGACCATATCCTTGGTTCTCCAATCATAGATAACACTCTGTATTTAAGAAGACATGTTGACTCTGGTGGAAGGAGCTAGTGTTGACCATGCAATGCAAATTACCATCACGGGTGCACACGTAATTGCAATTTACAGTGCATGCGAAATCTAGCCAACCTCTTCGTGAGATAATAGTTATAGTTAGTACGAATCTTCCATTTTATGCACGGGACAGTGGAGTTCCTGCTATTATGATAACCTATGGTATGAAAACACCAATCCTAATTATCCTTCATTAGTACAAATAGATCTGGAGCCTTCATGGGAATCATCTGGGATCTTGTAGCCCGGTATCTAAGAGACCTTGCTCTTGTTTCAGTTATCATGGAAACTAACTACCTGTTTAAGGTGTATTTGGTCTTTGAAGATTTGAATTAGGGAAGTGAGACTCCTTGTACCTATGTTGCTTTGTTCAAACGGATCATAATGCTTGTTGCATTGGTCGTTGAGAGATTCTAGCATTATACTTGATGGAGTAAATGGATGTCATGTAACTGGTTTAGACATCGTCCTTGGTATATCGTCGGTGTGGTGGGAACGCTGTGGGGAACCCTATACATAAACATCTTTGCTATACTAGGGATGTGTCTGAACTGAGCTATGTGATGATCCGAGAGGATTAGAGATGGACATGGTGAGACTGATAAATTGAAAGAAAGTGGCACTGGAGGCAAGATTGGTTGAACGTGCGGTTCATGACGTGCAAGCCAAAAGGGTTTGACAGGATGTCGGGGCAACAGTTCTGACCTGTTACATTGAGAAAACAGAAAGGGATATGGATAGCAGGATTTGTGCTACTACTTAAAAGACCAAGAGTGTTATTCGGCCACTAGTGGGCAAAGCACTAATACGGTAGAATGTCCAAGTTCAAGTGCGAAGTAGAAAAGATGTGATGGTCATGACTTCGGATGGGCTAAGCAGTAGTAACTGAGAAGTACTACCGCATAGACAAGATGCAAAATATAGATAGTTAGTTGTGGAATCAAGTAATGGTGGGATCTAGACATGCAGCTTATCCCTACTAATTCCATAAGTTGGAAAAGGGGGCGTCATATTTATGACCCATAAATCAACGCGAATGGAAAAGTGTCTCAGGGGGGATTGGTTCTATAGATGTGGAATGGTGGTCACTACTACACCCCAACCAGTTGGAGTGCAACACTGAATAATTGTATACTAGTTAATGAGATGGTTCGTATTAGACCCTCAAGAAGACTAGTGAGACGTAGGAGGATGTTAAAGATTTGAGTGAGCTAGTCGGTGTTAGAATAGACAAGAAGGACCAATACATGAAGGGATACGTGGTTGTCGTATTGGCAATGAAGGGCTATGTTGGCACTTGTCCAGAGGGTAATAAGTGCAATCTACACCACCCGACTATGATGTATGACCTGTGTGGTTCAATTTCAATCAATTGGAATCCTTAGCGAAGAGTCTTAAGGTATTTGTGAACCCAGTTGTGTCGATTAATGCGGTCGAGCCGGAGGGAGTTTGACGTTGACATTTTGCGGGCGAAAGCCAAGAGCGTTATCAAAATGCATATGCGTGGTTAAATAGGCTCCAAGACAAACAATCAATTAAGAATAAAAGGAAAAAAACAACCCAAAGGAAAAACAATTTATGCAAACCCAGGGTGCGGCAAGATGACAACCCTACGCATAGAAAGGCATTCAGGATTGATGTCGATGGGGCCCAAGAGGATCCTTGCATAATGACTTTGACCTTTATAACTAAGTTGGATTCAACCCCAGTCACGAGGAATATGTGTTGTTAATGGACTAAAGATAGACTTGTAAACACTAGAGAGGTAATATGGGACTGTACTATGCTATTAGCAAATCATGCATTTAAAAGTACATCTGTACAATTTGGACATGAAAGCTTCAACATGGTCACGGGGATGGAATGATCATCAAGGGATAGTGCTGAGATCGTTGGATGAGAGAAGTTAGTTGGCATACCGTTTCCGAATGGTGAGAAACTTGACGTGTATGGCGAGAGACCAGAAGGGAACAACACGAAAATCTTGAGCATGAAGGTGAAGGAATAAGAGTTAAATGATATACTTATTGTGTGAAAATTCTGTGAAGTGTTCAGAAGGGTTTGGTATGATTGTTTACTTCATAATATGTGGACCTTTGAATTGAATTGGTACACAAAGCAGTGTGTGTACCTAGGACTTCTTATCGCGTAGCACCCTTGGAGCTGTAGGACCGTTCTAATCAACTTTAGGAGTGGTTTGGTAAGAGTTTTATACGATCCACACGCACCAGGAGGCATTAGTGCTTTCTGTAGAGAAGAAGGATGGGTCGTACGGGATGTGCAGTGACTATTAAAAGCTGAATAAACTAGCGGGCAAGAACCATCTCTTTTGCCCAGAAATATAAATGACTCATTCAATTAGCTTCAAGTGTCGGCATACTTGTTGAATATGGATCTCCGTTCGAAATATCTACATAGAGTACATATGGATGAGATATCGAAGAAAGCATTTAGAACTCGTCATGGACGTTACGAGTTCCTAATAATGAATATATGGTTAGCAATGGCACACACGGAGTTCATAGACATCAAGAATTAAATGTGTATGCCATATCTGAATAAATATTTCATAGTGTTTGTTGAGGACGTTCTGATTTATTTGAGGATAGGGGAATTCTGAGAAACGTACATAGGTAAACAGTCTTGGAAATGTTGAAAAGGTGAAATTATAAACTAGGCTCTCCAGGTGTGTCATCTATACAGACTAGAGGAGTTGTCAACATAATAATCACCAAAAAGAACTAAAGATGAGACAGAGATGTTTGACTAAATTGTTCAGTGACTGGGACTGTGTGATCAGGCATAACCCGGGGAAGAGTTAAACCCATGTTCTCACCTTATGACCACTCAAGTCGAGTATAATAAGAGGACTGAATGTGGAGAATAAGGCTTAAAGAGGTCTAAACAAATAGTTCATACAAAAGACGATGCAAGATTGTGCCTTAGTAAGTGAATTTAGGTTTCATTTATGGGGAATGTGCAGACATTAGTATGGATGAAGCACACAAGTTAAGTATGTTGTTATCCCGATACTAACAAGAAGTGGCATGATTGTTAAGGCTGGTATTGGTTCTTAGAATGAAAGTGGACATAACGGACTATGTTTGCAAGTGTTTGACTTGTTGAAATGTTAATGTGAGGCCTTGAAGGCAACCTAGCCTATTATAATAGTTTGAGATTTTGGATCGGAAGTAGAAGGACATGATTGTGGGCATCATCATAAAGCTAATAAGAAGTAGTAGACTGTACGATTTGATTGAGGCATTATGGAGAACATGACCAAATTTGGTCATCTCCTGAAAATCCGGGAGGATTGCAAGATGTAAATGTTAGCAAGGAACTATGTTGATGAAATTGTGAATCGAAGGTGCCTAGAATGCAACAAGCTAGGTGAACTGTTAAGACGTCGCAGGATATATGAAGGTTTTGTATTTTTGACCCTGGTGGTAGTTAGGACACTCACCTATTATTAGTTGAGTTTCCTTATGACAATAGCTACCATGTGGTATTATTTTAGCACCATTCGAGGCACTATGTAGATGTAGGTGTTGATCACCGCTGTAATGGCCAGAAGGCATGTAAATTTAGATGAAAGAACTATGAATCATTCAAGAGAGGAATGATTGGGAGTTTTGGATTATGGACAGACTTAAGGCAGCTTAAGATCGTTATAAATTAACCTGTCAATCAAAGGAACCCTTCCTTGAGGCACATGTTCCATAACGTTGGTTGGTTTGATAATTAGATACGGTTGGGGACTGGTCCACTATCATGGTGTTAGTAGCGTGGTGGGTTAGCTGAGGTACACCCTATATATAAACACTATTGGTATCTTGAATATGAAATCGGAACCCAGGCTGTTATCTAGCTTTTGGTATTGGATAACGGTCATACTTTGGAGATATCAGAAAATAGGTTGTAAAACCTAAAACGCCATCTCATGAGACTTGGTTTTTATAGCCAGTTCGCGAGCTGTTGCCTTGGAATGACATGGTTTATCTTGTCAAATGGAGCAAATTGTCACCTAGATTGGTAAGTGTGGCAAAGACTGCAGAACGGTTTTTGATCCTACAATTTATTGGGTGACCCTAGGAATTTGAGCGGCGGCAAATTATAATTTGTCTATGTACTAGTTTGGATTGTGGCTAAGGAAGTTAAATCTTAGAGAGGCAGTGGAAATCCTTATCGTAAAGACTAGATGGAACTCAAAGCGAGAACCTAAATCTTATCTTCGTGGGAAGTTTTATTAAGGACTAAGTACTCCCCACCTGTTTGCGGATGACATTGCTGTTGATAACACCAGTTGAATTTCGGGACGAAATTCTCTCAACTGGGGGATACTGTGACATCCGTCACCAAAATAGGGGCGTTGACTTTGGCAGTGATTTGAATTTGACTTTTGGCTTTGACTTTTGTCTTCATTTGGGCTTGGTCTGGATTTATAGTTCATTTTTCATTGGGCCTAAGATTTTGGCCCAATGGGCCTATGTCTTTATGATGGGCCTGGAGTTCATATCTTTATATGACTAGTGGGCTTGTCATCTTATGAGGTCATATGTATTGAGCCCGATCAATGTTTTTCTAAAAAGTAAAATACGAGATTTACATCAAAATCCAACTAATCTTACATCCATGGGCTTTGCCTAAAGCCTAGTAAATACACTTAATTCAATCTAAAAAAATACAAATTAAATGATTTATATGGCATATAATGGTCCGTTGGAATCGTACTAACGCATAGAATTCAAAAACGTAAAAATTGGACGACACGCGGTTCGAGACGAGATGAGTTTCATGGGATGGGCCAAGGGCCCGGAGGCCCTCCTCCCCTCCTAATTTGCGGCCCTAAGGATTAAAGGGGGTATTCCCCTTGCCTTGGCTCATTTGTGCTACAATTTGGTTTTTACATGTAACCCTAGCCACCTCCTTTCACCAAACTCTCTCTTTTCTCTTCTTCTTCATCAAACTTTCAAAATTTTCTGAAATCCTTCAAGCTTCCATTGATTTTTGATAAGCCAAACATCCAAGATCCTCAAACAAAGCAAGATACCTTCATCTTCGAAGATACGGTAAGCAAGATACCTTCATCTATATTCGAAAACTTCATCTAATGATCTTGTATTTTTAGTTTTTAGTGCTAGATCGTGAGAATCTTAGCGTTACGATCGTCGGATTCGCCATTTGGTAAGAAACTCAAATTTTGGATTCTATGGTAATCGAATCCATGATATTGATTGGAAATCCTAGATGACCTGCCCTTAATCAAGATGTTGAACCTATAAAACGTTTTGAACTAACAAAAATTGTTCCTCAAAAGGATTGATGGGTTAAACGAAACGAAACAACGCAAGGGAACGGATCTAACAATCTGGACAGCTTGCTGTCAGAAAAGTAGGTCATTTTGTTCGTGCGATATCTTGGTCTAAATAAACTCAATTGGGGCAAAATATGGGTCTAAACTTAAGCCCAATGAGTCCTCTAACTAATCCAATTGGTCTCGCGTAGTTTTGACATCATTTGGTCCTCCAAACGTAGCAAACAAAATTGAAGGTCAAAACTGACGAATCTGGGCAGCAGATTGGTCTTTATTCCTTCGTGTCATAACTTTCTTATATTTTGTCAAATAAACCTGATTCTTTTTCTGGAGTTGAATTTAAAGTCTCCTCTTTCAAATGAAACCTCGTACGTCGTAGGTTTAGTTGTGATGCTCATGTTTACATGTGATAGTACTTGCTTATAACTGTATGCACTCATGTCCTACCAAACTTTTACACAGCATCAAGTTTTTGTTTACTATTTAAACCTGTGAACTCACCAACAATATGTTGACCTTTTGAGCATATCTTTTCAGGTAACAATCATTGAAGATAGCTAGGGATGCTGCCTTAGCTATGACCTTAGATATGCATTATTTAAATTCATTGGATGGCTTTAACAATTGTACTGACTTTTATTTGTTCATGCACATTATGTTCACTTGTTTCCCGGGTTGTGGGATTTATACTTAATTGTTTGTATGACTATGTTTGTCGTGGAATTGACTAACTACGACACAAGTCTCCATTTGTGTCGGTGACGTCATGACACATTGACTATTATCATTTAATGCATCTCTATTAATTTAACAATATGTTATGACGATCCCGTCCGTTACATCCTCGTGTTTCCGCTATAAGCGGGGGTGTAACATCGGGTTTCATATAAATTTATATCAAAACGTACATAGAAATAATTACATCGCAATAATATATTCGTAATTTCTAAAAAGACATTATGTTGTGTGAAAAAAATTAATAATATATTATAATTGACCGGTATCGTTTTAAAACGAAACTTATGTCTAAATGTAGTATATCCAGAACTTTAAATAACATTAAGTTATAAGAGAACTATAAAATATAATACAAAATAATTATAATAATAGAATAATAAGCAGCTTTTGAAATCTAAAGTAGACAAATGGCTAAATCAAGGCACAGAGGCATGCAATTTGAAGTTGTAAACCATGCACTAAGAGTTTCCTATTTGAGTTGACGGTGTTTTGTAGGAGGAAGAAGGCGGTGGAAACTTCATGCTTTATGAGGCTGTACATGGTTTTTCAAGTGTGTTTTGTTTGGGTTTAAAAGTATAGATAATGACAAAAAGTATAGATTGTTTGTACATTAAGACCCTTCTAGAAAACAATAGAACTTTTAATCGTGTTTTGGTTCCCCTCATTTTATCTCAAAAGTTATATAAATCACCCCATGCACACCTTTAAATGACCGACTTGAATGTTGTGTTACTCACAACATCGTACGAGCTTCAAACTAGTCCTTAAAAAATATAAGAAGAAACCCACATTATTAGCATGCATGAGTGTAATTTTCATATGCTTAATATAACTCACGTATAAGAATTTTATTCGTTGATAATACATAATACATAATACATAATAACTAGTAATACGATCATGCGTTGCGGCAGAGATGTAACATTATGAAAAACTAGCGTCGAAACGTTGTCCTGAACCCATGCGTTGAAAAGGACGTTAAAACAAGACCTGGACATCTTCGATAAAATTCAAAATTTTATATAATGTGTAAAACCCTAAAAAAACTAACATTGTCACAAACTCCCACGTGCCAAAAGCCTTAAAATGTGAAAATATGAATAGTATCCAATTTGAGTAAAACCAACGTTGCCTTTATTATATATATAGCAGTACCAATTTTCTTCGAATTAGAAATGCAAAACATGCCATAAGTATTAAAATAAGGTGTTATTGTCATGCAATTGTATGAGCCCTTTAAAAACTTAGGCCTTTGACAAAGACAGCCATTTATGATCGTTTATAATTCACATGTATTATTCTTCCTCTTACCTAAAACCCTCTTATACATAGTACTTGTTTTTATGGGTGCCACTTTTCAAATGGTTGGTGAATAATATCAGATTGAATAAGCTAATAAGATCAGACATTTTAAAAAATTCCAAACCAATGAAACTGGATTCGGACGACAACCGATTAATAACACAATAAAGTTTTAGAAAAACACTATTCTTACACCATCATCGTGTTCTTTTAGATATGTTTAATCAGTAAGCCTTGAATCTATTATTTTTTGTTAATGTAGATGGTAGCTTCTAACATAGATTTCCACAAATCTGGTGGGAACAAATTTACATTAAGAAAACACACACACACATATATATATATAATACATCGCCTGGGGGTTTTACCAGGGCTAACTAATAAAATGCCCAGAGCTGGAAGTGATCTTAGAAACCAATCGCGTTTTGGAAAAAAATCCCAATATCATATTCGCTTACAAGAAGAGAAGTAGTCTGATACAACATTTATTTGGTCTCTTTCGAATCTATTTTATTTTTATGATTTGATTTTGATATAGGTCACCAAAGAAATCTTGATTTGAATCGTCATTTTTCACTACTAGAAAACTCTGCTTTTTGCGACAAACGAGGTTGTTGCAAATTTGTCACAAAACATGTTTTGCGACAAGTTTGCGTCAAAAATGACTTTGTCGCAAAAACCTTTGTTGCAAAATTTTGCGACAACTTTCTGACAGCTTTTACGACAGGTTTACGACAAGTATTTTGCGGCAGAGTACCAACAATCTTCTGACAAATGATTGCGACAACTTTGCGTCAAACTTTTGCAACAAATTTGCGACAAAAATTTGCAACAAGTTTGCGACAAACGTTTGCAACAAATTTGCGACAAGTGTTTGCAACAAATTTGCGACAAAGTTGCAACAATATCTGTTTTGTCCTTTTGCAACAAACTTGCGACAACTTTCCTTTGAACACAAAATTTAATTTTAAATTAAAATAATCCAGTTTTTTTAACCTGTTTGCAACTTAATACAATTCAAATAACCATTCAACCACAATCTAAGTCCAATTACACCAATCCAAACAAATATTGTTTACATAATCCAAGAACAATACGATAATTTAACTAACTAAACTAAGTTACACTATGGTGGATTGTCTGAATTTTTACTAAATTCTTTCAAAAAAGAGGCCATTTGTTGTTGCATCTCCGCTCGCATTTGTTGCTGCATCTCCTCACGCATGTTTCTTCTGATCTCATCAACCTGTTGTTGCATTTCATTCCGCATTTGTTGTCGGAACTACATGTGCATACAAATATAAATTAGGTTAGCCTAACACACATATATACATGCGTGAACAACATATAACCATAGTTCATTATACCATGAAATAAAATTATGTTTACGGGTGATACAAATAAAAATCTAAATAAATTTTATTAAATATAAATGATAAAAATCATATATCAACATCTATAACCTAAAACATCTTAACAATCTGGTAATATATGAGAACCTAGCACACATTCATGACTAAATATAATAGTAAAAGGTTGTTTTAAGTAAATTACCTCCTCCTGTGATTGTTGGCGTGCAGCTTGCGTTAGGCTGGACGTGAGAGAAGTAGACGGAGTCCCGGTCACGACGAAATAAGGATCTGATAATCCTATCCCATATAACTCTCTGCCCTCTCCCGTACTGCAGGATCGGATTTCGGTGGTTTTTCTCTCAACTCACTGTGAATCAACACTCAGCAAGCAGTCTTTAAGAAGAGTTGATCACAATATAACAAGTAACAAGCAGTAAGAAAATTTAACACAGCAAGTAAATTTTCAAGGTACTTTTATATATTGCTTCTCAACTCAAAGGATTACAAGACACTTGGACTCAAATCGCTTACATAAAGAGTTACAGGGAGAAGATATATATAATACTACCTACAGCCGGGAATACTTTGATTCCAACTGGACACCTCTAACCTTACATCCATACTACAAGACTCTAGGTGAGGTCTTTCAGACATTTTGCCTGAGAGTTGGTAGTCAGGACATGTCCCTGACTTACCTTTTGTCACCAACTAAAGTTGGTAACATGTACTATCATAAAAAGGTGAACAGTAGAATAAAGTATGGTCAACAACATGGCTCTTTAGGAAGATGCCATGCTGTATCAGAGGTCTGCAGAGGACTGTCAGGGACCATACTTTTATCTGCTGGACATAGCAATGTCTTCCGAATGATAGAGTGCTTCGGAAGAATAACTTCTTCCGAAGGCACTTATATTTCGGAAGACTGCTTCTTCCGAAGCTTGGAGTCTTCTTTGTCTTCGGAAGCAGACTTTGTCTTCAGCTCTTTCATCAGACTTTGTCTTCGGAAGCTTTCAGACTTTGTCTTCAGCTCTTTCATCAGACTTTGGCTTCGGAAGCTTTCAGACTTTGTCTTCAGCTCTTTCATCAGACTTTGTCTTCGGAAGCTTTCAGACTTTGTCTTCAGCTCTTTCATCAGACTTTGTCTTCGGAAGCTTTCAGACTTTGTCTTCGGAAGATAGTCTTCAGCTGTTGGCTTCAACTGTTGTCTTCAGCAGTTGACTTCAGCTTTTGCCTTCAGTAGATATCTTCAGCTGTTGGCTTCAGCTGTTGTCTTCAGCAGTTGACTTCAGCTTTTGCCTTCAGTAGATATCTTCAGCTGTTCTTCAGACTTTCGGAAGATCTCTTGCTCAGCTTCGGAAGCCTTTGAATGTAGTACCAAAAGATGACTATGAAGTGATTTTGGTTGCACCAGCCTCATCATGATCCAACAAACTCCCCCTAGGCTGATGCTACCAAAACTTCACTTCTCTCTTCTTCTCAAAGCTCTCAGCACCAAGGAAAGCAGGTGTTTATCAGTATCTTCATTCTTTCCAGCTGTGATGCTGAGAATCTTGTACAAATCTTTGGTGGACAGAACCTCTACTCTGTCACCTTGGATTATGTGTACCCTCTGTTGTGGCCCTCTGAAAAGAGTTAGTTGATGGGAAGTATAGTCATATTCCCATCGAACTATTGGTTCCAATTCAGGACCTTCCACCATCTGTAGAAAGGCTGTGCCTTTGGTGGTTGGTCTTTCCTTGTCTTCCACTCTTTTCAGCTTCAACTCTTCTTCAATCTTGGCTCTTCTATTTCGTTCAGCCAAGTGGAGACCACTGATATGGATTCTGATGTGTGCAGCAGTCTCAGATTTGGAGGGATTGGAGAATGGCTTCTCTGTAAGCTCAGCAAGGTCGAATCTGCTGAGATGCAATAGAGAAGTGGCATTTAGCCTGTTGGTTTCACCATTCTCCCTTTCCACAACAAAGTTGTGAGAAGGTTCATCGAACCTCCACTGGATTATTGCATTTCTAGGTCCAGGAGATTGACCAGAAATCCTGTCCTCTTTCCTGGTATCCAGCAGAGTCACCAGTCTTCTTCTTAGCCTCTTCTCCTCAGCATTGAGGGTATCGGAGTTGAGACCAAGAAGTCTTGTAGCCTGGCCCAAGGTGTCTCTAGGCAATTCAAGAAATTTGCCTAGGGTGAGGGAGTTTGAAGAGTTATCAACATAGGTGATGTTGATAAGCTCTCCCTCATAGGAGATACTGCTCAAGGTAGTGCAGTTAATGAGCCTCGTCTTGAACTCCTTTATTTCCTCAAAGGAGAGATGTTTAGGAGGCTGAGAGGATGGTCTTGGTTGTTGTTGGGTAGGCTTAGGTTTAGTGGTTTTGGGTTGAGTCTTGGGTTTTAGGATGGGTAGTTTGGGTGGTTGAGGTGATGTGGTAGGTTTGGGTAGAGTTGTGGGTTGAGGGGTGAAGGTTTCATCAGTGGGTTCTGGTTTAATGGGAAAAGGGGTTGGTTCTGGTGTGAGTTGTGGTTGTGGTTGAGTGGCTGGGGTGAAGACCATTCCTTTCATCCTTCTGTACATCTCCTTCCTTTTCCCCAGACGGATGTCAGCTTTAATTTCACTGACTATCCGCTGGAGTGTCCTTTCGAACATAGGTCCCACCTGCCTACCAGAGAAGCCATGAGCCCGGAGATAGTCCTTCATCCAGGCTTTGTCAGTTGACCTCTTGGTGGCAGTGACTCCTTCTCTTCCTCCCTCTTCCTCTTCACTTTCAACTTCTCCCTAGCAGCCTTCTTCCTTCCTTCTCCATTTGATCCTGCTCTTTGTTGTGAAGCAGCAGGATCATGTCATCATCATGTGGAGACAGTTCAGGAAGACTGAAGCCTCTTGAGAGTAGGAATTTGATCCTCTCCTCTCTCAGCTTCAGGGCTGCCTCCCTCTGCTCTTCTTCTGCCTTCTCCAAGGCCAACCTGGCTTCCCTTTCTTGTTGTAGCCTGGTTGACCTCTTCAAAGTCACCAACTCCTCTAGTGGTAGCAGGAGTATCTCCTCATTGACAGCTCCTAGGCTGATGAGCTGGTCAATGAGTGCTGTTCTTCTCTTCAGGTTGATTTCTTCCTGATTGGATGCAGCTGCCTTAGAACTAGCAGCTAGCACCTTTTCAGTAGGAAACCTACCTTTCTTTTTAGCCTTCTCAATCCTCTCCTCCTCCTGAAGCTCTTCCGCAGTCAATTTCCTTTGCCTTTGTCTTTGATGGTGCTTGACTGTGGTGGTTCTTGGATGGAGGGTTGTGATTGAGAGAGAAGTTCAGCTGGTGCTTGGATTGGAGGAATGTCAGAAGTGTCCTCCCTGCTCACCTCAGATGCTATTTCAGCAATGACATCGGTGATGGTCAGTTCCTCGGACATCTGAAACAAGCCTTCCGCAGCTTCTATTAGGCCTCGGAAGACTTGTCTTGTTCTTCCGAGGCTTCCATGTAAGCTTCGGAAGCCTCAGCTAGAGCTTCGAAAGATGAGACTGCTGCAAGTTCTGTCCCATCTGTTTCAGTTGCTGGGCCATCAGTCCCCACTTCCCCTTCGAAGCTAATCTCAGGTTCCATGAAGACCTTAGGTTGACCAACTTCTCCACAGTGGTAGAAGGTGCAGTCAGTCTTTGAAGCTCCTCAACCCCAAAGTAAGCAAGTGTGGTGTCGGGGCTGGGCTGTTCTAGGGATGATCTCAATACAAACTTTGTGAAAAGTCTGTAGAGATCTTGAAGCATCCTTAAGTCAATCTCCAGAAAGGATTGAGATGACTCAGGTAGTGTGATTAGTTGGGTGGAAATGAATTGGGTCTGTGGTTCCATAGGTGTTTGTCTCTGAACTTTCTCCCCCTTTTTGGTAGCATCATCTTGAGAGCTAGATGAGCTAGAGGAAGAAGTCATTGAGACCTGGATTGGTATATGCCTAACAGACCTCTCCCTCTGTTTCTCAGCTAGTTGAGCCTTGAGAGAGTTAATCTCAAGTTGCTGAGTGGCAGTCCTTGATTCTAAGATCTTCACCTGTGATTCCAGGTTGGAGACCTTAGAAAGCAAGTACTGAAGTGTTAGTTGCATACTTCCCTCATCTTCATAAGAAGAATCATGGGGAGATGAGATAACATACCTAGTATGCTCACTCTCACCACCAGATGTGGTTTCTTGGCACCCTGGTTTCCTTTGCTCAGAGTCATCTCTTTCAGAGATGTCAATGGGCAAAGTTGCCGTAGACTCAGTCCTAATGATGTTACCACTGTCCTGAGAGCTCAATGAGAGACTCTGAGTAGTGGCAGCTGAGTCTACATGAGTCCCCTCCACATCAGTGGGACTCACCTCAGTAGCTGGCTTCTGATGTGGGCTAGAGACAAGGGATCCCTCTTGGCTCTGTTGATCTTTCAGTGGGTGTTGTAGATCAACTTCATGGCCATGGAGAGATGTAATCTCTTCATCAGTTCGGAGTAAAAGGTCAGTGAAAGAGAGGGTGGTTAGTCCTACTGACCCGGGACCTTGATCAATGTCTACAGGCATTGAGCCTATGGTGGGGCTGTCCCTAGAAGGCTGCACAGGGGAGTGTAGAGACTCACTCTGTGGGCTAAAGGCTTGGGGTTCGGGCTCAGGGGTTTGAGACTGAGGAGGCTCAAAACCCACATTGAGGTCAAATGTGAAGGATGGTGTGACCTCGGACTGAGTGGGAGCCCATGATTCCACTCTAGTCCTTTGGGTGTGAACAGAAGGAGCTTGTTCAATCAGAGTAGATTGAACAAGGGTTCGTTTGGGGCGTCTCTGATATGTGGCTTTGATGGGTAAAGAAGGTTTTGGTATTGTGGTGGATGTTGCTGGTGTGGGTTCATCACCTGTGGGGTTAACAGGATGTCACCAGGAGCTATGCGCTCAGTCATCTCTGGAGGTAATGGAGTGTACCGTCTAGTGAAGTTGGTGGACATCTTCTTCAGTGTCTTGAAGATGGTAGGCCTCATGTGTGGAACAGGAAGAGCAGCTGCGCAGACAAGCTTGCTTGGTTCCATCTCACAGTTGATTATGTGTTGAAGAAATTGGGGATACATGAAAATGTATCCCTGCTCAGATTGGCGATTAGGTTGTTCAACACAAATCGTGAGTAGTTGAATCTGAGGCCTCTCACCAACCCATGAACTAGGCATCCTAGTTCATATGGGATTTGATCCCAACCCCTGATTTGTTGGAGAGGCAATGTAGAACAATGTGCAGCAGGAACTTCCAATGGTAAGAGAAGTTGAACTTGTATACTGTAGACCTGCTGACATCGCCTCCATATCCCATGAGGATATAGGTGCCTTCCAAGTCTTCCTTGGGGAACTCAGTAGGAGCCCATCATCATGAAGCTCGAGATGCTCCCTGATGAGCTGTTCATTGATGACCAACTCTTGGCCACAAACTCGGGTTCTCAGGATTCGAACCCATTCAGTACTACAGTTTCACCGTTGCTCCAAAATTCTGACATATGGTTGGAGTATACGGTGGGTTAACTGTTAGTGCAGTGAGATAGGTGGATTCGGTGAGAAAGGTGATGATTTGGGTGAAGTCGGCATCCCTTGACGAGTCAAGTAATGCGACTTGGTTGTGCTGAGGGTTTAGCGTCATTGAAGAAAAGATAAGCTTGAAATTTGGGTGAATTTAAGGTTTTGACAGTGAAGGGAACAGTTAGGGCTGTAAAGTGGTAAAAGAAGATGAAATTGATGAGTCAAGATTATTTAAAAAGGGGTAAATAGTGGTAGTGGTGGTAATAGGGTAACTGTGTTGGGGTTACTGTGGGTGGTATGGTGGTTTACGGCGGAGAAATGATGTTGGCGGCAAGGATAATTTTAAATAATCTGACATTATCAACAAAATCTTTACTTTTTACAGAGTGGGGCCCAAAAGATATCCATTACATATAAAAACCTTTACTTCTGAGGGTAAAACATTTCCGAAGGTAATTTTCTTCGAAGACAATTTCTTCCGAAGCATGATATTGCTTCGAAGGTAAAATTGTCCTTTGAAGACACTTTATCTTCCGAAGCAAGGCATTGCTTCCGAAGGTAAAGCTGTCTTTCCGAATGGAGAGTTGTATAAGTTTCGGAAGTAGATCTGATATAAAATCAATCGCTTCTTCCGAGACCAAAAACTCTTCCGAGAAGAAAATTTCCATTGAGGAATTTGGCTTCGGAAGACATTCAAGAATATCTTCCGAGAGTTAATTCCTCTTCGGAAGGAATTTACACTTGGAATAGTTTAAAGATCTTTTGTAACAGGGCTTAAATTGTATTGACACAAGACATTACTCATTTAAAAAGGTCTTCAAAAGAGGTAGTATTCAATGTTTATCATCCCAATTGCTGATATGAGATACTTAAATCTTTGTTCATCAAATGCCTTTGTGAACAAATCAGCATATTGTTCATTTGAGTCAACTTTGATTAACTTTATCAGCTGTTTCTCATGAATATCTCTAATGAAATGATACCTGATATCAATGTGTTTTGTCTTGGAGTGCTTCACGGATTCTCAGTAATGAGATAGCACTGTTGTTGTCAATATGGATAGGAGTAGTCATAAAGTTGAACCATAGTCTAACATCTGATTTTGAATCCATAGCAGTTGAGCACAGCAGCTAGCAGCAGCAATGTATTCAGCTTCAGCAGTTGATGTAGAGACACAGGATTGTTTCTTGCATTGCCATGAGATAATCCTTCCACCAAGAAATTGACATCCTCCTGATGTTGATTTCTTGTCAATGTTGCAGCCACCATAGTCACTGTCAGAGTATCCATAGAGATTGAAATCACTATTTCTTGGATACCAGAGACCTAGTTTAGGTGCTCCTTTGAGGTATCTGAGGATTCTCTTTGCAGCAGCTAGGTGAGACACCTTTGGAGCAGCCTGATATCTTGCACAAATGCATGTGGCAAACATGATATCTGGTCTACTTGCAGTGAGATACATCAGAGAACCAATAATTGCTCTATACTGATGTTGATCAGTATCCTCCCCCTCAAGGTCAGGGCAAAGATTATGGTTTCTGGGTATGGGTGTCTTGGCTGGTTTACAGTCCTTCATTTCAAATCTTTCTAAGATGTCTGAGACATACTTAGATTGACTTATGAAGAACCCTTCCTTCATCTGTTTCACCTGGATTCCAAGGAAAAAGTCATTTTCCCATGGAACTCATCTCAAACTTCTGCTTCATAATGCTTTCAAAGTCCTTGCACATTTGGTCGTTTGAAGAACCAAATATGATGTCATCAACATAGACTTGTACAAGCAAAATGTCTTTCCACTCTTTCTGATGAAAAGAGTCTTGTCAATGGTACCTCTAGTGTATCCATTCTTCAGGAGAAACTGAGACAAGGTCTCATACCACAGCCTAGGTGCTTGGTGCAGCCCATATAGAGCTTTATCCAGCTTGCACACATAGTTGGGGTGCTGTGGGTCTTCAAATCCTGGAGGTTGACACACATAGATTTCCCTATCTATATCCCCATATAGAAAAGCACACTTGACATCAAGTTGGTAGACTGTGAAGTTCTTGGATGCAGCATAAGCAAGGAAGATCCTAACTGCCTCAAGTCTTGCAACAGGTGCAAAGACATCAGTATAATCAATTCCTTCCTCCTGGGTGTACCCTTGAACTACTAGTCTTGCCTTGTTCTTGATAATCAAGCCTCTATCATCTTTCTGTTCCTGAATACCCATTTAGTGCCTATGGGTACTTGACCAGATGGTAGTGGGCATAGATTCCAGACCTTTTGTCTTCTGAATTGAAGCAGCTCCTCCTGCATCGATTCAACCCAACTACTATCCTTTAAGGCATCTTCTACCTTCTTTGGTTCCATCTGAGACAGGAAGCATGAGTACAAGCAGACATTCCCATGATGAGTTTGTCCTCTTGTTCTCACACCCTCAGAGACATTCCCTATGATGTTCTCAGTTGGATGAGTGTTGTGAATCCTAAGACGAGGAATCACTTCCAGTTGCAGAGATAGGTCTAGGTTAGACATATTCTGATCAGGAACTGGATCACTCTGTCCAACTGCTGTTTCAGAGTCATTCAATGAGGACTGATTGAATGATTGAGAAACATCATCATGGTTGGTTGTGAAGTAGTATTAACAGTTGCCTGTTCCTTCAGAATACCACTTCCCTCAACCTGGTGTTGTAGTGGATCACCTGAGGAACTTTGAGGTTGATCAAGTGATTCACTTGTTGAAGCTTCACTATTTCTGGAGATAGTTACACTGTCAGATCTGTGAATAGTTGAAGCTTGTTGCCCTTCAGCTCTTGGAGAATTTGGAAGAGGTCTGGGAAGCTCATATAGTTGACCTGCATCAGCATCAGCATCACTTGAGCACCTGTTCCAGCTGAAACATTCTCACAAGATGGTTTAGAATAGTTTGGAAACAATTCTAAATCAAAGATATACTCAGGTCCATTCCCCCTAACACAAGGAGTGTGCTCATTAACAACTATGTTGGATGACTCCTCAAATTGTTGATTCTTGATATTGTATACTCTATAAGCTTTGGAGCTAGAAGAGTATCCAAAAAGATAGCATCATCCGACTTCTCAGCAAACTTTGCCAAGTTGTCCTTTGTGTTAAGTATGGTACACCTGCAGCCAAAGGACCTTAGAAAGCCAATGAACGGTGGCCTCTTGTTCCATAACTCATAAGGGGTTTTTCCATGGGGCTTCACTACAAGAACCCTGTTCTGCACATAGCATGCAGTGCTGACTGCCTCTGCCCAGAATGTTAGAGGCAGCTTTGAATCAGCTAACATGGTCCGAGCAGCCTCAATAAGTGTCCTATTCTCCTCTCAGCAACACCGTTTTGTTGAGGAGTTCTGGGAGCACTATATTGTCTGGCAATCCCTTTTGAGTCACAGAATGAGTCAAGAACGAAGTTCTTAAACTCAGTCCCTTGATCACTTCTAATGATCTTAACCTTGTGATCAATTTGATTTTCTATTTTAAGAATAAAAGATTTCAAAGTTTCAGCAGTTTCATCTTTACTTCTTAAAAAGAATACCCATGTAAATCTTGTAAAATCATCAACGATCACAAGGCAGTATGATTTCCTTCCAATGCTCATTATACTTGTGGGACCAAAGAGATCCATGTGCAATAAGTGTAATGGAGTAGTGATAAGTTAACACATTTGGATTTATGAGATGATCTGTGTTGTTTCCCTTTCAGGCATGCAACACAGTTATCTTTGCAGAAAAATTCCTTTTTAGGCAAACCATGTACCAAGTTATTTTTAGCCAATTTATTCATTGTTTTAAAATTCACATGACACATGCGTTTATGCCATAGTGTTGACTCATCACTATCAGCTTTGGAAAGAAAGCATGATACTTCACCCATAGGAGAAGCATTGTTCATATCTAGCTTGTACATATCCCTTTCTGGGAGATCTGAGAAGCACCAATTCGGAGGAATTGTCATCCCTGGTCTGAGGATAATGCACTCATGTTCTGTGAAAGCATCTGATGCTTCTGGTCACAGAATTGAGAAACACTTAACAGATTGTGTTCAAGCTGTTTGACAAAGTGAACTTTGTCAATGTTTATTCTGCCATTGGATATACTTCCTCTGCCAGAAATATATCCTCCGGCCTCACCTCAAATTGGACAGGCCCTCCATCAAAGTTCTGGAATTGTTGAAGGAGAGATCTGTTCCCTGTCATGTGCCTGGAGCATCCACTATCTACAATCCAGATATTGTTGTTCTTTCAATGGATGTCCCTGCACATAAGATGAGATGGTTAGTTTTGTTTGGAAGCCCAAGCCTTGCAGGTCTCGGGCTCTTCCAAAGATAGTGACATAATTGAACCAAAAGATATGCAAGGGGTTCAATAGAGGTCATTGTGAAGAAGAGGTTTGGGCTGCAGCATCTTCCTTGATCTTCCAATCCATCCTTGGTTGATCTTGAGGATGAGCTTGTTGAAGCTTTGCAGCATGGTCTTCTTCCGAAGCTTCTCTCTTTTCGGAAGAAGCCTTCACCACCTTTCTTCCGAAGTAGTCTTCTTCTGAGATGGTTTCAAGGGAGCTTCTTGTTCTTCCGAACCTTAGAAGGTTTGGCTTCCGAAGCCATTTTCCCTTCGGAAGAAGTAGTTCTTCCGAAAGCAACTTGGCTTCCGAGACCAACTTTCCCTTTTCATCATTTGGACCTTTTGAAGTGGTCCAACTGAGAAACCTTCTCTGATCCTTCTTTTCTAACATTATTTGCATAATGTGTGCTTGCTGGATTGTAGTAACAATCTTTAGCCATGTGGTTGTGCAGCCCACACATTATGCATGCAATGTTAGTCTTCTGGGAACTTGCAGGTTGCTGTTTCTTGGGTTTCTTCTCTTCATCAGCAACTTTCCCTTTCAACTTCTGATCCTTCAGTAGGACAGGAGTGCTGGTACTACACTCCTTTCCTGAATCAGGAGTACCTGCCACTTGAAATCCGGCAGAAATGAAGACACCCTTTTGCTTAGGGTCAAACTTAAGCTTGGACTCTGCAACCTTCTTGGCAGTCCTTCTAGCAGCTTTAGCTCTGCTTCTTCTTGCCTTGGTGGTAAGGATTTGATCATCACAGGTGGAGATGGGTGTATCCTCCTGTTTCTCCCTGTGGAGGCCACTATTTTGCTTCATCTAGTTCCAATGGAGAAGGGTCAGCAGATGGAACCTCTTGCTCTTCAGTACCACATCTAGGTAGTCTAATAGACTAATAGAGTGTGGTGGAGCTATTTCACTGGTTCCCAACCCTCTTGGTTTTGATAAAAACATTTTGGAATGAGAGGTTGATGCAAGAATAGTTTGGAAGCTTTGCTCAGCAATAGCTTGCTTCCTGGCCTGAGCCTCAGCTGTGACTAACTGGGCTTGAACTTCAGAAAGTTTGGAGATCAGATCTTTGATTTGAGTCTTATAGTTAGTCTTTTCATGTTTCAAAAGAGACAGTTTTCTCTAACTCATCAATTTTCCTTTGATAGTCAGATTCAGCTCTTTTAAAGTCAGATTTTAGCACATTTAAAACTCAACCTCAGATCTGATTTCCGAAAAATAAATCCTTATACAATTTAACTTTAGCAATACAGGCGGCAGTACAAAGATGTTCATATACCTGATCATCATCTGTTCGGCATGAGTGCTTGAGCGGGAGTCACATCCTGTACCATGAAGCTCAGTCAACTTCCTGAGCAACAGCAGCTGTTTCAGTTGACTTTTCTTCATGCTTGGGAGAGTGGGATGTGTGGAGGCCTGTGGGGTTCCCGGGTTGTTCTTGGGAGCCTTGCATTCCCTAGCAAAGTGACAAGTTGGTTGAGTTGTAGCACTTGCTTTGCTCTTATCAAACCCAAACTTGCTGTTGACTGGGTTTTGAGGGAATTGCCTTCCAGTTCTCTTGAAGAACTTCTTCTCTCTGTAAGTTAAAAGAGCCATCTGCTGGAAATGTCCATGTACTCCACATCATCTGGACTGAAGCACTCAAGATCATCAAAGCAGTATTGAAAATCAACAGAGTGTCCACTTCCAGAGAAAGGCACAAACGTCCTGAAAGGAGTTGTGTTGAACCTTTTGAGACTTGGAGTCTCAGGTAGAGTAATGAAGGGTCCAGTATGTGAGTTGTCAGGGTAGCATAGCAACTGATGTTGTGGTTCTATGCTTTCCCTTTCAACCACATGAAGGGCTGAACTCAGTTGGTTATTGGGAAGGTCAGAGGAGTTCTGCATGTTCATCTCCATCTGAAATGGCACTTAGGATACAGACAAACTCTATGAGAGAAAGAGTCTTAAGGTTGAAGGTTCTCTGGACAACATCAGTAGTGAGTCCATAGTTTAGGAAGAGAAGAACATGGAAACTTCCTAACTATGTTCTTTGTTCTAAGAGTACCCAATATCGCCAGAGTATCTACTAGCTCAACATACCTGAAGTATTGTTGAGTCAAGGTCTCACCAGCCTTGAAAGTAAAGTTCTCAAACTGCTGCTTCAAGAGATCTTTCTTGTTCTCTTGGGTTTCCTTGGATCCCTCATACATCAGCTTCAATGCTTCCCATAAATCTTTAGCAGTCTTGCACTTCTTGAAGCGTCTGTAGACGGAGTTGAGCAGAGCAGTTTGGAGACAAGTCATAGCCCTTTGATCTAGCTCTATTCTCTTCCTATCTTCCTCTGAGTAATCATCAACATCTTTTGGGATGATGCGATTACCAGTGGCAGATGTAGTGCTTGGTATGAAAGGACCATTGACAATGGAGTCCCACATCCTTGAATCTTGACACTTGATGAAGCCTTCCATCCTGATACACCATGTGTCAAAGTCTTCAGGGGTGATCATGGGGGACTTGGTCAAGGTACCGGTTTCCATATCAGCCTTGGATAGAGCAGCCATTTGAGTGAGTGGATTGTGGTGAGGAGTGAAAAAAAGGTTGATTAGGATGGTAAGATCTCACAATCAAGAGCCTGGAGCTCTGATACCATTGCAGGATCGGATTTCGGTTTTTTTCTCTCAACTCACTGTGAACAACACTCAGCAAGCAGTTTATGAAGAGTTGATCACAATATACAAGTAACAAGCAGTAAGAAAATTTAACACAGCAAGTAAATTTTCAAGGTACTTTTATATATTGCTTCTCAACTCAAAGGATTACAAGACACTTGGACTCAAATCGCTTACATAAAGAGTTACAGGGAGAAGATATATATAATACTACCTACAGCGGGATTACTTTGATTCCAGCTGGACACCTCTAACCTTACATCTATACTACAAGACTCTAGGTGAGGTCTTTCAGACATTTTGCCTGAGAGTTGGTAGTCAGGACATGTCCCTGACTTACCTTTGTCACCAACTAAAGTTGGTAACATGTACTATCATAAAAAGGTGAACAGTAGAATAAAGTATGGTCAATAACATGGCTCTTAGGAAGATGCCATGCTGTATCAGAGGTCTGCAGCGGACTGTCAGGGACCATACTTTTATCTGCTGGACATAGCAATGTCTTCCGAAGGATAAAGTGCTCGGAAGAATAACTTCTTCCGAAGGCACTTATACTTCGGAAGACTGCTTCTTCCGAAGCTTGGAGTCTTCTTTGTTCGGAAGCAGACTTTGTCTTCAGCCTTTCATCAGACTTTGTCTTCGGAAGCTTTCAGACTTTGTCTTCCGCTCTTTCATCAGACTTTGTCTTCGGAAGCTTTCAGACTTTGTCTTCAGCTCTTTCATCAGATTTGTCTTCGGAAGCTTTCAGACTTTGTCTTCAGCTCTTTCATCAGACTTTGTCTTCGGAAGCTTTCAGACTTTGTCTTCAGTAGAATAGTCTTCAGCTTGGTTGGCTTCAGTGTTGTCTTCAGCAGTTGACTTCAGCTTTTGCCTTCAGTAGATATCTTCAGATGATTGGCTTCAGCTGTTGTTTCAGCAGTTGACTTCGCTTTGCCTTCAGTAGAATCTTCAGCGTTCTTCAGACTTTCGGAAGATCTCTTGCTCAGCTTCGGAAGCCTTTGAATGTAGTACCAAAAGATGACTATGAAGTGATTTTGGTTGCACCAGCCTCATCATGATCCAACACGTACTATCACGCCAACAATCAACATCACCCAATGGTGTTGACTTTGTCAATACCATGTTTCTCGATCATCTTTCTAAAATACTTGTCCACAATTGACCAAAACAGCTTGTTAAAACCATAACAAGTATATAACAATGATATAAAATAATAAGGAAACTCACATATATTTCACTGATCGAGCGGGTGCAAAACTGCATCCCTTCTGGATTCTTGATATTGTATACTCTATAAGCTTTGGAGCTAGAAGAGTATCCAATAAAGATAGCATCATCCGACTTCTCAGCAAACTTTGCCAAGTTGTCCTTTGTGTTAAGTATGGTACACCTGCAGCCAAAGGACCTTAGAAAGCCAATGAACGGTGGCCTCTTGTTCCATAACTCATAAGGGGTTTTTCCATGGGGCTTCACTACAAGAACCCTGTTCTGCACATAGCATGAGTGCTGACTGCCTCTGCCCAGAATGTTAGAGGCAGCTTTGAATCAGCTAACATGGTCCGAGCAGCCTCAATAAGTGTCCTATTCCTCCTCTCAGCAACACCGTTTTGTTGAGGAGTTCTGGGAGCACTATATTGTCTGGCAATCCCTTTTGAGTCACAGAATGAGTCAAGAACGAAGTTCTTAAACTCAGTCCCTTGATCACTTCTAATATCTTAACCTTGTGATCAATTTGATTTTCTATTTTAAGAATAAAGATTTCAAAGTTTCAGCAGTTTCATCTTTACTTCTTAAAAAGAATACCCATGTAAATCTTGTAAATCATCAACGATCACAAGGCAGTATGATTTCCTTCCAATGCTCATTATACTTGTGGGACCAAGAGATCCATGTGCAATAAGTGTAATGGAGTAGTGATAAAGTTAACACATTTGGATTTATGAGATGATCTGTGTTGTTTCCCTTTCAGG
This sequence comes from Flaveria linearis, assembly GCA_024085815.1. Classification (NCBI taxonomy): domain Eukaryota; kingdom Viridiplantae; phylum Streptophyta; class Magnoliopsida; order Asterales; family Asteraceae; genus Flaveria; species Flaveria linearis. Next base: position 56,470,095 of record CM044017.1, on the reverse strand, counting down.
CATGCAACACAGTTATCTTTGCAGAAAAATTCCTTTTTAGGCAAACCATGTACCAAGTTATTCTTAGCCAATTTATTCATTGTATTAAAATTCACATGACACATGCGTTTATGCCATAGTGTTGACTCATCACTATCAGCTTTGAAAAGAAAGCATGATACTTCACCCATAGGAGAAGCATTGTTCATATCTAGCTTGTACATATCCCCTTTCCTGGGAGATCTGAGAAGCACCAATTCGGAGGAATTGTCATCCCTGGTCTGAGGATAATGCACTCATGTTCTGTGAAAAGCATCTGATGCTTCTGGTCACAGAATTGAGAAACACTTAACAGATTGTGTTCAAGCTGTTTGACAAAGTGAACTTTGTCAATCTTTATTCTGCCATTGGATATACTTCCTCTGCCAGAAATATATCCTCCGGCCTCACCTCCAAATGGACAGACCCTCCATCAAAGTTCTGGAATTGTTGAAGGAGAGATCTGTTCCCTGTCATGTGCCTGGAGCATCCACTATCTACAATCCAGATATTGTTGTTCTTGTCAAATGGATGTCCCTGCACATAAGATGAGATGGTTAGTTTTGTTTGGAAGCCCAAGCCTTGCAGGTCTCGGGCTCTTCCAAAGATAGTGACATAATTGAACCAAAAGATATGCAACGGGGTTCAATAGAGGTCATTGTTGAAGAAGAGGTTTGGGCTGCAGCATCTTCCTTGATCTTCCAATCCATCCTTTGGTTGATCTTTGAGGATGAGCTTGTTGAAGCTTTTGCAGCATGGTCTTCTTCCGAAGCTTCTCTCTTTTCGGAAGAAGCCTTCACCACCTTTTCTTCCGAAGTAGTCTTCTTCTGAGATGGTTTCAAGGGAGCCTTCTTGTTCTTCCGAACCTTAGAAGGTTTGGCTTCCGAAACCATTTTCCCTTCGGAAGAAGTAGTTTCTTCCGAAAGCAACTTGGCTTCCGAGACCAACTTTCCCTTTTTCATCATTTGGACCTTTTGAAGTGGTCCAACTGAGAAACCTTCTCTGACTCCTTCCTTTCTAACATTATTTGCATAATGTGTGCTTGCTGGATTGTAGTAACTATCTTTAGCCATGTGGTTTGCTGACCACACATTATGCATGCAATGTTAGTCTTCTGGGAACTTGCAGGTTGCTGTTTCTTGGGTTTCTTCTCTTCATCAGCAACTTTCCTTTCAACTTCTGATCCTTCAGTAGGACAGGAGTGCTGGTACTACACTCCTTTCCTGAATCAGGAGTACCTGCCACTTGAAATCCGGCAGAAATGAAGACACCCTTTTGCTTAGGGTCAAACTTAAGCTTGGACTCTGCAACCTTCTTGGCAGTCCTTCTAGCAGCTTTAGCTCTGCTTCTTCTTGCCTTGGTGGTCAGGATTTGATCATCACAGGTGGAGATGGGTGTATCCTCCTGTTTCTCCCTGTGGAGGCCACTATTTTGCTTCATCCTCTAGTTCCAATGGAGAAGGGTCAGCAGATGGAACCTCTTGCTCTTCAGTACCACATCTAGGTAGTCTAATAGACTAATAAGAGTATGGTGGAGCTATTTCACTGGTTCCCAACCCTTCTTTGTTTTGATAAAACATTTTGGAATGAGAGGTTGATGCAAGAATAGTTTGGAAGCTTTGCTCAGCAATAGCTTGCTTCCTGGCCTGAGCCTCAGCTGTGACTAACTGGGCTTGAACTTCAGAAAGTTTGGAGATCAGATCTTTGATTTGAGTCTTATAGTTAGTCTTTTCATGTTTCAAAAGAGACACAGTTTTCTCTAACTCATCAATTTTCCTTTGATAGTCAGATTCAGCTCTTTTAAAGTCAGATTTTAGCACATTTAAAGACTCAACCTCAGATCTGATTTCCGAAATGTAATCCTTATACAATTTAACTTTAGCAATACAGGCGGCAGTACAAAGATGTTCATATACCTGATCATCATCTGTTCCGCCATGAGTGCTTGAGCGGGAGTCACATCCTGTACCATGAAGCTCCAGTCAACTTCCTGAGCAACAGCAGCTGTTTCAGTTGACTTTTCTTCATGCTTGGGAGAAGTGGGATGTGTGGAGGCCTGTGTGATATTGCTTCCGAAGGTAAATTGTCCTTGAAGACACTTTATCTCCGAAGCAGGCATTGGCTTCCGAAGGTAAGCTGTCTTTCCGAATGGAGAGTTTTATAAGTTTTAAGTTTCGAAGTAGATCTGATATGAAAATCAATCGCTTCTTCCGAGACCAAAAACTCTTCCGAGAAGAAATTTCCATTGAGGAATTTGGCTTCGGGACATTCAAGAATATCTTCCGAGAGTTAATTCCTCTTCGGAAGGAATTTACACTTGGAATAGTTTAAAGATCTTTGTAACAGGGCTTAATTGTATTGACACAAGACATTACTCATTTAAAAAGGTCTTCAAAAGAGGTGTTATTCATGTTTATCATCCCAATTGCTGATATGAATACTTAAATCTTTGTTCATCAAATGCCTTTGTGACAAATCAGCATATTGTTCATTTGAGTCAACTTTGATTAACTTTATCAGCTGTTTCTCATGATATCTCTAATGAATGATACCTGATATCAATGTGTTTTGTCTTGAGTGCTTCAACCGGATTCCAGTAATGAGATAGCACTGTTGTTGTCAATATGGATAGAGTAGTCTAAAGTTGAACCCATAGTCTAACATCTGATTTTGAATCCATAGCAGTTGAGCCAGCAGCTAGCAGCAGCAATGTATTCAGCTTCAGCAGTTGATGTAGAGACACAGGATTGTTTCTTGCATTGCCATGAGATAATCCTTCCACCAGAAATTGACATCCTCCTGATGTTGATTTCTTGTCAATGTGCAGCCACCATAGTCACTGTCAGAGTATCCATAGAGATTGAAATCACTATTTCTTGGATACCAGAGACCTAGTTTAGGTGCTCCTTGAGGTATCTGAGGATTCTCTTTGCACAGCAGCTAGGTGAGACACCTTGGGCAGCCTGATTCTCTTGCACAATGCATGTGGCAACATGATATCTTGTCTACTTGCAGTGAGATACATCAGAGAACCAATATTGCTATACTGATGTTGATCAGTATCCTCCCCCTCAAGGTCAGGGCAAAGATTATGGTTTCTGGTATGGGTGTCTTGGCTGGTTTACAGTCCTTCATTTCAATCTTTCTAAGATGTCTGAGACATACTTAGATTGACTTATGAGAACCCTTCCTTCATCTGTTTCACCTGGATTCTAAGGAAAAGTTCATTTTTTCCATGGAACTCATCTCAACTTCTGCTTCATAATGCTTTCAAAGTCCTTGCACCTTTGGGTCGTTTGAAGAACCAAATATGATGTCATCAACATAGACTTGTCAAGCAAATGTCTTTTCCATTCCACTCTTCTGATGAAAAGTCTTGTCAATGGTACCTCTAGTGTATCCATTCTTCAGGAGAAACTGAGACAAGGTCTCATACCACAGCCTAGGTGCTTGGTGCAGCCCATATAGAGCTTTATCCAGCTTGCACACATAGTTGGGGGTGCTGTGTCTTCAATCCTGGAGGTTGACACACATAGATTCCCTATCTATATCCCCATATAGAAAGCACACTTGACATCAAGTTGGTAGACTGTGAAGTTCTTGGATGCACATAAGCAAGGAAGATCCTAACTGCCTCAAGTCTTGCAACAGGTGCAAGACATCAGTATAATCATTCCTTCCTCCTGGGTGTACCCTTGAACTACTAGTCTTGCCTTGTTTCTTAATAATCAAGCCTCTATCATCTTTCTTGTTCCTGAACCCATTTAGTTGCCTATGGGTACTTGACCAGATGGTAGTGGCCATAGATTCCCGACCTTTTGTCTTCTGAATTGAAGCAGCTCCTCCTGCATCGATTCAACCCAACTACTATCCTTTAGGCATCTTCTACCTTCTTTGTTCCATCTGAGACAGGAAGCATGAGTACAAGCAGACATTCCCATGATGAGTTTGTCCTCTTGTTCTCACACCCTCAGAGACATTCCCTATGATGTTCTCAGTTGGATGAGTGTTGTTAATCCTAAGACGAGGAATCACTTCCAGTTGCAGAGATAGGTCTAGGTTAGACATATTCTGATCAGGAACTGGATCACTCTGTCCAACTGCTGTTTCAGAGTCATTCAATGAGGACTGATTGAATGATTGAGAAACATCATCAATGGTTGGTTGTGAAGTAGTATTAACAGTTGCCTGTTCCTTCAGAATACCACTTCCCTCAACCTGGTGTTGTAGTGGATCACCTGAGGAACTTTGAGGTGATCAAGTGATTCACTTGTTGAAGCTTCACTATTTCTGGATATAGTTACACTGTCAGATCTGTGAATAGTTGAAGCTTGTTGCCCTTCAGCTCTTGGAGAATTTGGAAGAGGTCTGGGAAGCTCATATAGTTGACCTGCATCAGCATCAGCATCACTTTGAGCACCTGTTCCAGCTGAAACATTCTCACAAGATGGTTTAGAATAGTTTGGAAACAATTCTAAATCAAAGATATACTCAGGTCCATTCCCCCTAACACAAGGAGTGTGCTCATTAACAACTATGTTGGCTGACTCCTCAAATTGGTTGATTCTTGATATTGTATACTCTATAGCTTTGGAGCTAGAAGAGTATCCAATAAAGATAGCATATCCGACTTCTCAGTAAACTTTGCCAAGTTGTCCTTGTGTTAAGTATGGTACACCTGCGCCAAAGGACCTAGAAAGCCAATGAACGGTGGCCTCTTGTTCCATACTCATAAGGGGTTTTTCCATGGGGCTTCACTACAAGAACCCTGTTCTGCACATAGCATGTAGTGCTGACTGCCTTTGCCCCAGAATGTTAGAGGCAGCTTTGAATCAGCTAACATGGTCCGAGCAGCCTCAATAAGTGTCCTATTCCTCCTCTCAGCAACACCGTTTTGTTGAGGAGTTCTGGGAGCACTATATGTCTGGCAATCCCTTTTGAGTCACAGAATGAGTCAAGAACGAAGTTCTTAAACTCAGTCCCTTGATCACTTCTAATGATCTTAACCTTGTGATCATTTGATTTTCTATTTTAAGAATAAAGATTTCAAAGTTTCAGCAGTTTCATCTTTACTTCTTAAAAGAATACCCATGTAAATCTTGTAAATCATCAACGATCACAAGGCAGTATGATTTCCTTCCAATGCTCATTATACTTGTGGGACCAAGAGATCCATGTGCAATAAGTGTAATGGAGTAGTGATAAAGTTAACACATTTGGATTTATGAGATGATCTGTGTTGTTTCCCTTTCAGGCATGCAACACAGTTATCTTTGCAGAAAATTCCTTTTAGGCAAACATGTACCAAGTTATTCTTAGCCAATTTATTCATTGTATTAAAATTCACATGACACATGCGTTTATGCCATAGTGTTGACTCATCACTATCAGCTTTGAAAAGAAGCATGATACTTCACCCATAGGAGAAGCATTTGTTCATATCTAGCTTGTACATATCCCCTTTCCTGGGAGATCTGAGAAGCACCATTCGGAGGAATTGTCATCCCTGGTCTGAGGATAATGCACTCATGTTCTGTGAAAAGCATTGATGCTTCTGGTCATAGAATTGAGAAACACTTAACAGATTGTGTTCAAGCTGTTTGACAAAGTGAACTTTGTCAATCTTTATTCTGCCATTGGATATACTTCCTCTGCCAGAAATATATCCTCCGGCCTCACCTCCAAATGGACAGACCCTCCATCAAGTTCTGGAATTGTTGAAGGAGAGATCTGTTCCCTGTCATGTGCCTGGAGCATCCACTATCTACAATCCAGATATTGTTGTTCTTGTCAAATGGATGTCCCTGCACATAAGATGAGATGGTTAGTTTTTTTGGAAGCCCAAGCCTTGCAGGTCTCGGGCTCTTCCAAAGATAGTGACATAATTGAACCAAAAGATATGCAACGGGGTTCAATAGAGGTCATTGTTGAAGAAGAGGTTTGGGCTGCAGCATCTTCCTTGATCTTCCAATCCATCCTTTGGTTGATCTTTGAGGATGAGCTTGTTGAAGCTTTTGCAGCATGGTCTTCTTCCGAAGCTTCTCTCTTTTCGGAAGAAGCCTTCACCACCTCTTCTTCCGAAGTAGTCTTCTTCTGAGATGGTTTCAAGGGAGCCTTCTTGTTCTTCCGAACCTTAGAAGGTTTGGCTTCCGAAACCATTTTCCCTTCGGAAGAAGTAGTTTCTTCCGAAAGCAACTTGGCTTCCGAGACCAACTTTCCCTTTTTCATCATTTGGACCTTTTGAAGTGGTCCAACTGAGAAACCTTCTCTGACTCCTTCCTTTCTAACATTATTTGCATAATGTTGCTTGCTGGATTGTAGTAACTATCTTTAGCCATGTGGTTATGCTGACCACACATTATGCATGCAATGTTAGTCTTCTGGGAACTTGCAGGTTGCTGTTTCTTGGGTTTCTTCTCTTCATCAGCAACTTTCCTTTCAACTTCTGATCCTTCAGTAGGACAGGAGTGCTGGTACTACACTCCTTTCCTGAATCAGGAGTACCTGCCACTTGAAATCCGACAGAAATGAAGACACCCTTTTGCTTAGGGTCAAACTTAAGCTTGGACTCTGCAACCTTCTTGGCAGTCCTTCTAGCAGCTTTAGCTCTGCTTCTTCTTGCCTTGGTGGTCAGGATTTGATCATCACAGGTGGAGATGGGTGTATCCTCCTGTTTCTCCCCTGTGGAGGCCACTATTTTTGCTTCATCCTCTAGTTCCAATGGAGAAGGGTCAGCAGATGGAACCTCTTGCTCTTCAGTACCACATCTAGGTAGTCTAATAGACTAATAAGAGTATGGTGGAGCTATTTCACTGGTTCCCAACCCTCTTTGTTTTGATAAAACATTTGGAATGAGAGGTTGATGCAAGAATAGTTTGGAAGCTTTGCTCAGCAATAGCTTGCTTCCTGGCCTGAGCCTCAGCTGTGACTAACTGGGCTTGAACTTCAGAAAGTTTGGAGATCAGATCTTTGATTTGAGTCTTATAGTTAGTCTTTCATGTTTCAAAAGAGACACAGTTTTCTCTAACTCATCAATTTTCCTTTGATAGTCAGATTCAGCTCTTTTAAAGTCAGATTTTAGCACATTTAAAGACTCAACCTCAGATCTGATTTCCGAAATGTAATCCTTATACAATTTAACTTTAGCAATACAGGCGGCAGTACAAAGATGTTCATATACCTGATCATCATCTGTTCCGGCCATGAGTGCTTGAGCGGGAGTCACATCCTGTACCATGAAGCTCCAGTCAACTTCCTGAGCAACAGCAGCTGTTTCAGTTGACTTTTCTTCATGCTTGGGAGAAGTGGGATGTGTGGAGGCCTGTGGGGTTCCCGGGTTGTTCTTGGGAGCCTTGCATTCCCTAGCAAAGTGACCAAGTTGGTTGCAGTTGTAGCACCTTGCTTTGCTCTTATCAAACCCAAACTTGCTGTTGACTGGGTTTTGAGGGAATTGCCTTCCAGTTCTCTTGAAGAACTTCTTCGCTCTGTAAGTTAAAAGAGCCATCTGCTGGAAAATGTCCATGTACTCCACATCATCTGGACTGAAGCACTCAAGATCATCAAAGCAGTATTGAAAATCAACAGAGTGTCCACTTCCAGAGACAAAGGCACAACCGTCCTGAAAGGAGTTGTGTTGAACCTTTTGAGACTTTGGAGTCTCAGGTAGAGTAATGAAGGGTCCAGTATGTGAGTTGTCAGGGTAGCATAGCAACTGATGTTGTGGTTCTATGCTTTCCCTTTCAACCACATGAAGGGCTGAACTCAGTTGGTTATTGGAGTGGTCAGAGGAGTTCTGCATGTTCATCTCCATCTGAAATGCACTTAGGATACCATACAACTCTGTGAGAGAAAGAGTCTTAAGGTCTGAAGTTCTCTTGATGACAACACAGTAGTGAGTCCATAGTTTAGGAAGAGAAGACATGAACTTCCTAACTATGTCTTTGTTCTCAAGAGCTACTCCAATATCCGCCAGAGTATCTACTAGCTCAACATACCTGAAGTATTGTTGAGTCAAGGTCTCACCAGCCTTGAAAGTAAAGTTCTCAAACTGCTGCTTCAAGAGATCTTTCTTGTTCTCTTGGGTTTCTTGGATCCCTCATACATCAGCTTCAATGCTTCCCATAAATCTTTAGCAGTCTTGCACTTCTTGAAGCGTCTGTAGACGGAGTTGGGGAGAGCAGTTTGGAGACAAGTTATAGCCCTTTGATCTAGCTCTATTCTCTTCCTATCTTCCTCTGAGTAATCATCAACATCTTTGGGATGATCCGATTACCAGTGACAGATGTAGTGCTTGGTATGAAAGGACCATTGACAATGGAGTCCCACATCCTTGAATCTTGACACTTGATGAAGCCTTCCATCCTGATACACCATGTGTCAAAATCTTCAGGGGTGATCATGGGGGACTTGGTCAAGGTACCGGTTTCCATATCAGCCTTGGATAGAGCAGCCATTTGAGTGAGTGGATTGTGGTGAGGAGTGAAAAACAGGTTGATTAGGATGGTAAGATCTCACAATCAAGAGCCTGGAGCTCTGATACCAATTGCAGGATCGGATTTCGGTGGTTTTTCTCTCAACTCACTGTGAATCAACACTCAGCAAGCAGTCTTTAAGAAGAGTTGATCACAATATAACAAGTAACAAGCAGTAAGAAAATTTAACACAGCAAGTAAATTTCAAGGTACTTTTATATATTGCTTCTCAACTCAAAGGATTAGAAGACACTTGGACTCAAATCGCTTACATAAAGAGTTACAGGGAGAAGATATATATATACTACCTACGCCGGGAATACTTTGATTCCAGCTGGACACATCTAACCTTACATCTATACTACAAGACTCTAGGTGAGGTCTTTCAGACATTTTGCCTGAGAGTTGGTAGTCAGGACATGTCCCTGACTTACCTTTTGTCACCAACTAAGTGGTAACATGTACTATCATAAAAAGGTGAACAGTAGAATAAAGTATGGTCAATAACATGGCTCTTTAGGAAGATGCCATGCTGTATCAGAGGTCTGCAGCGGACTGTCAGGGACCATACTTTTATCTGCTGGACATAGCAATGTCTTCCGAATGATAGAGTGCTTCGGAAGAATAACTTCTTCCGAAGGCACTTATATTTCGGAAGACTGCTTCTTCCGAAGCTTGGAATCTTCTTTGTCTTCGGAAGCAGACTTTGTCTTCAGCCCTTTCATCAGACTTTGTCTTCGGAAGCTTTCAGACTTTGTCTTCCGCTCTTTCATCAGACTTTGTCTTCGGAAGCTTTCAGACTTTGTCTTCAGCTCTTTCATCAGACTTTGTCTTCGGAAGCTTTCAGACTTTGTCTTCAGCTCTTTCATCAGACTTTGTCTTCGGAAGCTTTCAGACTTTGTCTTCAGAAGATAGTCTTCAGCTGTTGGCTTCAGCTGTTGTCTTCAGCAGTTGACTTCAGCTTTTGCCTTCAGTAGATATCTTCAGCTGTTGGCTTCAGCTGTTGTCTTCAGCAGTTGACTTCAGCTTTTGCCTTCAGTAGATATCTTCAGCTGTTCTTCAGACTTTCGGAAGATCTCTTGCTCAGCTTCGGAAGCCTTTGAATGTAGTACCAAAAGATGACTATGAAGTGATTTTGGTTGCACCAGCTCATCATGATCCAACACGTACTATCACGCCAACAATCAACATCACCCAATGGATGTTGACTTTTGTCAATACCATGTTTCTCGATCATCTTTCTACAATACGTGTCCTACAATTTGACAAAACAGATTGTTAAAACAATAAAAATTTATATAACAATGATATAACAATAATAAAGATAACTCACATATATTTCACTTGATCGAGCGGTGCAAAACTGCATCCCTTCTGGATTCTCATCAAATTGCCCGGCCCGATATAGCTTTTTGACTCTTTATCTAGATGTGTTTCTAGAAAACAATTTGCTCATTGTAACAGGCCGACCTAATTTCTTTTCCTACATATAAAACATAAAGTTTAACATATATGTTAATAGTAAAAGCACACAATTACTATACTTTTTAAATATAATTAGATTACTAAGCGAAGACGATGCTCGTCATATCGATGGATCCGCCAGTGTGTCTGGACGTAACACCCGAGCTATCAGCGCTATTCCTATTCTTACTCCCTCTTTCTGATGCTTTAGCAAACTCGGAAGTGTTAAAATACTACAAATAGTAAAAATATAATTATGATAATACAACTAAAATAATTATAACAAAAAAATAATGTCTTAACTCACTTACCTCACATAACGGAACCCATAAGTCATTGTGCCATAATCGTGGTGGAAAATCACGCATGATGGTGTAGTTAAATTTATTAGGTGGTATAAAATGACCGGCTTTCTTTGCTAAATCTCTAGATTCTGCTTTTGATCTATAAATGATGCCTCGATATAGATCGGATGCCGCGTTGTTGAATCCTTCTTTAATGGCAAAGTTGTCAGCTTGATCCCATCCACAAATTTCCTTAAAAGTTAATGTTTGATGATTACTCTTCAAGCTTATTAATAAATAGCAGAAAAAAATAATTTTATATGTTACCTTGTATTTCTCAAACATACTATTTTTTACTTCTTTAGGGACAAGCGAGTAACGTGGCCAAGGCCCTCAAGATGTTGTTCTAGTATTTTTGTAATCGCCCTATGAGCCTTACCATTAGCAAACCTACAATATTATATAAACAAATAAATATATTTATAGAATAAATTAATAATATAAATTTTAGTTTTAAACATACATACTTCTTCCCAACTCGTCTAATAGGAAGCCTTTGAGAGGTATGTTGGGTCGCATAATCTGTATTCGAGCCACCATGAGAAGGGCGAGAAGGCGTGTTTGTGTCTTGCTCATCATCAAAGCCTTCATGTCCCAAGATTGAGATCTATTATATCCTCAGATTCCTCCATACGTCGAAATACCCCATCCATATCAGCCATAACATCACCATCACCTGCACGACTAGTACTGCCGCCGTATCCACGGCCTAACGTTCCACTTAACCGAGGACTGCCTCTGAATGACGCCCACGACCATGACTAGACGGTGAAGTCCCGAGAATGTGGGACACGACCACGAGTACCTGACATAATGTACCTGCATTTAATAGAACAAGTATGATTATGTATACAATATAAGATTTAACTAGTCATATGATAGTAATATAAACATACCATGTAAAAAGTCAAAAATAATTTAAAATTTATGAAACCAAACAAGTTTGTCTTAATCTAAAGAGTGGTTAGAAAAAACAATTTCATCATCAGTAGATGTATCTTCTTCGTCTTCTAGTTCATCCTCTTCAATTTGTTCCTCCTCATACGTAAACTCTTATTTCTTCAAATTTTATAGGTTGAACGCATACGTAAACGCCGATACATAATGATATGGAGATACTCAATAAAGACACATGTTATCTTGTAGTGTGTATATATATATGAGCATACATGTATACACACATGCATAATGATACGCATCCATAAACACATACAATAATATACATATATATACATACATAAATTCACATGTTATATATACATACATTATAAATCCACACATGCACATACACTTGTAGAGTCACCTAGTCATCCCTAATCAGCTAATTAATGTTAACAATCATTGACTAATACTAAACTAACCCACTTAAGTGTTCCTAAATGTTGATAACTAAACAATCTTGGCTTTTATTTCATATATTGGTCATCACTAACGCTCGTTGGTCTACATTCGATCTTTTTTGATCTTATTGTTTAAAGAAAAGCATAATGATCCCTAATTTACATGCATACATGTGCACACATGAATCGCATACATATGAATACACATAATTCAAATAAAATACAAAATAATACTGCTAGAAAAATAAATGTTTTTTTTATAATTTCATTACTACTAATTATTAATTAATATCATAAAAAAAAATAATTTAACTTTAATATTCCGAATATTACAAGAAAAGTTTTAAAAAATATGTTTATCTTATTATCAGCTTTGAAAAGAAAGCATGATACTTCACCCATAGGAGAAGCATTGTTCATATCTAGCTTGTACATATCCCCTTTCCTGGGAGATCTGAGAAGCACCAATTCCGGAGGAATTGTCATCCCTGGTCTGAGGATAATGCACTCATGTTCTGTGAAAAGCATCTGATGCTTCTGGTCATAGAATTGAGAAACACTTAACAGATTGTGTTCAAGCTGTTTGACAAAGTGAACTTTGTCAATCTTTATTCTGCCATTGGATATACTTCCTCTGCCAGAAATATATCCTCCGGCCTCACCTCCAAATTGGACAGACCCTCCATCAAAGTTCTGGAATTGTTGAAGGAGAGATCTGTTCCCTGTCATGTGCCTGGAGCATCCACTATCTACAATCCAGATATTGTTGTTCTTGTCAAATGGATGTCCCTGCACATAAGATGAGATGGTTAGTTTTGTTTGGAAGCCCAAGCCTTGCAGGTCTCGGGCTCTTCCAAAGATAGTGACATAATTGAACCAAAAGATATGCAACGGGGTTCAATAGAGGTCATTGTTGAAGAAGAGGTTTGGGCTGCAGCATCTTCCTTGATCTTCCAATCCATCCTTTGGTGATCTTTGAGGATGAGCTTGTTGAAGCTTTTGCAGCATGGTCTTCTTCCGAAGCTTCTCTCTTTTCGGAAGAAGCCTTCACCACCTCTTCTTCCGAAGTAGTCTTCTTCTGAGATGGTTTCAAGGGAGCCTTCTTGTTCTTCCGAACCTTAGAAGGTTTGGCTTCCGAAACCATTTTCCCTTCGGAAGAAGTAGTTTCTTCCGAAAGCAACTTGGCTTCCGAGACCAACTTTCCCTTTTTCATCATTTGGACCTTTTGAAGTGGTCCAACTGAGAAACCTTCTCTGACTCCTTCCTTTCTAACATTATTTGCATAATGTGTGCTTGCTGGATTGTAGTAACTATCTTTAGCCATGTGGTTATGCTGACCACACATTATGCATGCAATGTTAGTCTTCTGGGAACTTGCAGGTTGCTGTTTCTTGGGTTTCTTCTCTTCATCAGCAACTTTCCCTTTCAACTTCTGATCCTTCAGTAGGACAGGAGTGCTGGTACTACACTCCTTTCCTGAATCAGGAGTACCTGCCACTTGAAATCCGACAGAAATGAAGACACCCTTTTGCTTAGGGTCAAACTTAAGCTTGGACTCTGCAACCTTCTTGGCAGTCCTTCTAGCAGCTTTAGCTCTGCTTCTTCTTGCCTTGGTGGTCAGGATTTGATCATCACAGGTGGAGATGGGTGTATCCTCCTGTTTCTCCCCTGTGGAGGCCACTATTTTTGCTTCATCCTCTAGTTCCAATGGAGAAGGGTCAGCAGATGGAACCTCTTGCTCTTCAGTACCACATCTAGGTAGTCTAATAGACTAATAAGAGTATGGTGGAGCTATTTCACTGGTTCCCAACCCTTCTTTGTTTTGATAAAACATTTTGGAATGAGAGGTTGATGCAAGAATAGTTTAGAAGCTTTGCTCAGCAATAGCTTGCTTCCTGGCCTGAGCCTCAGCTGTGACTAACTGGGCTTGAACTTCAGAAAGTTTGGAGATCAGATCTTTGATTTGAGTCTTATAGTTAGTCTTTTCATGTTTCAAAAGAGACACAGTTTTCTCTAACTCATCAATTTTCCTTTGATAGTCAGATTCAGCTCTTTTAAAGTCAGATTTTAGCATATTTAAAGACTCAACCTCAGATCTGATTTCCGAAATGTAATCCTTATACAATTTAACTTTAGCAATACAGGCGGCAGTACAAAGATGTTCATATACCTGATCATCATCTGTTCCGGCCATGAGTGCTTGAGCGGGAGTCACATCCTGTACCATGAAGCTCCAGTCAACTTCCTGAGCAACAGCAGCTGTTTCAGTTGACTTTCTTCATGCTTGGGAGAAGTGGGATGTGTGGAGGCCTGTGGGGTTCCCGGGTTGTTCTTGGGAGCCTTGCATTCCCTAGCAAAGTGACCAAGTTGGTTGCAGTTGTAGCACCTTGCTTTGCTCTTATCAAACCCAAACTTGCTGTTGACTGGGTTTTGAGGGAATTGCCTTCCAGTTCTCTTGAAGAACTTCTTCGCTCTGTAAGTTAAAAGAGCCATCTGCTGGAAAATGTCCATGTACTCCACATCATCTGGACTGAAGCACTCAAGATCATCAAAGCAGTATTGAAAATCAACAGAGTGTCCACTTCCAGAGACAAAGGCACAACCGTCCTGAAAGGAGTTGTGTTGAACCTTTTGAGACTTTGGAGTCTCAGGTAGAGTAATGAAGGGTCCAGTATGTGAGTTGTCAGGGTAGCATAGCAACTGATGTTGTGGTTCTATGCTTTCCCTTTCAACCACATGAAGGGCTGAACTCAGTTGGTTATTGGAGTGGTCAGAGGAGTTCTGCATGTTCATCTCCATCTGAAATGCACTTAGGATACCATACAACTCTGTGAGAGAAAGAGTCTTAAGGTCTGAAGTTCTCTTGATGACAACACAGTAGTGAGTCCATAGTTTAGGAAGAGAAGACATGAACTTCCTAACTATGTCTTTGTTCTCAAGAGCTACTCCAATATCCGCCAGAGTATCTACTAGCTCAACATACCTGAAGTATTGTTGAGTCAAGGTCTCACCAGCCTTGAAAGTAAAGTTCTCAAACTGCTGCTTCAAGAGATCTTTCTTGTTCTCTTGGGTTTCCTTGGATCCCTCATACATCAGCTTCAATGCTTCCCATAAATCTTTAGCAGTCTTGCACTTCTTGAAGCGTCTGTAGACGGAGTTGGGGAGAGCAGTTTGGAGACAAGTTATAGCCCTTGATCTAGCTCTATTCTCTTCCTATCTTCCTCTGAGTAATCATCAACATCTTTTGGGATGATCCGATTACCAGTGACAGATGTAGTGCTTGGTATGAAAGGACCATTGACAATGGAGTCCCACATCCTTGAATCTTGACACTTGATGAAGCCTTCCATCCTGATACACCATGTGTCAAAATCTTCAGGGGTGATCATGGGGGACTTGGTCAAGGTACCGGTTTCCATATCAGCCTTGGATAGAGCAGCCATTTGAGTGAGTGGATTGTGGTGAGGAGTGAAAAACAGGTTGATTAGGATGGTAAGATCTCACAATCAAGAGCCTGGAGCTCTGATACCAATTGCAGGATCGGATTTCGGTGGTTTTTCTCTCAACTCACTGTGAATCAACACTCAGCAAGCAGTCTTTAAGAAGAGTTAATCACAATATAACAAGTAACAAGCAGTAAGAAAATTAACACAGCAAGTAAATTTTCAAGGTACTTTTATATATTGCTTCTCAACTCAAAGGATTAGAAGACACTTGGACTCAAATCGCTTACATAAGAGTTACAGGGAGAAGATATATATAATACTACCTACAGCCGGGAATACTTTGATTCCAGCTGGACACATCTAACCTTACATCTATACTACAAGACTCTAGGTGAGGTCTTTCAGACATTTTGCCTGAGAGTTGGTAGTCAGGACATGTCCCTGACTTACCTTTTGTCACCAACTAAAGTTGGTAACATGTACTATCATAAAAAGGTGAACAGTAGAATAAAGTATGGTCAATAACATGGCTCTTTAGGAAGATGCCATGCTGTATCAGAGGTCTGCAGCGGACTGTCAGGGACCATACTTTTATCTGCTGGACATAGCAATGTCTTCCGAATGATAGAGTGCTTCGGAAGAATAACTTCTTCCGAAGGCACTTATATTTCGGAAGACTGCTTCTTCCGAAGCTTGGAATCTTCTTTGTCTTCGGAAGCAGACTTTGTCTTCAGCCCTTTCATCAGACTTTGTCTTCGGAAGCTTTCAGACTTTGTCTTCCGCTCTTTCATCAGACTTTGTCTTCGGAAGCTTTCAGACTTTGTCTTCAGCTCTTTCATCAGACTTTGTCTTCGGAAGCTTTCAGACTTTGTCTTTAGCTCTTTCATCAGACTTTGTCTTCGGAAGCTTTCAGACTTTGTCTTCAGAAGATAGTCTTCAGCTGTTGGCTTCAGCTGTTGTCTTCAGCAGTTGACTTCAGCTTTTGCCTTCAGTAGATATCTTCAGCTGTTGGCTTCAGCTGTTGTCTTCAGCAGTTGACTTCAGCTTTTGCCTTCAGTAGATATCTTCAGCTGTTCTTCAGACTTTCGGAAGATCTCTTGCTCAGCTTCGGAAGCCTTTGAATGTAGTACCAAAAGATGACTATGAAGTGATTTGGTTGCACCAGCCTCATCATGATCCAACACGTACTATCACGCCAACAATCAACATCACCCAATGGATGTTGACTTTGTCAATACCATGTTTCTCGATCATCTTTCTACAATACGTGTCCTACAATTTGACAAAACAGATTGTTAAACAATAAAAATTTATATAACAATGATATAACAATAATAAAGATAACTCACATATATTTCACTTGATCGAGCGGTGCAAAACTGCATCCCTTCTGGATTCTCATCAAATTGCCCGGCCGATATAGCTTTTTGACTCTTTATCTAGATGTGTTTCTAGAAACAATTCGCTCATTGTAACAAGCCGACCTAATTTCTTTTCCTACAATATAAAACATAAAGTTTAACATATATGTTAATAGTAAAAGCACACAATTACTATACTTTTTAAATATAATTAGATTACTAAGCGAAGACGATGCTCGTCATATCCGATGGATCCGCCAGTGTGTCTGGACGTAACACCCGAGCTATCAGCGCTATTCCTATTCTTACTCCCTCTTTCTGATGCTTTAGCAAACTCGGAAGTGTTAAAATACTACAAATAGTAAAAATATAATTATGATAATACAACTAAAATAAATTATAACAAAAGAACAATAATGTCTTAACTCACTTACCTCACATAACGGAACCCATAAGTCATTGTGCCATAATCGTGGTGGAAAATCACGCATGATGGTGTAGTTAAATTTATTAGGTGGTATAAAATGACCGGCTTTCTTTGCTAAATCTCTAGATTCTGCTTTTGATCTATAAATGATGCCTCGATATAGATCGGATGCCGCGTTGTTGAATCCTTCTTTAATGGCAAAGTTGTCAGCTTGATCCCATCCACAAATTTCCTTAAAAGTTAATGTTTGATGATTACTCTTCAAGCTTATTAATAAATAGCAGAAAAAAATAATTTTTATATGTTACCTTGTATTTCTCAAACATACTATTTTTTACTTCTTTAGGGACAAGCGAGTAACGTGGCCAAGGCCCCTCAAGATGTTGTTCTAGTATTTTTGTAATCGCCCTATGAGCCTTACCATTAGCAAACCTACAATATTATATAAACAAATAAATATATTATAGAATAAATTAATAATATAATTTTAGTTTTAAAACATACATACTTCTTCCCAACTCGTCTAATAGGAAGCCTTTGAGAGGTATGTTGGGTCGCATAATCTGTATTCGAGCCACCATGAGAAGGGCGAGAAGGCGTGTTTGTGTCTTGCTCATCATCAAAGCCTTCATGTCCCAAGATTGAGATCTATTATATCCCTCAGATTCCTCCATACGTCGAAATACCCCATCCATATCAGCCATAACATCACCATCACCTGCACGACTAGTACTGCCGCCGTATCCACGGCTAACGTTCCACTTAACCGAGGACTGGCCTCTGAATGACGCCCACGACCATGACTAGACGGTGAAGTCCCACGAGAATGTGGGACACGACCACGAGTACCTGACATAATGTACCTGCATTTAATAGAACAAGTATGATTATGTATACAATATAAGATTTAACTAGTCATATGATAGTAATATAAACATACCATGTAAAAAGTCAAAAATAATTTAAAATTTATGAAACCAAACAAGTTTGTCTTAATCTAAAGAGTGGTCAGAAAAAACAATTCATCATCAGTAGATGTATCTTCTTCGTCTTCTAGTTCATCCTCTTCAATTTGTTCCTCCTCATACGTAAACTCTTATTTCTTCAAATTTTATAGGTTGAACGCATACGTAAACGCCGATACATAATGATATGGAGATACTCAATAAAGACACATGTTATCTTGTAGTGTGTATATATATATGAGCATACATGTATACACACATGCATAATGATACGCATCCATAAACACATACAATAATATACATATATATACATACATAAATTCACATGTTATATATACATACATTATAAATCCACACATGCACATACACTTGTAGAGTCACCTAGTCATCCCTAATCAGCTAATTAATGTTAACAATCATTGACTAATACTAAACTAACCCACTTAAGTGTTCCTAAATGTTGATAACTAAACAATCTTGGCTTTTATTTCATATATTGGTCATCACTAACGCTCGTTGGTCTACATTCGATCTTTTTTGATCTTATTGTTTAAAGAAAAGCATAATGATCCCTAATTTACATGCATACATGTGCACACATGAATCGCATACATATGAATACACATAATTCAAATAAAATACAAAATAATACTGCTAGAAAAATAAATGTTTTTTTATAATTTCATTACTACTAATTATTAATTAATATCATAAAAACAAAATAATTTAACTTTAATATTCCGAATATTACAAGAAAAGTTTTAAAAAATATGTTTATCTTATTATTAATAATATTAAAACAAATTGATATTTAAATTTAAAAATTCAAGTTTGTCACAAATTTGTCACAAATTGCGACAATTTTGCAACAATTTCTCCAGGTTGTCGCAATTTTGTCGTAAGTTGCGACAATTTTGCAACAAAATTTAGTTTCCCGCTAAATTTCTTCGGGTTTCCAATATGTTGTCACAAATTTGTCGCAAAAGTTGTTTGTGATTGTGACAATTTTGCGACAAAAGATGTTATTGTCACAGTTTTATCACAGTGTTGTCGCTTTCTTCAGAGATTCACAGATTGTCACAAACTTGTCATAATTTTGTCTCTATTTGCGACAAAAAATTTTTGTCAAAAAATATAGTTACAAAAAACAGAGTTTCTTGTAGTGTTTTCTGTTACTCTTGCTGTTTCTTTATCCGGGATACGATCCCCCAAAAATAAACAATATGAAAGCTACAATTGTAAACCACGAATGAATCTATGGAACCTCCACCCATACGGAATCTCCATAGCCAATTTCCATTTTTTATTACGAAATCAGAAGGTGCCCCCTTTGGTACTACTCTTATTTTACACGATCCAGGAACTTCCATAACGTTGGCGTGATTCGTTTTGAGCAACGGATCCTGACGTGATACATCTTCATAATAAAAATTGAGTGTAAATATTTTTTTCCCAATATCAATAGAATGAGCACTGAGAAAGGGCTCTCTAATGCATTATTTGTACGATATGATGCAAGCAAGGAATCCTTTTGGAATGTACCGCTTGTGTTCGAAACGGTGGCCTCTTATTATAGTGTGTGCTTCCAGAGGGCACACATGCAAGAAGAAAGTTTGAGCTTGATGCAAATGACTAAAATCTCTTCTGTTTTATATGATTATCAATCAAATAAAAAAGTTAATATATATATATATATATATATGATCAATTCACATCGTGAAACAAATAGTTAATATAGATGATTTGGTTAGGTGAATCTTCTTCCTAGCTTAAGGTTTTATGTTATAATCTAACTAGTGATAAGTCTCGCTTAATTTTTGTTGTGTTTTTCAACATGATACATGTCTGTTGGTTCAGTGGCTTAATTCCAACATTTATTGTTTGAACTAATTTGATTAAAAATCTCTTTAAAACGTTAACATGCTTTAACTAATCAAGTTTATAACCTAAAGAAATTGAAACATTACCTAAAGTTTGAAAATGATTTTTGAATTTATTGTTAAAGACCTTCTTAAAGGTGTTTAAACTATTTATAATTATATTTTAAATATAAGCAAATATTATTTTCTTTTAATCTTATATAATTTTAATTGTTTCAAAGTGATTTTTTCACGTATCCTACAATTTATATACATATGCAATAACAGATAATCGACATGTTTTAAGATTTTATAGAAATGTTTGTGTATTCAAAACTTGGGGTATTTTATTAATTTTATAGTTAGTTACCTTATTGGTTGATTAGTTGATAACCATATTAGTTGTCAATCTTAAGTATCGAATATGAAAGATGGCCCCAAAGAACATGGGTTAAATTGTGTCACACCCCGAAAATCGCAGCGGAAGATTCGCGTGACGTGGTGGTAACGGAAGTTGGAGTTGACCCAACTATTATAGTCAAACGTTCTTAAGTTAACGTTAGTCGTGAAAGTTGTACATTATTATCATAAAAGTATTTTATTGAACAACATTAAACATTTCGGTAGTAACACATAGTTCCGTTTTATTACATGAAC
This sequence comes from Flaveria linearis, assembly GCA_024085815.1. Lineage (NCBI taxonomy): Eukaryota > Viridiplantae > Streptophyta > Magnoliopsida > Asterales > Asteraceae > Flaveria > Flaveria linearis. The sequence goes on along the minus strand of CM044017.1, from coordinate 56,449,744 downwards.
CCAACTTTATTTAAAGATGTTTTGAAACGTTTGACCCTCCAAAGACAAAGTTCCAGAATATCCATATAGAGCTCACCTATAACCCTGAAAAGCATGAAGGGTAAAAAGTCAACATAAGGTTGGTGAGCTTTCGGGGTTTTTGTAGTTTCGCAAACAATCATTTGAAAATAATATGATGAAACAAGGCATAATATATTCCTCATAGACTAGCTAGGTACTATGAAAATTTAGGTCATAAGCCCATAATCAAACCAAGAAACACGTCGTTGCCCCACAACTATCCAGACATATAAACTCCCTCGCCACAAACCTGACCAGCGTGACTGGTCGCGAGAGCGGGCCATTCTAACCCGATAGATCTACCAATATATTCTGCGGCCTCACCCCTGAGGTTAATGATTATAGGGGGATTTAGGGCTCAATAGTATATACATCCATACTATGACCCGAACTTATACCCTCATATAATATATTATCTTGTTTAATCCATCATATATTCAAAGAAACATTATTTCATGCTTTTCACCCCAAAACAGTTGAAATGATATTAAAAATGGGGCCGAAGAACTCACCTTGAGTGCGGTTAATGAAACGAACCAACGTGCTTTATGCCCTAGTCATGAACATTATGATCAATACATAACGCTTTATGCTTATGAATACATTTCACCCATTTTATTTGGTCGTTTTTTTTTTAAATGGCATATTTTTATAAATGTATATTTTTGTGAATCTTTAATGAAACTATTATTTCCCTTATTAAGGTTACATATCTTCCTACCGTTATCTATGCTTTTACTTATATACTTAATATCTTATAAATCTTATAGTTTTTCTAAATATGTATATTGTATATAAATATATGTATACATAAGCGTTTTAGTCTTGTTCAAAGTTTAGTTTGTTTCGTCTAATAATAAATTTTTATGTAAAAATCCCCCTTTTTTTTAAAAAAATATAATTAAAATAATTTAAATGTCAATACAATTGTTACTCTTAAAACGTAAGACTTATTAAGTCACGGTTAGTGTCTAAAATATATATATATATACATACTAGTTAGTCATGAATTGTTGAAAAATATATTTTATCTTTAGTTCCATGTGTATATATATTATAAATCCTATTAGTCGTGAGTTGTCCAAAATATATTATTTCATAAGGTCCTTTGTTTGATTTTAACCATAATTCCTAATCTCCAAGTTTTATTAGTAGACTTTTACCTAATGATGTCCTTTAATTGTGTCCAATTACTTTTGCCTTAACATTTTTATTGTTACCCAAAATCTTCAACCTAGTGATTACCTTAAGTCCTTATAAATAATCATTTATCCATAATCATCACTTAGTGTTCCTAACATAGTCATAAGACATTAATCTCCAACCAATGTGTTCATTTTTATTATGTGTACATCCATATATACATTTTACTATCTAGGCTACCCAACTAATGCATTTTCATCCAACATTAACCTATCTTACAAATTTTCAGGTTTATATTGCCATTTGAATTCCATTTCATACCCAAAAATCACCAAACCAATCATTTTCATATAACAAAATCATAAAAACCAACATTATTAAATGGGTGAATCAAGTTCTATCAAGATTATCATCTTGATTATCCATGCATGAACAAACATAACACATCTAATCTAATGTACCTTAGATGACACTAAATGGAACACAATGCAAGCACGATCCTCGATCTTTCGAAGAACAACTCGGTTTCTAGTCTAAAGATCTATTATATTGCTTTGTGAGTGGAGTGAAAACTTGAAAGGATGATGGTGAGGTTGTGGTGACCGAGAGAGAGGGAGAAGAGGGTGTTGGTTGCGGGTGGTGATGGTGGCGACGGGTGTTGGTGATGGTGTTGGTGGCGACGGGTGTTGGTGATGGTGTTGGTGGCGACGGGTGTTGGTGATAGTGTTGGTGGCGACGGGTGTTGGTGATAGGGAGAAGGAGACGGTGAGGGATGGTGATGGTGGGTACGGCAGTAGGTGGTGGTGCGGTGGCCGGTGGCCGGCGGATGGTGGTGTCGCGGCGGTAGAGAGAAGAAGGGGGGGCGATGGAGTGGTGTGGTGGTGTGTGTGTGTGGTAGATGAAGAGGTGGTGTGTGTGTGTTGAGGTTTTAAACTTGTATAGGGGGATGTGTTGTCTTGCATGCAAGACTTCACAATCCTTCTTGGATTTGCTAGTAATCATGTTTATTATTATTATAATTATTATTATTATTTTGTTATTATTTTTATTTATTAACTAACTTTGTTATTATTATTATTTACTAGCTTTGTTATTATTATTTACTAGCTTTGTTATTATTATTATTTTAATAATAATCATTAGTGACAATTTGACTTAATTTGATCAACCTACCAACGGTTTGGTTAATAATGGTCAAATACTGATCATTGACTCTCATGGGTGCAATGCACTGTGTGACCAATTCTAAATTCAGCAAGACATTTCTTCTTTTAAGGAAGACGTTAGTTAATTCTTAAGGGAGTCAAACAAGTCAACTACGGTTTAACTTTAATTATTTAAATTTTATAGAATTGAGTTAGCATTGACCTGATTTTGCCGGTTGTTAAAAATTGCTATATGAATAAACAAAACACGTTCGAAACAATTTGGCGGTCATGTAAGCTTGATCAATTTGGGTCGGTTGCTCGATGAACCCACATATGCATTTAGCTAAACAAATCATGTTCGAGCTGATCTAGCAAGTGCAAGAGTCGTCTCGTTTAATATTATACTCGGCTTTTAAATGTGTTTTTTTTCGTATGCAAAATATATAGATTGAATATTTTATGACAATATTTAATAGATAAAACGTTAACGTTACAAAATTAACGTAATTACTTTATTCAAATTTAAGAACTGTTGTAAATTGGTAATTTTACACCATTAATGTAATAATACTAAAATAAACTTAGGTTAAATGAAAAGACACGCAACGTTTGGATTTACGCATCTAACACGATTGCAATTGATGTGTGTCCAAGATCAATCTGCCAAGTGTTAATATCCACAACCACGACCCAGTTGACACCCTTATAGTTGCACAAAACTTTATGTATTTGTTTAGAATCATAAGTAAATTAATTTCATGATTTTTATAAGGATTTTACTATATGTACATCAACCTCAATTTCTATATAGGTCGTATAAATGGTGAAAAATGATATAAAACTAGTATATCCTCTGACTGTTGTTTTATTGTCATATTCGTGGCTTATAAATCAATTGAAACATCAAACCATCCATAGGATTCGTAAGAAACCCAACTTATAAGAGCTGTATATAACATAACATTATGACTTGTTGATTTGTTGGTAAAATCCTCATACGACCTGTACAAAAACATATACACCCCGTATAATCTATATGGTTGGTATAATATATCATCGATGTAATTAAGATTGGTAGTTTATATATTTTAGTACCTTTTATAATTCTTTATTGAAGTAGTTGTGTTGGGTCAAACAAATAATTTACATATATCAAACATCCAGCGTGTGATGAAACAAAACTAAAATAAAAAAATATAATCACTATAATTTAATTTAGAAAAGACAACAATGTATTTTTTATACTTTATTTATTTATGATACAATATTATAATATTTAAGTATCGCATGATTGTGTTTTTATATTAACTTAAAAAGGCTTAGGGAGGAGGGGGCGTTCGCGGGTACCCTCTCGGGTAGGCGGGCATCCGCTCGGGTTCACCGTCGTCACGCCGTGCAGGTACCCGGCGGGTAGTTGTGGTCGGGTACAAGTCATCGAGTGTTGCCGAGAAAATAACGGTTTTGTAGCTGTTATTTTGACCATTAATTAAAAAAAAAAGAGTACCCTATGAATACTCACACACATATAACTATTATTTAAACAAACTCAAACAAAATCATACAAACACAACAATTACATAAACATCACAATGTCTGATGAGTTTTCAAATTTATACATTCCTGAAAACGATTTGGATTCGTTGGCAGGTAGTTCTTCTATTAAATATACGTTCCACGCGATCGTGTAACGGGTCACGAGCTACTTATGAACGACTATTTCATTGACGATTCGAAATACGATTAACAAACGTTTCGAGGCAAGTATCGTATGTCGAAACGTTTATTCTTAAAAATAGTCGGCGATGTCGAATCAAAAGAAGAATGGTTCCAAAACGGCCTTGACGGAAGGATGAAAATGAGTTTCACCTCGCTACAAAAATGCACATCGGCAGTAAGACGACTCGCAACAGGTAACACTCCAGACGAGTATGATGAGTATTTATGTATGTCTGCTCGCACTTCGCGTGAGTGTTTACAATTTTTTTGCAATGTCATTATTAAGTTATATGGTAGGAAGTTCCTTCGTAGACCTACAAGTCACGATGTTATACTTTTGTACCAGGCACACAAGAATAAGCATCACCTTCCCGGTATGCTTGGCGGTATAGATTGTACACATTTTGATTGGAGAATGTGTCTGACCGAGTTACGTGGCCAATATATGAGAGGTGATCACCAATATCCGATGGTCATGCTCGAAGCGGTGGCTTCAAATGATATGCGGTTTTGGCATGGTTTTTGTGGCCCGTCCGGGTCGAACAACGATATTAATGTTCTCAATCAATCCCCAATATTTTACCTGAAAGGAGTGGTACTGCACCCAAGTAATTTTATATAAATGGACATCTATACAAACGGGGATACTATCTTACCGACGGGATGTATCTTACGACAGGATCTATCCTACTTGGTCAACTTTTGTGAAATCGTTTCCATATCCGACCGATCCGAATCAAAAAATATTCAATAAAGTGTAAGAGTGTGCTAGAAAAGATATTGAAAGAGCTTTCGGTGCACTAAAAGAAAATTTGGGCATATTAAGGCGATCGATGCGGGCTATGACGGTTGACAAGATTCGGAGCATGGTTTACGCATGCATGATATTGCACAACATGATCTTGAAGGATGAAGGAATAGTGATATCATCGGTACACATAATGGACCTCCGGTCCAACCGGTTTTTGACAGTAATGCTCTTTCGAAAATATTTCCGACTTCGATATGATCTTGTCGAACATCTTTCAAGTTTAGATCTAGCGTACCTCGCTTTGGACGATAAATATGTTAATTTTAATATTTGTGATGTCTTGGTTTTAATTCGGTACTATTTTTATTTTATTTATGTAATCTTTTATTTTTAATTATGTAATGTTTGTTTTTAATTATATATTTTTGTTTTTTAATAAAAGTTAATTTTCTTTTGAACTATTTTAAAATTAAAATAAAAGTTTCAGGGTAGTTCATGGTTACATTTTCAGCTTTTTAAGTGTTTTAAGGTAGTCCAGAGTACTTGTGATGTGTCAGTATGTGATTGGTGGATTCCAGGGTAGTCTAGGATACACCAGGGTTGCGCCCCTCCTCCCTTAAGTGGACAAAATCGTTTTTCTTTCTATAAATCTAACTAGCGTAAGTCTTTAAATATATTTTAACCACGCCAATAATACAGTTATAATTGTTAACTTTTTAAAAACTTCTCTTCACTTTTAGTTTTTCATATGTTAATATTATTTTAAAACTACACAATAACTAAAGGCGAAGTTAGCTTGGTCCAGGGGTCCCGTCCCTCTTTTTCTCCGTCAGTAATGTTAATTTTCGACTCGGTGACGTAATTTTTTTAAAATGTATGCAATTCGCCGCCCTTAAAATAGTTAATATCGCCTCCACCCCTTTTATGGTGTGGTTCAAGCTCTGTCATGGACAATAACCGAACAGTTTATCCTCTAAAGTTGTGAAATTACATATATCCCCAGTGCATGTTTAAAAAAATTGTGTTTTATACATTGAAACTCGTGATATTGGGGAATTATGTAATTTTATTTGTGAAGATTGGGATATATGTTTTCTTAACGACAAATGTGCGACTCTGCTACGGAAAATAAGGTGGGTTTGTTTTTTAAGAAAAGAGCTTCTTGGGCTCCTTATCTACACCAAGAAGAGGACGCGTAAACATTTAAGATTGCAGACTGTTTGTTTTTAGAAAGACATTTCATTAAAAAATGTCTTCCCGCCCTCTTCTTGGAGAAGACCCGACCCCATGTCTTCTAACATCTTCCAACCTCTTCTACATCCATTCTAGTTTCTCTTCCCACTCATCGTCACCATCAAAGAGCTTCATCTTCTATAATGTGTTCTCCTGCAACTCTATGCATTCCCACCACCGCATCATCGTCGATCGCCACCGTGCACCTCCTCATCCCCGTCGTCATCTTCATCGCCGTCGTCACGTCCTCCTCACCCTGGTGGTCTCGCTGGGCCTTCACAAAACCCCGATCAAAACCTAGATTCCAGGACCCTCTGACGTCCCAATTTTAGGCCTTTTGTTTGTTTTCACTTCGCGAAGCTCTCCACAGCGTTTAATGCCACCCCTTTAATGGCGTTTTCCGTTGGGTTCACTCGATTTGTTGTATCGAGTGAGCCGGAGACCGCTAAGGAGATTTTGAACAGCTCGGGGTTCACTGATCGGCTGGTGAAGGAGTCGGCATATGAGTTGTGGTTCCACCGTGCGATAGAGTTTGCTCCGTACGATAAGTATTGGTGAATCAGGTGGCTGATTTTGGGGGTTTTCGGGGGAAATTAGAGCTCGAATTTGTCACACCCTCAAAATCCGCTAACGGGGTTTTACCGTCAGGCGTGTGACACACCAGGATCTCAGATAAGCATCAGTTACACCAAACACAGTAATTACAAAACATAACATTAAGTGATTAGTTGTTTAAATCAAACATGAGTGTTTCAGACTTGCGGAAGCGTTTCAAATATAGAAATCAACAGTAAATCGTTTCAACATGCGTTTTAACCATAAGAATCAATAGCGTTTCACAAATTAAACCAGTTGTGTTGTGATGTATGCCATGCATGCATCCTAGCTGAGTTCTTAATCTTGTGCGTTTCTGTGACCTGAGAAAACATGCTAAAATGTGTCAACATAAAGTTGGTGAGTTCACAGGTTTAAAAAAAAATGTGTTTGTAAGCGTATCCATAGTTTGCGTTTCAATGGTTTAGTATATATTGCATATCGTTAGGTAGCTAGCCTCTGTTCTTGTTACTTAGCGTTTCGAACCGAAGCTGACTGTTTACGTCCTGTTTGTGTTTGTTGTATCCCGTCATGTCTCGTCAGACCATGACAATGTGTTAGGTCAATTCAGCACCCGTTTGACCTCCAATCAAGCTAGCGCGACTAGCCCGGGCGGGGTTTGTCAGACCCAGTAGTACTACTCAAAATTACCTCGCTAATCCCATTACTAACGGTTCGACTGTGTGAGGACATGTTGTGTGTTTGCACTAACGTAACAAGCGATATCAATAATACTGGCAACCATTCATAAAATATGTTTGCATGTTTTCTCCCCCAAAAAGGAAAGAAAGTAAAAAGGGGCCGTGAAACTCACTTGGCGTATGTATATACGATGATTGAATAAGATAATAATTGATGTTTCAACGAACGCCTTCACGAAGTACCTAAACATTTATATATATACTTTAAGATTTAGGTTATTAATAAGGTTTAATGATTATACATGAACTAGGGTTTCGATAAGAATTCGAGGCTTTTTATAGATAATATGTTTTAATGTAATTATTTATGTTTTGATTCAACTAAAAAGACTATTCATTTAATTATCTTAAATGAAAACTATTTAAATATAAAGGTTGAATATATATTTGAAATTTTATCGGATCAAAAGTTTCATTATTTGAAACAAATGATTGGTAATAAGTTAAATTAGGAACATAATACGGTTGTATTATTGAACATGTAACGTGTTAATAAATATTCTATAAAAGTTAGTTTGATTATATCCTTTGTTTTGGAATTATTAGAAATAAATGTTATGATATTTTTAAGAAATAAATTCCAGTAAATTAATTTGGTGGTTTAAAAATAAACAGCTTTTATAAAATGATTTTTATAATTTTTAGGTATTTTTTCGTAATTTTTAAAAGCTTAGAAGGCTTGTAAAAAAATAAATGTTGTGGCCCGGGGTCGAACCCGGGACCTCTCGGATGGGGATCATGTGCTTAACCGGTGAACCAAAGGCCTAAGCCGCGGTAATACCCGGGTTTTTAATCTTTTAAACACAATCCTTTACAATTCCCGAATCCGAAGAACCCTAGATCTTGAATCCAAAATCGAAACCCAATTCGCCAATAATCACAGAAATAAACATGGGGCTTTTGATCCCCGTGTGAAAACGAGCATAAGGGTGTGTTTAATTACCACAAAGATGTCGATTTGATGATGAACCCTCGAAGAACCGGTCGCGGATGGTGATGGTGATCAAACGTGGTGTCTGTGTGTGTTTTAATTGATTGTGAATTGAGCAATCGATCAGTAGAAGATGCAGGTCTATTTATAGTCAATTAATTTGGTTATTATAGTCGTTAGTGGCGACCGTGACTCGATCATTTGGCCGACAATGGAATTAGTCGGTTTTAGTGGATTTAACACTCGGTTTATTAAATTGAAAGGTGGCCCGAGTTCGGTTTATCCACGAGAGTGTGTCGGGATTGTTATTTTGGTCAAAACCACGTCCGTTTGGGTGTTTGAAGAGTCGCCGGAGTTGGCCGGAGGGTGGCCGGACGGCGAGGGGGTCGACGGGGGGGAAATGGGTTGGGTTTTGGTTAATTACAGAAATGGTCCCTGGGGTTTGAACTTGTGTTTATTTTATGTCCAAACTCATTTTTAAAGTTTCAAAAATAACAATACAACCCCTCAACTTTATTATTATTATTATTATTATTATTATTATTATTATTATTATTATTATTATTTATTATTATTATTATAATTATTATTATTATTATTATTACCCTTAAATAAAATAAATTGGTTCAATTTATGATAAACGGTGAAAATTTGTTTAATAGTATTTTCCGAAAACTCGGGTTGTCACAGAATTGGTGAATCAGGTGGCTTTTTCCATGAATGGTGATGGGGTTGTGGAGGTGAAGAAGCTGCTTCACTTTGCTTCTTTAAAGACAACTAGAAACAATTTTATAAAAAAGTCAGGTTATTCGTTTTGTACTTAGGTGGTTAGTGCTTTCAATTCAATCATACATTTGGTCAAAAATTTTAGAGTAAATTATCATTTGCATCCCTGACATTTGCCCATTTTAACCACTTGCATCCCTGTAGTTTCAAAATTGTCATCCGCCCCCTAACGTTTCGTGTTATCTTCATTTGAGTCTATACGTTTCATTTTTATCTCCATTTTAGTCCAGATGACTTAACACTGTTAGTTTTCCAGTTAAATTATTATTAAAAAGACGGAATTGCCCCTACAATTAAATAATAACATAAAAAACCTTGTGGGTCCTATCCATCTTTTTTTTAAATGGGTCCTATCCATCTAACATCTTCTTCTTCAAATCACCACCACCCCAACCAACCCCATCGCCAGCCGCATCAACACCATCACCACAGCAGTCGGTTTCAACGTAACACTGAAATCGCCACCGCAGATCACCACCATCCACCAGGGAGCCACCGCCACTCCGCAAATCACCACCATCTTCAAAATTTGCAACCGCAGATCACCACCATCTTCAAAGTTTGCAACTTCCACTCTCCAACACATTTCTACACTTCGCATCAGACCAGTAAAAGCTACTACGGGATCCAGCTCCGTCTCCGATGAAATCGCCACCGCAGATCACCACCATCCACCAGGGAGCCACCGCCACTCCGCCTGAAGTAAACCACCACCATCGTAACGCTGCCAGATCTGACCGGAGAGATCGAAGGGATGGCTTCTCCGGAAGTCGATTCCCTCCTCATCAACACCGTCTTACTCCCAGCCCTAGAGAAGATCATTAAATCTGTACTTGAACGCATTACTTCCGAAAAAACCTCCACCGTTATCCCCTACTTCTCCTTCACCGACATTGTCTTCTTCTTTTTCATATCACCCCATCACCACCACCGATTCCTTCACCTCATTCCCACCCAAACCCCCCATCAAACCCACATTATTATTGTAATCCACACCGGGGACAGGTTCTTCGGCGAGTGCTCCGGGATGTTTTCTCGTGCTACTGTTTCGCCGAAGATAGGCGGCGGCTACGGCAGCGACACTCCCACTCCCATACCCATCCATCCATCTTCTTCTTCACCACCAACACTCCCATACCATCTCTCTCATAGATACACACACACTATCTCTCTCTACAATCCACCAAACCGACTCCCGATTCAGCACCCAAATCGTCGATTTCAGCAGCCCATGGTGCACGTACCCCGCGTCAAACATCTGCATCCCCAAGCGATGTTCAACAGCAGCTTGTAATCACTCTCCTTCTTCGAATTCAACCCCTGATCGCTAAAACAATCTCGCGTCGGGCGTGATCGAGGTAGATGAGGTGGGGGGGGCGTGGCCGAGGGTTTGCTGGTAGGAGGAGGCTGCCGCTGCTGCCGTCGCCGTTGATGTTGTTGTTGCCGATAGTCATATTGGGTGTGTTGTAGGTGGTGGTGGGTGCTCAAATGAGAAGAATATTATATGGGTGGTCCCATAAAGTTTTTTTTTATTTTTTATTCTTAAGGGTAATTTCGTCATTCCACAAAGACTTAACTGAAAAATCTAACGGAGTTAGTCATTTGGATTCAAACGGGGACAAAAATGAAACATTAGGGCACAAATCGAGACTTTGAAACTGCAGGGACGCAAACGGTTAAAATGAGAAAACGTCAGGGACGCAAATGGTAATTTACTCAAAATTTTAAAACAAATATCAGTGATACTTATGAATGTTTTTTTTTTCTATGGAGACATCTTTAATCAGAAAACACACATTACTTTAAATTAAAAAAAGAATCAAATGAATAAATTTGTAGATGTACAAAATCTTAGACGTTAAAAGTTCAGTATGATGACGGTATTTGGGAGATCGTATGATGATTTCAGTGGTGGTGTTGTGGAGGAATTGGTGAGTGAAGGTTATGAGTTGCTTGGGGTATTTAAAATTCGGTTTATTTTATCAGTCTACAGACATTAAAAACCAAACAGTCTTATTTTCGCAGACTGCAGAGGTTTGGTCCACCTCTTCTGCTGCAGATGTCTGCAGATGTGGTCCGCAGACTGCAGACATTTTCCTGCTGAAAAAACAAACAACACCTTAAGTGTTATCTTAATCCGGTCCACCTATCTGTTTCCCAGCTGGGTCCGCGTCCCCAACCCTTCAGTAGGAAACCTATTGCTAAAAAAACCCCTGACTCAACTCTAAGCATTTTACTCAGAGTGAGACTTGAACACATGACCTCCCCTTATTACATGTCATGGTTATCTCACATTAACCAGTTGGACTAAATGTATGTTTAGAATTACTTATTTTCCTGTTACTTTTGACTTATTATTTTTTGAGAATTTAATAAGTCAAAAAAAGTGTTTGGCAAACCCAAAAGGACTTTTAAAACTAACTTTTTATATAGGATAAAAATGAGGTTTTAAAAAGTAAGAAGATTGTTACTTATTGACTTTTGAAGACTACTTTTGATCTAATTTCCTATTATACTCTTCTACTATCTCTTATTAACTCTCATCATTTTTAAAGTATCTCTTTTTTGATTATTTTATAACATTTTAGTTTACAAGCTAATAACTAACTTTTCTAAAAACTCCATTTAAAAAATTATAAGTTAATAAGTTATTTTTATCAAAATTCTTTTCAATCCAAATAAACAATCCCAATCATATCTTAAGGATCATTGCTGATTGGGATATATTTTTTATTTTAAAAACATATACATTTTGTTTGATCTCCGCATAATGCGGACACATTGACCATCGGAGCCGATAATCGGCGTCAGCGGCGGAGGTCGGTGGCCGGTGGTTGCGAAAAAGTCCACACAGTGCCGTGCAGTTACAGTCCTCCCTATTTCTCCTCATCATCATCCTCCACAATAATAATATTATTATTATTATTATCAATAATAATACCTACAACTGCCCCCACCAATTTCTCCCCCATCAGTTCATACGTCCTTATCATCACCACAATCAAATGTCCAACACCATCAACACTCCATCAACACACACTTTGATTAACACACAATTTGATTAACATAACATACTCCATTGATCACATGTTTATGGCTGTTAATCCGACTGTTTATCGCTTAATTCTGATCTGAAGCTGTTTGGTTAACAGTTTGATGGAGTGTTTCAACAAGCCGATTGAGGTTAGGGCGGTGGAAGCGTTAGGGTTAGGGTTCGATCTCGCGAGCGATTTCCGGTTGAGATATGCGAAGAGGTGTCCGGACGGAGGACGGTTGGTGGAGGTGGATGAATCGCGGAGGAGAGACATTGTTCTTCCCGGCGGTGGCGCCACCGTCTCTGGTGTTCGGAGGATATTCGCTGTGATAAAGGAGATCGAATTCGGTTCAAATCGGATGTGTTGGAGTTCAATAAGGTGAGATTGTTCGTTCTGTTTCGAATTCTGTAAGCAATTGAGTTCGTATCGCACTGTTAATATGTTCTATTTACTTGTTCGTATGATTAGAGTACAGTTTTTGATGTTTGGATTCAAATTCAATAGGTTTCACCATTCTAGTAGAGATCGTGATGCAATAGTTGCGAGTATTTTAAGATAGAGAAGTAGAATAAAAATTAACGACTTCTAGCGGGATCGGTGGGTAGGAAGGGTAGACGTAGATCTTGAGCAGGAAGGGTAGACGTAGATCTGTTGCGGTCCACCTATCTCCCTTTTTCTGCCCTTATACGTGATTCTATCTGCTTATTTGATGTACACGCTTTCTATGTATTTAAGTGATTTATACCTGTGTGTTCTCTGACTTACTTTATGTTTGCGATTGTGACTGTTATTGGTTTTCGCTACCGAGTCGAGGGTCTCTTCGGAAGCAGTCTCTCTATCTCACTAGATAGAGGAAAGACTCGCCACCACCTACCCCTCCCAGACCCTGCTCTTGAGTGGGAATTACTGGGTATGTTATGTTATGTTATGTTATCTAGACCATCCTTTCATTATAAATCAACGCTCGCATACTTTAAACAGGTCGTGTAGTCATATACGCGTCGTATAAGAGGTCGTATAGCTTTATACGAGGCGTATAACCCCTAACACCCTGAATTATTCCTCGTCTTCACTTACGCGATTAGAATCTTTGCATATTGCTGTTATATTTAAAAGGAGACTGATTTTGGAAACATTTATCTGTTTTTTTTCGTTTTTTATGATCAATTATGTGTTTTGGTAAAAGTTCTGTTTTTGGAAGGTTGTGAAAGGTCATAAAGTAGCACTACTGACTTATTCAACTGGTGATGAACTTCAACTTTGGCAAAAAGAAAAAGCATAGAGTTTTATAATTATTATTAGGGAGCTGGTTTTACTTTTGTTTCATTATGACACTTGTACCTTCTATTATCATGGTGATCATTAGACTTTCAAATTTCGTTTTCATCATGGTTACTATAGTAATTGCTGAGGTGGCGTTTCTTATAAGTTTCTTTTGCTGTCTGCCGGCATCACTGTTCTCGTCCCTCCGTCTTAGTGTGCATGAAGCACACAAACTGATACTTCATTATGGAATATGGGGATCAAGTAAAAGCAGGCTGCTGCTGTATGACCTTAACGCTTATTAATATTTTCAAAAAGAATTACAATGCAATTGCAAATATCATGAAAACAGAACCTGTAAAATGAATGTTATTTTTTTTAGTATTCTGTGTGATCAATGAATGTGCTTTTTTTAATTGCTATTTATATATGCTGACTGCTGTTTTTTGAAAGGTGGTCATGCACCTATTGGTATTCTGAATTTCTGTATTTATTATATTCATCTTTCAGATGTCAGAATTACTTAATCAAAAATCATCAATACAAGGAAAAGTACCATCAGGATACTTCAATGCATTATTCGATCTAAGTGGATCATGGTTAAATGACGCAGCTGATGCCAAATATCTTGCTTTTGATGGCTACTTTATCTCTCTGTATTATTTGCATCTAACAGCATCCCCGCTAGTACTCCAAGAAAGTGTCAAGAATTCTGTTCCAACTTGTTGGAATCCGTTGCTACTCGCTAGGTAAATATGTTTTTAAAGAGATTATCTTATTATTTTAGGAAAAAAGCTTTGCGAATCATATTTAATACATCAATCATTACAAGACAAAAAAAATATGGACAAAACTGCTGACTGGTGGCATGATCTGTTTTTAATTGAAAATAACCGTTTGACCTGTTGTCTGACTCGTCCATTTTGCTACATCTACTAATGTGATAAGTTTATACACGGCAGGTTTATTCAGACTTATGGCACGCACATTATTGTGGGGATGGCTGTTGGCGGTCAAGATTTAATATGTGTTAAACAGAAACCATCCTCCACTATTTCTTCTGCAGAACTTAGAGGATACTGGATGATCTCGGAGATAATTTGTTTCAGATGGGGGGAGTCCTTCTCTAATAGATAGGAAAACAAGAGATGGAAAGCAAAAAGTAACTAAATCTTTAGTTTTCTAGTTTTTCATGATATCTTGAAGTATCATGTAAGCTTTACATTGATAGTTCAACTATTTTCAGGTCCCAGATGTCTTCACTCGTATGTTGCAGCCACACACCAAGCAGTTCACCAACATTACAGAAACTTCAAGCAAGGATGTAAGTTGGAGATTGGTTGAATCTTTTATTAAACAAATCATTTTGAACCATTTTCTTAAGAATGAATCAACTAGGGTTATGTTTTATCTCTAACATTAGGTTAAGAAAAAAGTATATTATAAGAAAACTGGTCAAACAAGGTACGTAGGGCTTTGAGACTAATATCTGTATTAAATCCCAGCTAATATTGGATAAGTTATATAGGCAATCTTTGTTTTTATAAAGAGGGATATAGAGGAGAGGGAAGGAGAGACGTGTTTTACTTCAAGAGAGAGTGCAAACTGTTGGTCCTAAATTTCCTATGGTAATGATGCAGAGTGTGTGGAGGATAAGTGGTTTTGAGTATGAATATAATAGAAGCTGTATTTTTTGAAGACCAACTTTTATTGGTATGACTCGAAGAACGAACATGTGTTTGACGTAATCAAGCAGACTATTGAACAATAGATAGAACCTATAACGAACCATCCAAATGTTATCTGGTTACTATTTACACACTTCAGAAGCTAGACTATATCTTTTCCTCTCCTCTTCGACTTAAATGAAGTGCTGTTACATTGGTGATGTCATCATAGAAAGCTTTGCTATGGGCTCACCAACAAATAATTAGTATATAAGCATAAAGCTTATCTGTGTACGGTGACCAACAAATGGTGCAGCCGCTGGCCTTATAATTTAGGGTCAACATGTAGGCACTTGGACGTAAATGTCCTTGACGCTGACCATATAACTATAGCGTCACCGTGAACAAACACTAGACAGTTAGACATCTTTCTTTCTAGGATAGCCAACATATGACCAGTCACTCAACTTGTACTACACTACTACCACTTACAATGTTACCCAAAGCTACCTTAGTGAAACTTCCCTAAGATGATCACACCTTTTACTTATTCATAACTAAGCCTATTCACGGGTTAACCTGACACCCCATTTTGCCATCTTTAATATAATGTATGGACCCCTGATGTATGGTTTACATGGAACAGGGCATTACACTTATTGAGTGTAAAAGAGGTGGGGATGTATTTTCTGGCAGTTATTCAAAGTGGCTTCAAACAGTTGGTACCAATCCTGAAGCAATGCTTTTCAAGTTTGTTCCAATTACTTCACTTCTTAGTGGTGTTCGTGGGAGTGGTTATCTCAGCCATGCGATAAACTTGTATTTACGCTGTAAGTTACTCAAATAGAAATTTTGCCAATTCGAGTTTATACTGACATAACCTTCTTTTTCTTCTGTTATTTGTGCAGACAAGCCTGCTTTAGAAGACTTGCAATATTTCTTGGAGTTTCAAGTTCCTAGACAATGGGCCCCTTTGTTTTGTGAGTTACCTCTTAGGCATCAAAGAAAAAAAAACCTCGTGCCCTCGGCTTCAGTTTAGTTTCTTGGGTCCCAAGATATACGTCAGCACGACCCAGGTATGTTATAATGCTCTATGCAAGAGGGTTAATCTGGAAGATTTAACTAAAAAGGAATTAGGTTGAGTGATTTGCAGCTCTTAACTGTGTCAAATGAGTAGAAAGTCATCTTAAATGCGTCCAAAAAATGCATAGGATCCTTCTAAGTCGCTTACTCGCTTTGAAAATAAAATAAAAAAGTTTAGATTATTCCTGTAATAATATAGTTTCTGTGATCATATATACCGTGATAGTTGTTTATATATTAAAGAATGAATAAAAAGTGTTCTCCTGATTTGACCAAAACTCTTATAACGGATGCTTTTTCAGGTTTCATGTGATGAAACCCCGGTCATCGGTCTTCGTTTATTTTTGGAAGGGAAAAAAAGCAACCGATTAGCAATGCATTTACAACATCTCTCCAGTGTTCCAGATAGCATAACACATACACTTTCAAATTCCACCACAACCCGTAGACCATCACAATGGCGGGGTTCTGATGAATACGAGCATCGTGCACAAGTTCTTGAGCCAGTCAGATGGAAACGATATTCAAACGTGTGCTCATCTGTAGTCAAACATGACCCAAACTGGTTAAACCAAGAACCGTCAGGGGGCGTCTATATTGTAACCGGGGCTCAACTCATCAGCAAAGGGAAGTGGCCTAAAACTGTACTGCACCTTCGGTTACTATTCACCCACCTACCCAACTGCACCATTCGTAAATCCGAATGGGCTGGTGCACCAGCAGTGGCTCAGAAATCTGGTCTTTTTACCAACCTAAGCTCGACTTTTAGTTTCACACAACGGTCGGTTGCTAATGAAAAAAAGCAGCAGCCTGCAACACTTAACTCAGGTGTGTTTCCCGACAGCCCACCAGTGCCTGTTCGGTACACAAAACTGCGTAAATTTGTGGACACGAATGAGGTGGTGCGGGGGCCACACGACTTGCCGGGCCATTGGTTGGTGACCGCAGGTAAGTTGGTCGTGGAAGGGGGTAAGATTGCGTTGCATGTGAAGTTCGCGTTATTAGATTTTGCACAGGATTTGTAATCATAATTTTGTATATAGGAGCATGTTTGAGGTTTCCCTTCCGGTTATTTTGTGCGATGAACTGGTAGTTTCTTTAGTGCTTAATGCAAAATGAGTTGGATGATTATGAGTTAAGCACCGGACTGACATGAACGGACGACCGGGCAGATTTTGTGTGTCTAGGGTCGGTTTGGATCAGTTCATTGGTTTTCTCTGGTCGGCCTATGAAATGCTTACCCCTATGCAGTGGCGGACCCAGAAATTTTTTTCTCGGGGTCGTAATTTTTTTCATAGGGTCGTAAAATTTTTTCATAGGGTCGAAGTTGAAAAATACACGGGGTCAATTGAAAAACGTCAATACACGTTACAGATAAAAAAATCTGCGGGGTCGGTTGACCCTCCCCACATAAGGTAAGTCCGCCACTGCCCCTATGGTGATCATAAGTCAAGGACTAGAACCGCACCGGCAACAAAACCGAAAATGGCAAAAAACAATGATCGATGGTTGGACCGATTTAACACCATCTGTCTCATCAATAAGGTTCAGAGTTCAATTAACACATTAAACACAACCGATTCCATAACAACAAAACACCAAAACAACATTATTAAAAGGTAACTAAATTCATCACAACAAAACACCGAAACAACATTATTAAACTCTGCATGGTTACTCGGACTTCCACGAGGACAAAGGCGGAGTGTTGACGTACTTGTAAGTAGTCGCCATAATCGCCTCAGGCATTCTAGCACCTTTGAATGTAGCCAGAGATTCAAGCTCAGCCATGTCATGAGCCGTGAGTTTAACCGAAAGGGCTCCAAGGTTCTGGTTCAGGTTACCGATCTTGGTTGTGCCGGGGATCGGGCATACATCATCCCCTTGGTGCAGGACCCAAGCCAGTGCCAATTGAGCCAGGGTGCATCCTTTCTTTTGTGCCATTTCATTCACTCGCGCAAAAACACGTTTGTTGTGGTCAAAGTTCTCTCCTTGCAGCCTTGGTAGAATCTAAAATTGAAAACTAAATAGTTCAATTCAAAAGCAATTTTTTTTTTTTTTGAAAGGTGAGTGTCTCAGCGGAAAGCCTATACAGTGACAACCCAAACCACACAAGTTCGAACACCGATCCCCACATATTGTGGGTGAACCCGTAGGAATTACCGTGATCACAGTAACTCGAACCGGTGGGAAAGCTTCCGGGCGGGAACCCCACATATTGTGGGTAAACCCCCCCCCTCAGGATCGAACTCGTGACCTTTTGGCCACAGAGCTCTATCCCTCATCGAGGTGGCCACCAGGGCAAGCCGTGATGGTTAATTCAAAAGCAATTATATTATTAATACTATTATTGTCATAATTTAAATAATACATTTATTATGATTATAAATATTTATTTATCAACGGAATTCAAAATACTAGGAGAGAAGTGCCTATGTAGTAACCTGACCAGAATGGACCCCACCCCATAGTCCCATACCTTTAGAAAAATAAGAAGAACCCCAATGGGCTCAACCCACAAAATTAGCCACATTTTAGCCCAACATTGAGAAGACGCAAAAAAAGAGAACCCAAAGGGCCCAACCCACAAAAGTAGCTACATTTTAGCCCAACAATGAGAACTACTGAGATTTTAGAAGACGGAAAAAAAATAGGACAGTTAGTCCATTTCCCCAAATTTATTACAAAATTATATATTGTTTCTTCAGCGAAAACAAAAACCGGTCGAGTTAGAACTGTCTCAGAGGGGAGGGTGAACACCTCGTTTCATTTCGGTCCAGGTTTTAATTGGTTCGAGCATGACAATTTACAAACTGAGAATAAACCAGCGGTTCAGGTTCGACCCTAATCAGTTCTTACCAAACCAGTTTCAATACTGGTTCCGGCTGGGATTGTTTTCCTGTTCCGGTTTTCTTTGCACTTACTATTACTGTTTTTGTTTAGGTGGCAAATCTTACTTTAGGATATTAATAACAATTGTCTAGCTACTATGTTGTTGAAATGATGAAATAAGTATAATTATCCAACCCATTTTGGCCCGACTTGTAACCCAACCCGCTTATATCACCATCTCTAATACCTTGCAACCTAAGAACAAACTTAAGGAGTCGACGACTAAGTGCACATATAATCGCAGTATGATACGAGCACAAACCTTTCGGTAGTCATCATCCGTCAAGTTATCCATTATCTTTGGACCAGATGCGAAGAACCCACTACCCAGTGGCGCCCAAGGTACTATCCCAATCCCTAGTTCTCTGGAAAAAGGAAAGAGTGAACATATAAACAAACAATGTTAGCATCATAACTGCTTGTCGTTTCTAAGGGGTGTTCGTTGGGGCGGGTTTTGTTATTCAGTGTGGGCTATCCGAAATGCTTACTTGGTTTTCGAGTGGGCCCGAAAATATATACAAAGCTAACTTGATCAAACCAAAAACCAAACCGAAACTGATCACCCAATTCAAGTAACACATATGCAAAAGATTTTTCGTGACCGTAACAATGAACACCCTTAGTTATTTCTTAATAGTGTTAGTAACTGTAGCTAGTTATGGGTTACCTGCAAAGAGGAATAACATCTTCTTCTGAATCTCTAGACCACAAAGACCACTCCAACTGTACAGCTGTGAGTGGATGAACAGCATGTGCTCTTCTAATGGTTTCTGGATTAGCCTCAGATAAACCAATGTATTTATTTTACCTTCTTCAACAAGTTTCTTGAGTTCTCCCATCTGTCAGAAATATTGTTTTGAATAGAAGTCATCTTGAAATCTTATATCTTCATTAAAATGGTACTTATTCATGGGAATATGGGATCCAGAATTTTTCTTTATGAGCCAAAATGATTTTATTGGGCTCTTGGGTGGACTGGCCACAATTTGCTATAATTTTAAAAGTCTACTATTGGGCCAGATTGGACTAGGTGTTACATGAAATTCGCAGGGTTGAGTTTAATCTTAAAATGTACAGATCGGTTTCCTGTCAAACCCACGGAAGATTTAGTTAAAGGAGTCGTGTTGGGTTGACCTGGCAGGTTCACGGGTTGACCTCATTATCCGTTTAATTTTATCCTTTTTTCCCCCTAAAATGTGTTTTATGTCAAATAACTTGTACCAATTGGGTATATTATACCATAATCTAGATATAAAACAGAGATGAACATCAAGTTGATATGCAAAAAATAAATTATAATTAAAATTTCTAGTTAAACTATTTGTGTTTGTGTCAACCGGCTAAAAACTTGTGTTGTGTTTGGGGTACTTTTTCTGGGTTTAACGGTTGACCCGTCACCCTATGAACACTACCCGTTAAACACCATAGTCTTTTCCTCACAACGTCTACTTCCCCTATTCATAACCACATTTGTTTCATATATGTTTCCTAAAACTTGAGACGTAAAACTTAACATGCAAACTTATAGAACTTATAACAACTTACAAAATTACTAAGTTCCAGCATATACAAATCATCAAGATAGCCATTTTTGACCAAGTACATTCACAATCCTAGCAAACCTTTCCTATAACTTCTACAAAATCATCAAGCATTATATCATTATTATCGGTAGTCCATAAGAAAATAACAATATAACAATTTAGCCATCGAGGACACAACACTTTCATCTTGATTCAAGATCTCAACGTACAAGTCAAGATCTTGACATGCACGCCAAGATCTTGGCATGCACGTCGAGATCTCGCATGAGGTTTTGCGACTTGCGATCACAATAACAAGTCATGATACTGCGATCTCAACTACGAAACAATGTACAGTATTTTGACAAAGAAAACGAAACACAAACCGTGATTTCAATGGGGACTTTCGGATCAATGCGATGAGCAAAGTAAAGATCGATGTAATCAACACCCAGCCGTTTCAAGCTAGCTTCACAAGAAGCCCTAACGTACTCAGGTTCACCATGAATCTCCAATTCACCAAAACCCTTACCAAATTGGAGACCAAATTTCGTTGCTAATTGCACTTTCTCCCTAGCAACTCCCTTCAATGCCTGCATCAATCATCAGTTCACACAGGAACTCAATCAAGTTCCAAACTGATTTTTTTTAGATTAGATTATTTTCAAATGCGAAGAGGTTTCTAGGTTACTATTTCACAAAAACTGTAACCTAATCAGACAGAAGAAGCTACAAATCACATAAACAAACAGCAATCGAAGCTTCAAATTACCTTTCCGATGAGGATTTCATTGGTGTAGGGTCCGTACACATCGGATGTATCAAGGTGAGTGACGCCGGAGTTAATCGCGTGATGAACGAGTTCGATCATCTCTTCTTCAGGCTTCGGAGGTCCGTATGCGAACGACATCCCCATGCACCCTAATCCGATGGCTGAAACCTCAAGCCCCTGCGATCCGAGCTTGATTCTCCTCATGTTCGACATTGTTCTTCAGGTGATTCGTTGATTCGAAGTTGAAACCCTAGAAAATGCGTTTGATTCGATGGAAATGAATTTGGGGGAATTTGAATGTGTGATAGTTTGCATTGATGATTGATTTGGAGGTTTTATAGAGCGAATTGGATTGGATTTAATGCAGCAGCATTGTGACATGTGTTGTTGGTGATTGTTTCGATCATGCAAGAGTTGAAACCAAGTGGCAGTGGTGGATTCTTCATGACTAACGGTGGATGACGGAGGAGACATGTAGAAGAAAGTAAGAAACCATTTCAAATTTTCAATTAGTTTGACGTTATGTTTTAAAAACAGAGATGAGAATAAGTCAGGTATTGGTAGGGTTGTTCACGAGTCGAGCCGAACCGAGCGGATCTTTGGTCGTGCTTGGCTTGTTTCAAAACCGAACCGAGCCGATTGGCTCGTTTACAACCAAGCAGAAAATCGAACAAGCATTTTTCGAGCATTAAATTTTCAAGCGAGCGGAAAAGAGCGGCGAACAATTTATACAACCCAACTATCTTGTGTCTCATACAATTTATACTCAGTTAATAAGGTTAATAACTTAAAAATCAGTCACATTTCATTACATAATACTTTCATGAATGATAACACGTTGTGGCTGACGATGAATCTAGCTAAGTCTGTAGCCGATAAGGCAGAGAACATATTGCAGCTAACGGTGACGGTGAGAGCGGAACATGATCGAAAAAATATCTTTTAACGGCATATGATTTCACTTTTATATTAAGTGTAGAATTCTTTATTATGTTGATTGATCAAGTATGCATAAATATAATTACATATTTGTATATAATAGGTCAAATCTATTAGAGCACTACGTATAAACTATATATACATATTAATTCGATCCGAACCGAACCGAGCGGACCTTTGCTCGTGCTTGGCTCGTTTACAAACCGATCCGAGCCTATCGGCTCGTTTACAACTGAGCAAAAGTTCGAACAAGCATTTTTTGAGCAAATTCCGAACAACGTCGAGCGAGCGTCGAGCGGTTTGAACAGCCCTAGGTATTGGTAATTCCAGACTCGTAACCAGTTACAAAATCTTGTTTTCTAGCTTATAATTCATTTACCTGTTAAGTATCGGGTATACTAGTTAGTATCAGATTACGAGCATTCCTGTGGGGTATCAATCAATACTTATCGAGTATTATATACAATTCTATTTTTATATTTTTAAGTACATTATTTTAAATATTATATATTATTATCTCTATAAAATTTCTAATAATAAAATTACACCATCTTTATCGGTAAATTTTAACATCAAAAATAGCTATAACATGATGCTTAAATTTTCAGATCCAAATTTCATAAATAGTTATAACATTTAACTTTCTTAAAATTTAACGTTCAAAATACAAGTATCTTCAAATGCTTATATAATTAAATGTCATAAAGTTTCATATCTAAAATACATACAAATAAAAAATAATACATTTTTGCTTTCATATAAAAAATATAACTTCGGGTCTATGTTCAGGTAAACGGGTATGTGGTTTCAAGTAATCGGGTCGGGTATCGCCTACGCCCATACCCGTGAAAAAATTTAAAACTAGTCATATACCCGTCCCAGTACCAATTGGCCTTAGGGTATACTCGTCCTGTATGTTACGGGTTTTAGGTTTAACCACTAGGCTCGGGTTTTTTTTTCATCCCTAGTTTTAAATACTTAATCTATGTTCTAGGTCATTTTTAAACACAAAATTAGAAGGGAGTTGAAGAAAACAGTAAAATGTGTGTATTTTAGAGGTTTTTTAATCAAATGAAGTGTAGAGTTGTTTTTAAAAACGATAGTGATAGAAAGTGAATAAAAATTGTGTGTTTTGGAAGATTTTAATTTAAAAAAGAGTAAATTATCATTTACATCCTTAACTTTTATTCATTTTAACTACTTCCATCTTTATTGTTTCAAAATTGTCATATGCCTCCTAATATTTTTTTATAAAATGACAAAGTTACCCTTATTTATTAAATGACATACACTTCATCTTCACCCCCACACCTTCTCTCCCCCCTATCTTCTCATGTTTTATGTTTTTGTAGTCTACCACCACAATTACCGCCGCCGCCACTTTCACGACCACAACAACCACCGCCACCCCCATCTCTTCTATTTCTCTCTCTATATCTCTCTTTTCTCTCACCATGTGTGTGTGTAATCGGTAGTCTAGAACCAATACAGATGTGAAATCGTAGATCTAGATAAGTAGATCTGGTGGTGGAAGGGTGAAACACGATGGCATCCAAAGGGTTTAATAAAAATCGCAGATCTAGTGGTGATGGGTGGTTGTGGTGGTGGTGAAGGGGTTCGTGGTGGTGGTGAGGGGGTCGCGGTGGTGGTGAGGGGGTCGCGGCGGTGGTGATGGGGGATATGCTGGTGGTGATGGGGGTTATGGTGGTGGTGATAGGGGGTTATGGTGGTGGTGATAGGGGGTTATGGTGATAGTGATGGGTGGCTCTAATCAAGAGAAAGAAAGTGGGGGGGGGGGGACTATGGTGGTAGTGATGAGGGGTGTGGAGGTGGTAACGGGTGGCTGTCGTGGTGGTGATGAGTGTTATGGAGGTGGTGATGAGTGGTTGTCATGGTGGTGATGGGTTTTTGTGATTGTGGTGATGATGCTATGGAGGTGGTGATGGATGTATGCACGAGTGAGATACTATGAGAGTGTTGATAGTGAAGAATAAGATGTTGATGAATGGGTCCAATAAGGTTTTTCTTGTTTTTATTTAATTTTAAGTATAGTTTAGTCTTTCCAACAAGAACTTTAACAAATAAAAATAATACGACGAACACTCAAATAAAGATAACATGAAACGTTAAGTGAAAATGGCAATTTTGAAACCATAGAAATACAAACCGTTAATTGACAAAACGTAGGGAATACAATGATAATTTGTTCTTAAAAAAGAGTGTAATGAGAAGAAGTGAAGATTCATGAATACTAGTAGGAAATCCACGCGATGCGACGGAGACGACAATTTATATTACGATACTCATTTTCTGCTACTTTAACAATTCTTTCTTGTGATGGTTGTATTTACTAAACAACCGTAATGCAACAGATGCGACAATTTACATCACTGTATTCGTTTTCGGTTACCATTAGTTTATCATCCACTCAGGTACATCTTTCAATTTCCGCAACTTGTCACTTAAAAAAATCTTATTAGTAAAACTAAGTTAAAAAAATTTAGTTATTCGGGCCCGCACAACCTGTATTTACTAAACACCCGTAATGCAACGGATGAGACAATTTACATCATTGTATTCGTTTTTCTGTTACTGTTAGTTTATCAATCTACTCATGTACATCTTTCAATTTCCACAAGTTGTCGTTTAAAAAAATCTTATTAGTAAAACTAAGTCTAAAAACTTTAGTTATTCGGGTTTTCCCCGCAAAACACAGTAACTTTTTTGTCGCTATCGGTTTGGCTCGTAAAAACCCATAAAAGCGAATGCCCGTATCGGTTTCAATAAACCAAAAATACCGACAACAAACAACGGCGGTTGGATTCGTCACAGTTCGTAACATTACGTCACTTGATATAGTCTACGATATAAAAAAATATCGAATACAACTCCGTTTTAAAACTAAAAACATATATACCCTAGTTCCGCCATAAACATGTCTATGTATACAATATGCAATTTAATATAGATATATTTTTTGATTTAAAACTAAAGATATAAAACCTTAAAGCATAAATGTGAATATATAAAATACATGTATAAATAAATATATGATATTAACTTTTAGAATGGTAAAGATATAAAATTTAGAAAATGAATCATTATTAGCTTGTCATAAAACATATATTTACAAAAAGTAAGTGGTCAAATTTGAAAATGTAAAAGTATACTGGAGCAACAAAGGTTGCTCTTTAATATAGATATATAATTTATAATTTCACGTAATATTTTTTACAAGTTGAAATGATATGAAGAGAATAAAGTATAATCATAAGGCTTTGCTATTTACCATATTCCCATTCCAACATAACTATTATTTATGATACATAAGGATATCATAGTAAACTTGTTATATTTTTATTTATTAAATCAAGAACATATAAAATCATTAATTTATTTTTATTCTTAAAATCTAAACATGAAATTACGTTATATTTTTTTTCTTTATTCTCCTTACTTCCTTTTTATTTCTTTTCTTTTATTAATTAAAATTGGGAACGTAACGTTAAACTGGGATAGAAATTTACGTATAACACGAGTTAAATAAATAAAAAATATTAAATAGTTAGTAATAAATATCTTTAAGAAAATTACAATCTCAAACATGATCAAGTATTTAATTTTGATATCGAATAAGTGATGAACCTATAAAACATGAAAAACAAAATTTAAAAAACATATACATATTAAAATAAAACATGACAGAAATAACAAAGAAGAATGTTAGAATCTAAACATATAATTAATTATAAATGTAAACAAAAAATTATTTCCCCTATTGCACATTGGTTTTAAAATTATATATAAGTTTTTTTGCAAGTTAAAAAGTAACCAAAAAATTTACATAAAAGTTTAAATAAATATTCTTATCTTAGTTGCGTAAAACCCAAATCCCTGATTAATTCTCATTTTCTGTTATATAATTATTAATTAATTCTATCGGTTGCAAAGAAACATGTTGGATATTCATGGGTTTATCATTTATCGAAGTTACGATTAGGTCTATTAGTTGTAATCACGAGTATTAAAAGATGTTTTTATTTAATAAAGCATGTAAAGACAAATTTACGTTATGAGATGGGTGATAAGTATGTAAATGATGCTTATACTTATTATATTGAAATATAGTTATTCACAAAAATTATCATTGAAGATTTGATTGATCGGTTTTAAAACATGAAAACTTGTAAGAAACAACTATAAAAGATATTTTCTTATATTCTAATGACATTGATTTTTTCTAGTGACAATCTCTTTTACTTGTAACCTGACTCGACCCGAAAAATTATGACGTCTGGGTTGTTTGATGAATCCAAAAATTATAAAATACTGATACAATAGAAAAGAATTTCTAATTCCTCCACAAACTAAAATCATAGATGTTGCATAACAAGAGGCCGGAAGAACCAAGCTTGTTTATTAGATGAAGAAACGATAAATGCGAAATATAAACGAGGGCTCATATAATTATAACAAGTAACACCCTTATTTATTGATTTTATTATATACAAATAAGATCACATGATATATTATCATGTCATGGCATCTCTTAAGAAAATAATAGTTTGTGTATATTGTCATGTGAGTGTTCCTCACAAATACGAACAAACATATCAAGGCGTAAACATAAAATGTAAGCTAACAATTCATAACTACAGAACATCCATGTCGGGTAAGTCAAGGTAACCGTATTGTAACATTTGAAATTTCGAAGACTTTTAAAAATTTTGAAAGCCTTTTGTATATAACTTGTAAGAGAAAACCAATAACAACACAAATATTATATGGAGTAGTCTCAACTGAAGTCATAACTCAAAAATCTAGTTGATGAAGACGCAAGTTGTGCTAGAAAAGAAGAAGGCCGATGTAGGCTTCGACTTTGTCACATATTTGGTCAAGATCTAGAATATGAAGGTTTTACGGTTTTAAAATAAATAAAATGTATAACGTTTAATGTCTATGATATTCGTAGGGAAGCTAACCATGGTAAGACATGGTACACATAACTAACATGCGACATACAATGACATGACATACAGTCGATAGAGGAAATCGAACTTTCAGCAAATGTTGCATCTAGCTATTCCGAAACAAATGGTTAAGCAAACTTTGAACTGATGGTGTTCAACAAATCGAATTTCTCGTTACTCGAATAGAGTTATTTTGACTTTTGGATCTAAATTCGAAACGAAAAACGACTCAAATGGGCTAAGACTGATTAGAATACTAAATTCAAAATCTTAAAAAAAAGTTGCTGTTGCCGGGAGTCGAAACCGGGTCTATTGCTTGGAAGGCAATTATCCTAACCGTTGGACTACAAACGCTGGTTGGTGGTTTAGGCCTTAATATTTATAAATATGCGATACAAACGAACTTAATATATCTTCATATATTTATATCACGAAATGTTATTTAACTAACTAACTAACTAGTGTTAGATATTTAATGCAAAGCTACTAAGCCCATCAACATAATTTGCTTCATGTTTATCCAAAAGCTATGGATAGGTAAACCGGTTAAACTAATTGATGTTATGTTACATCCTTTTAGTTTCTAATATTTGTTTTAATACGGTTTATAAATATTTGTTGAAAGTTAAATATATTGAAGTCTCAAACTTGATTCAGCCACTCCTAGTTTACGTATCTTTTAGCTGTCTAATTAATTTTGTTTCGACAATATCACAAGATTTGAAGAATATTTGAAATCACATGTAATGTAATCTTAAGTATTCTCTCTATAAATGTGACTTTCTATTTTATGTTTTTTTTTCTTCTTTATGACACAATTGTTGAACATATGGCTAAAACAAATGCATGTTTCGAATACAAAAGATTAAATTCACAAAACATGATGAAGTGGAGTTTTAGAATCTATTCCTCCCTCTAACATGGTGTTAATAGCAACCTTAATTTGCTCCATACATACAGAATATAGTTTTTCATTATCTACTTTATACAAATGTTTTCATAAAGGATCAGCCGGTCATTGAAAATTATCATCTTAATTACCGGTTGGATCGGTCTTATACACCGGATTAGATCATAAATCATTTTAAAATTACTGTATATGCATAATTAAGTAGATTATAGTAAAATATCAAACTACTAGTTTTAGAAAGCCCGTGTATTACACGGGTTGAATAAATAAAATATTAATATAATAATACTTATGGAAAATAAAATGATATTTTAAAATATGATATGACTGAAATTACATATAAGTAAGTACTATAAGTAATAAAACAGTAATACCAATATTTATAATTTTGTTTTTAATTTTTTTTAAAAATAATATTTTGTTCTAAAACAAACCGTATAAAAATATCATTTTTTAAAATATTTTATTATCATAACTTCTAAACTAAATTATTTTTGGTTTCTAAATAATTTACTTTTAAAAATAGTAATTTTATAATATATCATATTTTTAACAAAGTTTGATATTTTAGAAAAAAAATATTACTTATAAAAATTTATTTATTTTGAAATAACATTAATAACAAATATTTGTCTTAATTTATAAAAAAATATTTTAATCTAAAAAGATATTAAATAATATTATTAGTAATTAAGGTAATTATTTAATAGGAGAGAGAGGCGGGAAAATTTTGATGAGAAGAATTGTGGTGGTGACACGTGTCATACAAGTTACCCTTTTATTATAATAGATAGATTTAGTAATACCTTCTATATTTGCAGTGTTAACAGAATATGATTAATGAAGTATTAAATGAATCAATTGATGAGATATTAATAGAAAATTTTTACATTTTTTAAAAATTCTAGTCCGACGATCATCCTGTTTGTTGGTTCAACAGGTCGTGTCATAATTAGGTGGCACAAATGAAGACGGTTCAAGAACATTTAAACAAACAAGTTGTGTAGGTGTTTCTTGGTTCAACCGACTTGTCCAACTCTAAAAACATTGGTTCTTAACATATTCCTTTTTTACTACTATATATCGAGGTTTTGAAATGTAAATATTGTTACATATCTAAAAAAACATTAATTGAAAGTAAAAATTTATGAAAACGGATAAAGATTTTTACAACTTGTGTAATATATATAATTTTACAAAATATTTTTACACTTGAGGTTTAGACATAAGTATCATATGCATGCTTGTTAAATCGATATGTAGTATGAAGTATCCCCTTATATCACGTTTGTTGTAATACAATTTTCCTAAAGTGTTATTGTTGGTTCACCACTATTGGAAGCGATGAGGTTGCTTTGTTCGGTGGTATCCAACATGTAAACATGAAGCACGAATTTGGGCCATCTTGAGTGAATTATTCTATTAGCATCATTTTCATCTCGAATAGCACTAGTTTAAGGCGGATTCTTGTATTAGGAACCTAAAAGATGCATTAACATCATGCACGAATAATATTATTTATAACGTTCGTTTGTTTGGATTCTCTTACTCTCTTGATGTCATCTCGAATATGTTTTTAGAGTAGTGTCTATATTCTTTTCATAATAAGTTGTTTTACTTTCTTGATTTGCTTATAGCAATTCGGATACTGTATATCAGCTTTCACATGTCAAACAAAAATATTCTATTCATTTCGTGTTAGATGTTGTTAATCCGTATATAGTGGAACAACTGTTTGCTTTTCAAGGACGGTTTGAAAATCGAGCTTATTAACCAAATTGATGTGATTTAAACTATAACTTTTAGATAATTAATATCATTTACTTATAGTTATTTCTTACAGATGTTCAGTTACTACTAACAAAGTAAACAACAAGACTTGATTAGAAGTAAATTTCAAGGGCTTTTTGATATAGCAATTGAACTTTAGCTAAAGACTTACACCTCGCCAAAAGGGGTGATACCCTCTTGGAACCCCTCCCTAGAGGCTTTGGTCTCTTAAACTTTGAATTCGTTGGTGCTCGAAGATCAGAACAATTTTAAAAAGCGTGTGATTCATAACTCCTAACTTGCATCAATGTTTATTCATATTCTCTTTGGTTTTAAGTAACTCAACAAACCAACTTGATAATGGTTCATCGTCAACAATACTTACTATTGTAATCCGCATATTTATCTATGGTCCAAGTATGTTTTCCATGTTTTTGGACAATATACAACTATACAATACTCTCATAGGCTATAATAAGAATGCACATCGATCGAATCAAGTTACGATTGATTTTATATGTTTTTACAAGACAATGTAGAATCCAAACTATAATACAAGATTTGCGTAAGTTATATCTAAATTCAACCGATAACCCTAACTTACAACTAAAATTTCATTCCCAGATTAAAACTGATTGCCAACTTCTAGCTACATTTACATCATTTCTAAGCTACTAAACAAACAAACATATCCAATAAAATCCTACTAGACATCAGAATCACCTCTTAAGATCAAAACCTCACCTACTTCTACACAAATTTACATGAAAGAAAAGAAAATTACCTTGGTTAAATGATCCCTACACGTCTTAAGTGTCCCCAAATGCTGTTTGAAGCATTCCAACATAAATCAATACACTGGTTGATGTTCTCTTGAATCGAAGTTCCTTTACTTTGTATCTTGCCACTTGATAAGAGGCACATACGTCTTACATGGAGGTCTTGGATCCGAGCTAAATTTGTTTATTTTCTAAAAAATTAAGTTAATATTTTTTACACATATTATACATATGAAAACAAAACGTAATATTTTAAATATATGTTTGTCTGAAATTATTGAAACCTTGGTTTTTCTTGAACAATTGTTATCCTTTATCCTTTATATTTCTAAACTAAGATTTTTAATTAGTAAATATCAAAATCACAATATGTTTATGGT
This sequence comes from Flaveria linearis, assembly GCA_024085815.1. Lineage (NCBI taxonomy): Eukaryota > Viridiplantae > Streptophyta > Magnoliopsida > Asterales > Asteraceae > Flaveria > Flaveria linearis. Next base: position 56,418,698 of record CM044017.1, on the reverse strand, counting down.
TTATTTAAATAGTATGTCATAATTTGTTTATAATTTATATAAATAATAATTTAGACTTTAGTTTAGAAGAGTCAAGGAGCGACTCAACCAGTCTACTAACAGGCGAGTCACGATCCAAGCTGACCTTGGCTCGGGCTCGACTCGCTTACAAACGAGACGATTTTGAGCGACCCACAAGCTTTATGAATGGTCCTAGCGGATGTACTAAACCTCGTCGGTGAAAATGAGTTGTCGATAATCTCTTGGGAAATATGTCATGAATAAATATATTAACCTTTTTCACACCATTATGAATAAACATTAGAATTAGTCCAACAGTTTAAAAGGTAATTATAAATATATATTAAAGACCTTGGTCGGTGGCTACAGTGCCACCGACCCTCCTCCTTAACAAAACCCTAATCCCCTCTGCCAAATGGATCCCGCACAACCACCGACCCTCCTCCTTAACATCATATCTTCATCTTCCTCACCATCAACAATCTCCATCTTTCTCACCCTCACATCATCACCAGAAAACCAGTTTTGGCACCGCCTTTACGCCAATTGATGAGGCGAACAGCATCGGCGGGCTCTCTGGATATACCGAGGGCGTCGATGATTTTGATCCAGATCTGGTGGCGCTGCTCTTTTTGCACCGGCTGTTGCTCGTTTTGCACCATCGGTGGAGGAGTTGCAGCAGGTTATGCAGCTCTAGAATTCACCAAAAAAGGGGTCTGTCATGGTTAACTCTGCATCATCTCTGAAGAACCCGTGAGTTTCCCTCATCGTTTTCATCGATTTCATGGTTAAAAACCTTATAAAGTTGATCTTTTTCATCCAATTTCATCTGTGTCGGTCGTTGATCGTTTGTTGATCATTGGGTTTGTTGGAATTGGGTGAGTTTGATTGGGGATGTTGGGTTTGGTTTCTTGCACACCAAGTGTTTGTTGTTTTGTCTCTTGTGGTTGCTTAAGTAATTGATTGTGGAAATTCAAGTCTTTGCATCTAATTGGGGAGAAAATACTGATAGTTGATCTTTTGAATTGGTTTGGTGCTTTGGGTGTGAGTTGAATTGTTGAAATGATTATTGGGTGATTTGGGTCATTGGGGTGCAATCTTGGAACTGAACATGCTTATATCATATTTTTCTGCAATATTAACTGATGGATGGTGTGAGATTTAACAGGCGCATAGATCGCAAAGACAACTATTGAGGTTCTTTCCTTTAAATTTTTCACAACAACTTTAATGAGGTTACATAAAACAGTCACAAATTATGGTCTGTTTTGTTGTTTTAGGCTAACAGAAGCGCGTTGTTGATATTTCCTGGTACAGTACACTCTGAACCACATGAATATATCTCGTGGGTGGAATATCCATATGTAATTGATGATGGTGGAGGTTTGTCTTCTCCATGTTATTTACCGGAATTATATTTTCTACCAACTTTTGTATGTAAGTTTTATTTATTTATTTATATTATACTCTTCTATTTCTGCTAGATATATATTTCAGGGTTCCTGATGAAGCAAACATCATGCAAGATCCTGAAGCAAGTAACCCGGTGGTAACACCTAAGAATCAGTTTCACTTAATTTATCTTAGGGCGAGTTTCAATTTGCTTTCTGAAACTGATTATCTGATTAGTGCCAGTTGTAGTTGCTATAGGTGGTTTTTAATGTTTGGATAACCACAATTTAATTCTGATCATCTGATTGTTTAAGGGTTAACTAATCAGTTTCATAATAGCTGCAACAAAACAACATAAAGAGGATGAACTAAATTTAATTAGTTACCCCCTTTAACCTAATTCACAAGACATCTATTCCCATCTTGCAAGACACGTCTGCATTCCACACAAGTGTCTTTTTGGTGAGTTAATGATTTAATCATTAAATAACTAGGATTGGTGAAATTCTCTACTTTCAATCAACTGATCATCTGTTTGTTACAATTCCAATTGGAAAAAAGGCACATTTGTACCACCTGTTAGTTTACATTTTCAGCAGGAACATGTTCATTTTCCTGTTACATTTTTGTGAATGCCATATTATATGTTTTAATACTTGTATAGTTGCATATTTTCAGAATGTACTGATTGGAATGGATCCTCCAGTCTTAGAAAATCAGCTGTTATCTGTTCCAGATAGTCATATTTCTGATAACTCTATTGATGATGTTTCTTTCTTCGAGGATTACTATGAGGTAATGAGCCAATTACATTATGCTACCTTTCAGGTTTTACTCACGTTTTATATAACTATTAATTATCTTTGTTCGTATCAGGATGAGGACCCTCATATGCCGGGTGACATTATGGAGTGGGACGTATCAATTGATTCTGCTGGGGTCCATCCCATTTATTTTGCAAAGTGTTTGACAAAGGTGATATGCTCCTTAATAGCTATCTCTCTCTTAGAGTTGTTAAAAGCCGTCGCCTTGTGGGACTATGCCACAAAATAAGGTCAGTCCCAAATACAACGCTTCATTTAAAAAGGCAATAAATCCCTGTCCAAATTGTTGAAGTACTGGAATTTGTAATATATAATTTTTTTAAAGCCTTTGCCTTCTACTTCAAGAAATTTGATTGATGAAGAGTATGAGACCGTGCATTGTATTTCTTCGTTTTCTCTGTTTGGTAAAGATTTACTCCTATGCTAAATGTCTTGTGTATGCATGTATCACTAATATAATCTCTCTTGACACTCCAGGCCAAACTATTAACTATAACCTTTATTTACCAATACCATACAAAGCACAAAACAGAAAAGTAGGACTTAGGGGAGTATGATTGTATTTAACGTTTGAATTTTGTAGTTTTAAGTTTGATGATGATATATGCAAGTTACAACTATCCCTTAACAATGCATCTAAAGCAACCTTTTATTTGATTTAAAGGGCAAGAAATCACTAGATGTATAAAGATATTTTGTATTGCTACTGTTAGTATTTGTTGTTAGTATTTTAGGTCAAGTGTTTGTAATGTTTGATTTTCAAGTTTTGAAATGGGTTTAACTTCATGATTTCAGGGTTCTATGATGGTCCCGTTATCAAACTGAAAGCAGGTGCTAACATTCGACGTTGGTTTCCGGCAACATGCTTAGCCACAACCTATGGCACACGGTTAGCCAACGGTTAGACGTTTGCTTATGAGCACGCGCAACTGCATTTTTCAGTTATTTGAAAAGCTAATAAAAGATCCCTAACCATAACATTGTTTGTCTTTTGCGGTTTTTAAGGTACGCCACATTGGTTATTTGTGATTATTAGTAATTTCCCAATCTAATTCTAAAATTCAAGTAGTATCATATTATTGAAGTTACATATTTCTTTGACCTTACTTTTAAATTGGTTACATATTAGTTAAGATACATATTTCTTTAATCTAATTCCATCCTGTTGTATTCATATTCATATCTCTATATTCATGATTAGTGGTGTTGTTTTCTTGAACCAGGGACAAGAATGTCATACTATTAGAACTCCCAAAGCTATGCCATGACGTGGAGGAGTATACAAAAAGTTCCCGACAATCAGGCTTGAGAAAGAGACAATGAAAATCAAAACTTAGGTGCTGTTTGTTTCTGAAGAGGTAAAATGTCTGCGGTCTGCGGACCACATCTGCAGACATCTGCAGGAGAAGTCCGCAGACATCTGCAGGAGAAGAGATGGACCAAACGTCTGCAGTCTGTAATAAGAAGACTGTTTGTTTTTTAAAATCTGCAAACTATTAAAACCCTTGTTTCACACCCTTTATCTCCCCCTGCACATTCACCACACCCACTACCATCTCCACCACATCTTCACCGACGCCGACACCCGCCTTCGCCGGAGCCGCCCCACGCCACCCCACCTACGCCGAAGCACCTTCACCGACGTAGACCACCGCCTTCAAAACCGCCTTCACCGCCGACACCCACCTTCGCCCCCAAATTCAACAGCCGACACCCAACTTCCCCCTAATTTCAGTACACCATCTGCAACCTTCTTCAAAATCGAGATTCATTCATCTTATAGATCCATCAGAAAGATCCACAGGATCAACAATGTCAATTGATCCTTCGTTGGTTACTGAGATGGGACCTGATGGTCTCGTTCGCGAATCTCCGGTCATCGCCCACACCGAGCGGGTGCGTGTTGTATTTAGAAGAGCAAATTTGATTTGTCGAGTATATTGATGATTATGTTTCCGTGTTGTTCGATTTGTTTCCAGATGATTGAAGAAGAGCAAATTCAATTGAGAAAGTACGTTTGATTCTACTAATGACTTGCATTTCGATTTTGAAGAAGGTTGAAGAAGGTTGCGGATGGTGGGTATTTGGGGGTTTGGGGTTGAAATGTGAAGAAGAGGTGGGAAGATTTCTGAAGACTTTAGTTCACCTCTTCTTGGAGAAGAGGTCACGCACACCTTTTTTAATGAAATGTCTTCAGAAAAACAAACACTCTGCAGACCATAAACGTCTGACCGCCTCTTTTTGGCGCAGACAAAAGAGCTTCAGAAGCTCTTTTTCAGAAAAACAAATACCACCTTAGTAATCATTGAATGTACGGTATGTTTTGTAAAACTTTGGTTTATTATCTGCTATGTCGCTTACTAAAACAAAATACTCAAACACGAACAGCCGCAGCAACGCGCGGCATATATTCCTAGTTTCATTCCAAATAAATAAATACATTATTATTATGAAATATTGAAATCTAAGTTTTAAAACATATAGATGACTATATCCATAGTTTAGGAATTCTTAACTCTATCCCTATGTTTTCCACGGTTTCATAGATGTGGGATTCTTTAATTTATAATATTGTGTACAACTTATAATAAATTAAGGTTAATAATAAATTGATTTAATATACAACAAAAAGAAAAAGAAGTAACAGACAAAATTCTTAAACATGACACCATGTTGATTTAAGGATCATGACGTTGGATTCTAACATACTCATCCTCATCCACCATGTTTCACACTTTGAACCCTATAAATAGCATCACACATATCACTGTCCAATGTGCACTCAAGAAACCTCAAAATAAACAGAATCATATATAGTGTTACTTAACCTGTTAACCATCTCCAAACTTCGAGGAGATTTCACTATACCCAAAAAGAAAATGAACATATTTACGAGATTTTGGAACGCAAAGAGTTCCGAATGTTCTAATGAACATACGGTAACCAAGTCAACTCATGAAGCAAACTTGACCGTGACATGGGTCGATAGTTGTGAAACTTGTTTGGAGGATGGTAAGAAGTCGTGCAAGTGCGGTAATGACCAAGCGGATAAAGATGAGTTGCGGTTTGAGGTGAGGAATGAGTCAACTGACACGCCAACTCATCCACAAGACGCCAATAGTTCTTTCCTTCATTCCGTCATTAATATGAGTGGAATGCTCATAGGTATCTCTTTACTTTTGGTCGTTTTCCTCCTGTGTTATCCGATAACGGAACTACAGGTCCATATGTCCAGCGACTTTTAATACGAGGCAATTGTTGGAAAGCAAAAGCAAAGTGAAGGACAGCTGGGATCAGCAACAATTACATCATTTCCCATTTTTTAGTGAACATGTTTTCTTAGTGATGTTTCCTTGTCTCCCATTTACATCCAACAATAATTGTACAACCAGTATAAGAGGAGGATCATTCTCCTCTGTTTGATGTACCAAAAATAACAATTCCTCAATCAACTCAATCATCTTGTTAAGATTAATTCAATCATCTTGTTAAGATGGTATCAGAGCAGTGTTTACACTAATATGCTCATCATCTACCTCAGCCTTTCAACCACATAATCCTGGTCACCATGTCCGAAGACAGCAACCAGAATGAATTATCCATTCAACTTGCCAACCTGCTTAAGCAGGGGATTCAATCCCAACCAAAAAACCCCAAACTTTCAGATAGTTTGCAGATCAATCTCAAACTAAATAGCCAAAACTATGCCCTGTGGACCCGTATGATTCGGGTTGCCATCGGTGGAAGATCGAAGACATTGTTAGAACACTTGTCTTCAAACCCTCCAGAAAAAACCGACGACACCTACGAACAGTGGGAACAGGATGATCTGGTAGTATTCTCTTGGCTCATACAGAATATTGAACCCATCATCGCAGGCAACCTAACCGAGTTTCCCACAGCGAAATCGTTGTGGGATGCCTTGGTGGTTACCTACAGCAGTGGCAAAGACAAACTGCAGACGTTCAACCTTCATGTTAAAGCCAATGACATTAAACAAAATGGCATGTCTCTAGAAGATTTGTGGATCACACTTCAAGGGATATGGGGAGAAATTGATAGAACTGACCCAAATCCGATGACTTGCTCACAAGACATCAAAACATATCTCAAAATCAGGGCAGAGCAAAAACTCTTTCAATTTCTTAAAGCCCTTGATCAGAAATATGAACCCATTAAACGAGAGATCCTCCGACTCGAACCACTCCCGACTGCAGAGGCGGCTTATGCCACCGTTCGGAAGGAGACTGCACACCAGAGTATTCTGGGAGTCAACCTCACCAACACAAATGGCATAGGAGCAGGGTTACTTACCGCTGAAACAGAGGGACAAGGGCTCGTAACCAGAGGGTCTAGGAGGTTCGAGGGGAGGAAGACCGGAACAGTCAAAGATGACAAAACTCACCTGAAATGCGACCACTGTGGGATGACAAGACATACCAAAGAACAATGCTTCAAGATCGTTGGCTATCCCGAATGGTGGTCCGATGGCCATAAAAAAGGGAGCAAGACAACCGGAAAACCCTCGGCCTCAACAGCGCTCTCGGCGGCAGCAGGCAACAAAGTGGCCGCCGGCGCCAGCAGAAACCACGATGATGCTCCCGGCACCGCTTTCGGCGGCGATGGATTTGGAGGAATTGCAGCGGCCGGCGGCCTTGATGAAGAGGGGGGAGGGTTCTCGGTAACCACAGTTAAAAGGGTGGAGAGAAGGCTCTCGAAACCCACTCTTCTCCCCTTTTTAATAAACACAGAAATTACAAATTACACCCTGCAGAATATGATGTGGCATATATGGTTCAAAAAAATCAATCACGGGAACAGTCATGGATTTTTGATTGTGGAGCGACGGATACCATGACATATGACCTATCCGACTTTACTATATCTTCGAACCCAACAAAATCCTATATACATACTGCAAATGGAGAAACAATGAATGTAGAAAATGGTGGAACGATTGAGATCTCACCAACTCTTAAACTTTCAAATTGTCTATATGTTCCTTCATTGTCACATAAATTATTATCCATTAGCCACGTAACAAAAGAGTTAAATTGCTCCGTTCTTATGCAACCGACATTTTGTATCTTACAGGATATCAGGACGGGAGCGATCATTGGGCGTGGCACTGAAAAACAAGGGTTATATTACGTGGATGAGGTGACTCAAAATGGTAATGTTATGCTATCTCATGGAACAGTGGAACGTGAAGCTTGGCTATGGCATAGAAGACTTGGACATCCATCTACGGGTTATTTGCGTGTTTTATTTCCCAAGTTATTTCCTTCCAATTGTAAGTCACATTGTGAAACTTGTGTGTTAGCTAAAAGCCATCGAAAAACCTTTAAACCAAATAACACAAGAGTTGATTTGCCTTTTTCGTTAATTCACTCGGATGTGTGGGGACCGGCTCCAACTATCGGGGGTCAAAATCTTCGTTTTTTCGTAATATTCGTGGATGATTGTACACGAATGACTTGGGTATACCTATTAAAAAGTAAATCCGAAGTTTTTGAGAAATTCATCATGTTTTACACGATGATACAAAATCAATTTCAGAAAAACATTAAAATCTTTCGATCTGATAATGGTGGAGAATTTGTTAATAATGAGTTGAAACAATTTTTCACATCGAAAGGTATTATTCACCAAACAACCTGCCCTCACACACCAGAACAAAATGGTGTTGCAGAGCGAAAGAATCGTATTCTCTTAGAAATCACTCGGGCCCTCCTGATAGAGTCACAAGTCCCAAAAGTTTTTTGGCCAGAGGCCCTTGCCACTGCCACCTATTTGATCAATCGTCTTCCAACTAAAATCCTAAACTCCAAAACTCCACTACAAGTTCTTTCCGAATTCTTCAAACCCCCGTCCATCCTTACACTCGAACCCCGGATTTTCGGTTGCACTGTATTTGTTCATATACCAAAAATCAATAGAACTAAACTTGATCCGTGTGCGGAAAAATGTGTCTTTGTCGGATATGGAGCACACCAGAAGGGGTATCGGTGCTACAATCCTAAAACCCGGCACATGTTCACCACTATGAACTGTGATTTCCTTGAAACCGAGTATTACTATGCCTCCCAAAACAGTGATAAGGGGGAGAGCAAGTATCCTGAATCACTGAGTTGGCTAGAATACCATACCCAGGATGAGTCACCTCCTCCATCCAAACCCGAAGTCAGTGTCACCACCCAAGAAGTTGCTCCTGACTTGATACCAGAGGTAAGTAACACTGAATCTACCGAAACTCCTGAAAATATCACTAACCAAGCAGAAGAGCAAAGTGAACATGTGCAGGAACCAGATGAGCCTATCATACAAGAAGAACAAATAGAGCACGAACAAGAACAGGGAGATACAATCTCACAGGAAGCCGCACCAAAAACATACGTGCTGCCACCAAGAACAAACCGAGGAATTCCCCCAAAAGATACTCTCCTGAAAAGGAGTCTCGAGGGTCCAAATATCCTATGGCTAATATAGCCAAGGGTAAGTTGTCCGAAGAAGCTAAGGCGTTCTCTTTATCGCTGTACACTGAAGACATTCCCACCAACCCAGAGCAAGCCTTGAAATCAAAACACTGGAGAAACGCAATGGAAGAAGAAATGAAAGCTTTAACGAAGAACAACACATGGGAGAAGTGTGTCTTACCTACAGGGAAGAAACCAGTCGGATGTCGATGGGTGTTTTCAATTAAATACAAGCCGGATGGTACGATCGAAAGATATAAAGCTAGATTAGTGGCCAAAGGCTATACCCAAACATATGGGATTGATTACTCTGAAACCTTCTCTCCAGTCGCAAAGATGAACACAATCAGGGTCCTGTTCTCAATAGCAGCAAATAAGGAATGGCCACTTCACCAGTTCGATGTAAAAAATGCATTCCTACATGGAGAGCTCAAAGAGGAGGTATATATGGAGGCACCACAGGGGTTCACAAGCAACTTCGGTGATAGAGAAGTATGTCGGTTGAAGAAGTCCTTATATGGACTAAAACAATCTCCCAGAACATGGTTCGGAAGATTCACTCTTGCTATGAGCCGATATGGGTTTAAACAAAGTAACTCAGACCACACATTGTTTCTCAAAAAAAGGGGTAATCTAACGACTTGTTTAATAATATATGTGGACGACATGATTATTACAGGGGATGATGAAGAAGAAATCACCAGACTAAAGGAGAACTTATTCAATGAGTTCGAAATGAAGGACCTAGGAAGACTTAAATATTTCCTTGGAATTGAGATTCTAAGATCAAAACAAGGAATATTTATGTGTCAAAAGAAGTATGTTCTTGATCTTCTAACTGAAGTTGGTATGATTGATTGCAAACCAGCAGAAACCCCTATGATCATGAATCAAAAGCTGTACATGGAAGAACAAGCAGAGCTAGCTGACAAGGAAAGATATCAACGAATTGTGGGAAAGCTAATATATCTCTCTCACACCCGACCAGATATAGCATATGCGGTAGGGATAGTGAGCCAGTTTATGCATCAACCACAAACAACCCATATGGATGCAGTCTTAAGGATTTTAAGATATCTAAAAGGCACCGTTGGACATGGAATTGTGTTCAAACCAAATGGGAACTTAGAAGTTCAATTGTACACTGATGCGGATTGGGCAGGAGACAAAGACAAGAGAAGATCAACTGCAGGTTATTTTACCTTAGTTGGAGGAAATCTGGTCACGTGGAGGAGTAAGAAACAGAAGGTCGTGGCATTATCAAGCGCTGAAGCCGAATTCAGGGGAATAGCCAGGGGATTAACAGAAGTTCTGTGGGTACGGAGGCTCCTAAGTGAAATAGGATTTCCACCGCACGAAGCAAGTAAAATCATGTGCGATAATAAGCTGCAATCCAAATATCAGAGAATCCGGTACAACATGATCGAACGAAGCATGTTGAAGTTGACCGACACTTCATCAAAGAAAAATTAGAATCAGGAATCATTTCTCTTCCATTTGTCAAGTCTGAAAATCAATTGGCAGACATCCTAACAAAAGCTGTTAACGAGAGACTATTACACAAATGCTTGGACAAGTTGAACTTTGGAGATCCCACCGTTCAACTTGAGGGGGCGTGTTGGAAAGCAAAAGCAAAGTGAAGGACAGCTGGGATCAGCAACAATTACATCATTTCCCATTTTTTAGTGAACATGTTTTCTTAGTGATGTTTCCTTGTCTCCCATTTACATCCAACAATAATTGTACAACCAGTATAAGAGGAGGATCATTCTCCTCTGTTTGATGTACCAAAAATAACAATTCCTCAATCAACTCAATCATCTTGTTAAGATTAATTCAATCATCTTGTTAAGAGCAATAACAGATGTCTGATGCCCTTAGATGTTCTAGGTTGCGCACGTGCTACAACTACACTGACATCAAAGAGTATATATCGTTGATCGACATACCTGACCAAATTTACTTCATGAAATATAAGTTTCTTTTAAAGAAAACATAAGTTAAACCCGTCATCGTATTTTCCTTTACCTAAATATCATTTTCTCAACCACACAAGATATAATATAGTTTTGTTCTTCATCACGTATCAAGATTCTATGATGGTTTACAATGTATATTAATATACAATTTATTTAATTTATATATATTCATCGCAACTTCAGCTTCTTGATATAATATTTTTATACTACTTAAAAGATTTAAGGTTCTAAATGTCTAGCGATTAAAAAGTTTTTAACATAAGTATATCATGATGTGTAGTAAATATATTATTCAGCGATACAAATAGCATCAAACCTCACTAATGATGTCATTTAACAGGTCTTGGACAACTTTCAACACCATATGCCCTAGAAAATGGAGGGTGGATGTCTTCATTCCTACTCATAGCCCTAGGAATCGCGACCGCATACACCTCTCACCTGCTCGGAAAATGCTTAGAAACCAACCGAAAAACAAGAAACTACACTGATATCGGCTACCACGCCTTCGGGAGCCACGGTAGGGCCATCACGACCGCATTCATCTACTTGGAGATCTTCATGTCCCTTGTTTCCTACACCATATCATTACACGACAACTTGAACATGGTCTTCCTAGGAACCCATGTTCAGTTCCCGTGGGCTCGTCATTTATCGACCTCTCAAGTCTTGACCGTGCTGGCGGTACTGATCGCGCTACCTAGCCTCTGGCTGAGAGATTTGTCCTCCATTTCGTTCCTTTCAACCGCAGGCATCATCATGTCGTTGATGATTTTTGTGACGGTGGTATGCACCGCGGTTTTTGGAGGCGTCTCGGCTAATCATGCTATCCCGGCTCTCCGGCTACGGAACATACCTCACATCTCAGGCTTGTATGCTTTTGGCTACGGTGGTCATATCGTTTTCCCTGATATACACAGGGCCATGAAGGATCCATCAAAGTTCACCAAGGTTGGTATATTCTCTTCTATCCAAAGGGGCATATTAGTGTTTTTACACTTAAAAGCAATTTTTTCTTTTTACAGTATTCATTATATGATTCATATTTAAAACAAAAATCCAATCAAATTTAATTTTTAGTTCCATCTTATACGGATACTAAATTTAATTTTTGAACTAAACTTGAACCTATGAGGAGCATGAATTATATACGTGTTTCTTAAATTTTTGTAAATAAATGCATATTCTTTTATTTATTTATTTATATATATATATATTATTCTATTTTTTCTCTTATAATTTTGTTTTCAAATCTGACATAAATTCAAACCAAACTCGATTCGGTTTTCCGAATTTACATAAGAGAAAACGGCATAAATAGTCCTCAAGGTTTGATCATATTGCAAGTTTAGTCTTCAAGTTTTAAAAATTACAAATTTAGTCTCAACATTTGATAGATATTTACAAATTTAATCCCTACCGTTAGTATCAGTTACTTTTAACCCGAATAATCATATTCAAATAATAAAAAAACCGACTCGATAAGCATACTAATTTCTTTTCGTTAAAATTTAAAATAAACTTACCAAATTGAAATCAATAAAAATAGAATTCATTAGTTGAACATTTAAATAATACATATTGATATTAACTGATTTTAAAATACTTATTTAATACTATGATTCCATTTCTACCCTTTTTCAGGTATCAATCGTAAGCTTCACATTTGTGACTTTGCTATACACATCCTTAGCATTCATGGGTGCAAAATTATTTGGGCCAGAAGTAAATTCCCAAATTACCCTCAGCATGCCTCGAGACCTTGTGTTCACCAAAATTGCACTATGGGCTACGGTATTGACACCAATGACCAAATATGCACTAGAATTTGCACCCTTTGCGATCCAACTCGAACATCGGTTTCTATATTTGATGAACTCACGAACCAAGATGATCATAAGGGGCTCCATTGGCTCGGTTTTGTTGCTACTCATACTCGTTTTGGCCCTAACGGTCCCATACTTCCAATATGTGCTTGGGCTTACGGGCTCACTCGTGACTGTGGCTATTATACTTATTTTTCCTTCGGTTTTCTACATCAAGATTTTTTGGGACAAGATATCAAGGCCCGTTTTGGCGCTTAATGTGTTGCTCGTTGCAATTGGCTTTGTTCTTGCTGTGTCGGGAACCATTTCGTCTTTCAAGTTGCTTGTGGAAAGTTTTGAGAGGATCCACTCGACTTCCTAATCCGTTCAGTTGACCCGACCCATTCTTTAAAAAGGGTTGAGTTGTAATGGGCTCTATCTATATTGCCAAAAAGAGTAATAAAATAAACTATATAGTAAGGTAATAATCATTTGATCAAATGAGTTCAAATGATTGAATTGTGATGTAATGTAATATATAGTTCTTTGGGTGTTTTTTCAAGGTGTATGTTTCCAATTACCTTTGAGTGAAAGTTTAAAGAAATAAACAAGTGTCACTTGACTCACTTCCTAATACCTCCTCATAATAGATACTCGTTTTATTTCTTTTTAGTTTTTCTTAAGAATTATATTCACTTTTGAATTAATGTATCAAGTTTTATATTAATCTATATTAGATACATATTTAAAAAAACAATACATGTTATAAGGGTAAAATCATCATTTAAATGTTTCAGAGTTTTAAGCTCGTCAATATTTTGCTAGTTAAAAAGAAATGAGACAGTTTCGATTTAAATCCACTTCATGTCTTCATCTAAGCAAACTATTTATTTCATGATCCATAGACCTCTAAAGTTTGTGTATTTGAAGTGTTTTTTTTACATAGTATTGCTTAGTTATTGTCTAGAAAAACATAATAGTCGCTTCTTTGCTATATAATCAAGTTTTAAGTTTTGCTTTAAAGAACAAACATATATTATCATTTTTCTTTAAAACAAGCTAAACGATAGGATTCACATGTATAGTTAAAAGTTCATTGAATTAAGAGAATCATGAATGTTTAAAACAATGTAATCTAACATTTAGCAGTAAATTAACACATTTTGAGGTAAATCAAGAGATTGGAGTGTTAAATTACACATAATTTAATCATTCCTAGAAATTCATGTGATTTGATTTATATTCAGTTCACATGTGAAACAAAAAGCAAATGAGTTTTAGCTATGAACACAATTTATGAATATTGCACATATGTCTTTTTGAATATTGCTATCGTTTTGCACATGTCTTTTTGAATATTGATATCGTTTTGCAATGTTATTTGATCGAGAAATATAGCGTCCTTATTATTGTAACACCCTCAATCTCATAACCATAATATAATAAAGAGGGTGCTACTAGTTGGGTTATTATAATAACTCAGAGACTACAAATGCAGCGGAAGTTTATATATTAAGAACTGTTTACATCGTTAACAATATTTACAAGACATTATCCGACATTTCAAAACTTTTTAAACTTCAAGTACTTCATTCCCAAAACCCAACATTTGTGGCCAGTATCATACACCATAACCGGAAGCTAACTCTGTGGGGGACCATCACGAGCACCTCTATTACTACCTGGCATGCATTACAAAACAAACACAAAATCAGATAAACTGATGAGTTCTAACATACACCACATTTCAATAGTAACAATTCATCAACTGTTATCACACCGAATGATCCACACACATATTCATCAGTCCATTTATTTATCCAAGTATTGATATGCATATCGAATACCCACAAGGTATTTATGGACATCTTTTTATCAATTTTAATTTGGTGGGTGAAACCTCCACCTCGCGCGTTAACGGGTCAAACCTCCGTCTATAGTTTGGTGGGTCAGACCTCCACCTCGCGCGTTGACGGGTCAAACCTCCGTCTATAATTGGCGTTGACGGGTCAAACCTCCGTCTATAGTTGGTGGGTCAAACCTCCACCTCGCCATTCATCACAATTTACCACTTTCAACTCATATTCACATCTTTATTTATTTATATGCATGTCAGTGCCTGATTTTTTGTCAAACAACATTTATCAATTGACATTAACACAAAAAATGGCAATTAGAACTCACCTTAATGTTTCCAACAAGTGGTTATCAATCCAAATATGTTATGGCAGCTAAAACTTCTCTTTCTCAAAGCAAATCTAAAACAATAACCCTAACTTAGTCAAATTTCCCCTAGCTGACCACTTCACACGACTAAGGCTATGCGACTGGACTCATTCTTGCGACTGGACTCATTCTTGCGACTGAACAAGCGACTGAGCTTAGTCGTACGAATGGACCATACGACAGAGGTGCGAATGAGCTATAACAGGGTTTGTGCGAATAACCTCCTTTCGTGCGATTGGTGCATGCGATTGAACTTCAGTCGCACGTTTGAACAATGCGATTGATTCAGTCGCACGAATGGGTCATGCGACTGGGCTCATTCGCCTGAAACGGATCAGCAGCTGTGTTCTTGACATATTTGATCCAAAAACTCGAGTTTTAACTGCTCAGATTATGCCATATTTACAACAAAACATATACACCTCATTTACAACGTTTCGGGTCCTTGTTTCATCAAACTTCACAAAAACTAGGGCCCGAACCTTCACTTTTCAGTTTAACAGAAAGATTGAACAGAAACTCTGATTAAAACATGTTTTTGGATCAATTTTAACCACATACACAGCTTAACATATTCAAAAATCGATCCGTACCAAGCAAAACTTACCTAAACGGAGCTAGTTTGATCGATTGGGTAAGAACAGGGTGTTTGGGGTTCGTGAGGAGCAAGAGGATGAGGTCACAACAGATAAAATCTGCCTTCAACACCCTTTAACCGCCCTACTTATCCTACATGCCTATTTTTAGCCGACATACTCAATCGCACGACTGGCTTATTCGCACAACTCAATCGTACGACTGAGCCCATACGCCCGTCATTCGTGCGATTGAGCTTCATTCGCACGTATGGCATGCGACTGAACATTAAATTTAATTAAATATATAAATTTTGAATTTTTGGATGTTAAAATTATTAACAATCTTTCAACTTGTATGTAAATGATGGGAAATTGATATTGCGATGCAACAGATTAACAACATGAATTTTGTTGAATATCATAATAAAATGAGATAAAATCAAGTTTGATGAAGCTTTACATATATTGTTTTAAAAAACTCTTAATATATTTCAATTAACATTGTATACCCGTAGCTTTAGGTTTAAACTCAACCTCTTGAATAGTGGAGTCACCTTACCATCCATCAGAGTTAGAACTGCAAATTAACCAAACGAACACGAACAAATCTTATGAAATTCAAAGTATTTTTATTCATGCTTTACATCTAAAAAATAATTGAACTTTTTTAGAGACGGCCTGAAAATTGTATACAAAGGCCTGATGGTAACCTTTTCTTTACGATTTTTTTACAATAATTGTATTTTCTTTTGATGTTTTATTTCATAATATACATCTTACTTCCTAATATATTTATTTAATCTAATGTCCATATTACTATTATTATATATTATATATAACTTTTTAAATTTGTATTACACACGAGTCGTTAGATCAGTATCTTTATAAATTAACACGCGAGTTAGCGACAACATTTTGTATCCCGTAGCAACATTTAATGCCAGTATTATATATTTTCAAGGTTCAAGAAAAGGAATGTGATCAGTGACCACTCCCTCCCTTACCGTCACCTTCATCCTAATTTTCCGACGTCATTTCAGTTCTCCGTCACCGGCGTATAGCAGATCACCGACGTTATACCTCCATTCAACCATCATCATGCTCCCAACAACCACCTTCATCTCATTCTTACTTGTAGTTGCAACATCTATCACCATTGTCACAAGTAGCGACGGCGATTTCAGCGGTGCTGTTTTCGGTGTAAGCTCCAAATTCTCCGGCAACGAACGGTCGCTTACTCTATTCAAAGCTCATGATGACCTCCGTCACCTTCGGATTCTAGCCTCCGGTGTCGATCTACCTCTCGGTGGCACCAGTCGTCCGGATGCCGTAGGGTAAACAAACACTCATTCATACATACAATCTGTTGATATTATGTTGTGTTCTAGGTTATATGATTTTAGTTTGCTGTTTCGTGATTCATGCTTCCGTAGCGATTTTAGGTTTTTGACGCTTGCGATACTGATTTAACGATGAGTAATTAGGGCTTGTGTAAGGCTGATATCAAATTGCGAACTTTCGATAGTGATTTAACGATGAGTAATTGATTATCTTCGTGATTGCTGTCGTAATTGAGGAAAATGAATGGTGGCTGCTACTGATTTGGAATAATTAGGGCGTAATTGAGTAGAGATGCGAATACAGAGAAAAAGGATTGTAGATTACGAGTGGCATCGTGGAACGTAGGTACCCTAACTAGTTTTAACTGCTCAGATTATGCCATATTTACAACAAAAAATATACACCTCATTTACAACCATTTCGGGTCCTTATTTCATCAAACTTCACAAAAACTAGGGCCCGAACCTTCACTTTTCAGTTTAACAGAAAGATTGAACAGAAACTCTGATTAAAACATGTTTTTGGATCAATTTTAACCACATACACAGCTTAACATATTCAAAAATCGATCCGTACCAAGCAAAACTTACCTAAACGGAGCTAGTTTGATCGATTGGGCAAGAACAGGGTGTTTAGGGTTCGTGAGGAGCAAGAGGACGAGGTCACAGCAGATAAAATCTGCCTTCAACACCCTTTAACCGCCCTACTTATCCTACATGCCTATTTTTAGCCGACATACTCAATCGCACGACTGGCTTATTCGCACGACTCAATCGTACGACTGAGCCCATACGCCCGTCATTCGTGCGATTGAGCTTTATTCGCACGTATGGCATGTGACTGAACATTAAATTTAATTAAATATATAAAATTTGAACTTTTGGATGTTACAAGTCTACCCACCTTATTAGGGTTTCGTCCTCGAAACTTGACTAAAACAAACGAGGGTAGTTCCGTCTCATCTCTTCTTCTAGTTCCCAGGTTGACTCAGATCCTTGGCGATGTGCCCACTGCACCCGGACTAAGCTAATGCTTTTATTTCTAAGTTTCTTCTCCTTACGATCTATAATGACCACAGGTTGTTCAACATAATTAAGCTTTTCATCCACCTCAATATCATCTAATGGTACATATTGGGTTTCATTAACTAAACACTTCCGTAATTGAGAGACGTGGAAGGTTGGATGAATAGCACTTAATTTTTCAGGCAAGTCCAACCTATACGACACGTACCCTACTTTCTCCACTATTTGGAAAGGTCCAATAAAACGTGAACTTAGTTTGCCCCTCTTTCTAAATCGAATAATACCCTTCCATGGAGAAACTTTCAACAAGACAAAATCCCCAACTTTAAATTCAATTGGTTTCCTTCTACGGCCTGCATATGATTTCTGCCTGCTTTTCGCCTCTCTAATACGATTTTTAACTATTTCAAACTTTGACATTGTTTCTTCAATTATTTCACTATTTCCCAATTCAAGTTGCCCCATATCTCCCCAATACAGTGGAGTTCTGCATTTTCTTCCGTACAACATTTCAAACGGAGACATTTGAAGAGTAGCTTGATAACTGTTGTTGTAAGCGAATTCAGCTAAAGGGAGATGACTATCCCAGCTCCCTCCAAAATCAATACTACATGCCCGTAGCATATCCTCCAATGTCTGAATAGTTCTTTCACTTTAACCACCTATCTGGGGATGATAGGCTGTACTAAAGTAAAGTGTAGTTCCCATAGCTTCGTGAAATTTTCTCCAATACCTGGAGGTAAATCTGGCATCTCTATCAGATGTGATACTTTTCGGAACTCCATGCAATCTAACTATTTATTAGTAAAGATATCAGCTAGCCTTTCTACCGAATAGGTTTCCCGTATTGGTAGAAATAAAGCACTCTTGGTTAGCTGATCTACCACTACCCAAATAGTATCATAACCTTTTGGTGTACGGGGCAACTTTGTTATAAAATCCATAGTCAGATCGTCCCACTTCCAAACTGGAATAGCTAATGGCTGCAACAATCCATAAGGTTTCTGATGTTCAGCTTTCACCTGGGCGCACGTCAGACATCTATTTACATACTGCATCACATTAAATTTCATCCCTGACCACTAATAATCTTGCTTCAAATCTTGGTACATCTTAGTCATGCCTGGGTGAATGGAATACCAAGATTTGTGAGCTTCATCAAGTACCATATCACGTAAAGCCAACGGAACCCACATTCGACCAAATCTGATTTTAACACCATAACTATTTTTTTCTAAATATTTTTCTTGACCAACCATTCTTTCTCTCTTAATATTTTCTTCTTTTAATGCTTCTAATTGGGCTTCTCTCAGCTGTTGCATAAAATCAGGAGTAATCACAAGTTTATACGCCTTAACCTTAATTGGTTCGTACTTCTCCTTTCTGCTTAATGCATCAGCCACCACATTTGCTTTTCCAGGGTGATACAAAATTTCACAATCATAATCTTTGATTAACTCTAACCATCGCCTCTGTCTCATATTCAAATCTTTTTGCTCAAAGAAGTATTTCAGGCTCTTATGATTAGTAAAGATGGTACATCTCACTCCATATAAGTAATGTCGCCATATCTTAAGAGCAAAAACTACAGCTGCTAATTCTAAATCGTGGGTTGGGTAATTAACTTCATGGGTTTTCAGTTGTCTAGAAGCATAAGCAATAACTCTCCCATGTTGCATTAAAACACACCCCAATCCCTGATATGATGCATCAGAATATATTACTAAATCATCTACACCTTCTGGTATTGCTAATACTGGGGCTTGTGTCAATCGATTCTTCAATTCCTGAAAAGCAGCTTCCTGTTCCTTATTCCATTCATACTTAACGTCCTTTCGAGTTAATTTCGTCAATGGAGAAGCAATTTTGGCAAAGTCTTGAATAAATCTTCTATAGTATCCTGCCAGTCCTAAGAAACTATGAATTTCTGAAGGACTTTTAGGAATTTCCCAGTTCACCACAGCTTCAATCTTTGCAGGGTCCACCAATATTCCATCCGCATTCACCACATGACCCAAAAATTGCACTTCCCTTAACCAAAATTCACACTTCGAGAATTTTGCGTACAACTTATTCTTTCTTAAAGTTTCCAATACTTCTCGAATGTGACAAGCATGATCTCCTTCATTCTTAGAATAGATCAAAATATCATCTATAAACACAATTACCGATTTATCCAACATCGGTTTACATACTCTGTTCATCAAATCCATGAATGCAGCAGGAGCATTCGTTAATCCAAATGACATCACCAAAAATTCATAATGCCCATATCGCGTACGAAAAGCTGTATTTGGTATGTCTTCTTCTTTACCTTCAACTGATGATACCCGGATCTAAGATCTATCTTTGAGAACCAATTAGCACCTTGGAGTTGATCAAATAAATCGTCTATACGGGGTAATGGGTATTTATTCTTGACAGTCAGCTTGTTTAGTTCTCTGTAATCTATGCACATCCTCAAACTGCCATCTTTCTTCTTTACAAATAGAACAGGGGCACCCCATGGCGAAGTGCTTGGTCGAATAAAACCCTTGTCTATTAATTCCTGTCATTGCTTCAGGAGTTCCTTTAACTTAGCCGGTGCAAGTCTATAAGGGGTTTTAGCGACAGGTTTTGCCTCAGGTATTAAGTCAATTCTAAACTCAATTTCTCTATCAGGAGGTATACCGGGTAGATCCTCAGGAAATACATCAGGAAAATTACAAACCACCGGAACATCTTCTAATTTCTTCGTCTTCTTAGCAGTATCAACTACATATGTCAAAAATGACTCGCAACCCTTACTCAATAATTTCTCAGCCTTAATCATAGATATGACTTTCACCACACTATCATGACCATCACCAAAAACCGTTACCAGATTATCATCTGGTGCTTGCAGCACAATCATCTTTCTTTTGCATATTATCTGAGCCTCAAACGTAGATAACCAGTCCATTCCCAATACTACATCAAAACCTCCTAATTTCATCATATGTAACCTAGCAGGAAATTTTACACCTTCTAATTCGATAAAACAATCATCTATTACCTCACTGACAACTATAAATTCATTAGAGGCAGTTTCTACTGAAAAGGCAACATCTAGCTTTGATGGTTTAACTTTTATTAAAGCATGGAATTTTATTGATATGAAACTTCTATTAGCCCCTGAATCAAATAAAACTCTAGCAGGTACATCATTAACAAGAAACGTACCGGACACAACATCTGGTAATGTCTTAGCCTCCTCCGTAGTCATCGTAAATGCTCTCCCCGCAGTACCGCTACTACCACTCACGCTGCCTTTACTCGGTCCTCCTACTACACGAATAGGAACCGGTCCAGGTCTAAGTTTTGGACATTCAGATTTCATGTGTCCCATCTCCCCGCATCCATAACACCGAAGTTCTGGACATCTGGAAACGAAATGTCCAGGCTTCCCGCATTTACGACATGCCGGGTGATTCAATCTACATTCTCCTCTATGAAACTTCCCACATCTATTACACCGAGGAGGGGGACCTACAAAACCCTTAGCATTAAACTTTCTCTTCTGCGGCCCACTCTGTCCATACATAGGCCTAGAACTCAGTGAAGCTTCCTGATGACTAACCACTTCTTCTTTCACCACAGGCTTCTCAGACTCAGCAACTTTCTCATATATATCTGCGACCAAATTTACCGTGGCTTGGTAAGTAGAAGGAGAATTTGACTTGACCAGCATTCTCACCTTAGGAGGTAATCCCTGAATATACCTAGTAATCCTTTTGTCTCAGGAGTTACTAAATGAGGTACCAAACGAGCCATTTCTTCAAATCTGGAAGTATACTCTTTATGACTTAAACTGCCTGCTTGAAACTGCAAAAACTTGATCTCAATTCTGTCCATCTTGCCCTTCGGACAGAACTTTTCTATCACCAGTTCTTTAAAAGTTTCCCACGTCATCTGACTTACGGCGGCCTCACCCGTGGCCTGTTCCACTGTATCCCACCAGTACTAAGCTTCTGCTTGGAAAGAATGCACTGCAAAGCCCACCTTCTGATCTTCCTTGCATCTACTAAGTTTAAACGCTGCTTCCATCTCTCGTAACCATTTATAAGTTGCTACTACATCCTTCTGGCCTTCAAACTTAGGCGGGTCACATTCCTTAAAATGCTTATATGATATTGGTTTCTCCACTACAGGCTCAACAATAACAGGTGGAGGAGTTGGTTGGGAAGATGATTCACCACCTTTCCTAAGGTCACTCAACATTTCATGTAAGGTAGTACGCAACACTCGGGCGACTTCATCACCTATAGCTGCCTTAAGTTTATCACCTGAGATCCTAGCTTCAAGTCTAGAATTTGTATTACTGATTTCCTCCATCTACGATCAGAAATAAACCATAATCAAATAATGAGTGACACCAGGATGTTGCATATAATGTAAATTACTCATAACATTGGCCAGGTGTTATCAATTATTTACTTATTCACACCATCCTGCCTCTTTTCATTACTCTTTCACAGTTTATTTCTAACCCTATCTAACCCACAAAATCATGCATACACATAATACTAGTCTTTATCTTAAACAATTACTTTCATTCAACAATTGAATGAATTATCACAAATAATTAAGTACTCATCTACACAATAATTCACCCCACCTCCGGTTATAGCTACTGACACTTCCCATATATTCAGTTAAAGTTTGAAACAATTAATTGTTCAAATCTCTTTAACCAAGGCTCTGATACCAACTTGTAACACCCTCAATCTCATAACCATAATATAATAAAGAGGGTGCTACTAGTTGGGTTATTATAATAACTCAGAGACTACAAATGCAGCGGAAGTTTATATATTAAGAACTGTTTACATCGTTAACAATATTTACAAGACATTATCCGACATTTCAAAACTTTTTAAACTTCAAGTACTTCATTCCCAAAACCCAACATTTGTGGCCAGTATCATACACCATAACCGGAAGCTAACTCTGTGAGGGACCATCACGAGCACCTCTATTACTACCTGGCATGCATTAGAAAACAAACACAAAATCAGATAAACTGGTGAGTTCTAACATACACCACATTTCAATAGTAACAATTCATCAACTGTTATCACACCGAATGATCCACACACATATTCATCAGTCCATTTATTTATCCAAGTATTGATATGCATATCGAATACCCACAAGGTATTTATGGACATCTTTTTATCAATTTTAATTTGGTGGGTGAAACCTCCACCTCGCGCGTTGACGGGTCAAACCTCCGTCTATAGTTTGGTGGGTCAGACCTCCACCTCGCGCGTTGACGGGTCAAACCTCCGTCTATAATTGGCGTTGACGGGTCAAACCTCCGTCTATAGTTGGTGGGTCAAACCTCCACCTCGCCATTCATCACAATTTATCACTTTCAACTCATATTCACATCTTTATTTATTTATATGCATGCCAGTGCCCGATTTTTTTGTCAAACAACATTTATCAATTGACATTAACACAAAAAATGACAATTAGAACTCACCTTAATGTTTCCAACAAGTGGTTATCAATCCAAATATGCTAGGGCAGCTAAAACTTCTCTTTCTCAAAGCAAATCTAAAACAATAACCCTAACTTAGTCAAATTTCCCCTAGCTGACCACTTCACACGACTAAGGCTATGCGACTGGACTCATTCGTGCGACTGAACAAGCGACTGAGCTTAGTCGTACGAATGGACCATACGACAGAGGTGCGAATGAGCTATAACAGGGTTTGTGCGAATAACCTCCATTCGTGCGATTGGTGCATGCGATTGAACTTCAGTCGCACGTTTGAACAATGCGATTGATTCAGTCGCACGAATGGGTCATGCGACTGGGCTCATTCGCCTGAAACGGATCAGCAGCTGTGTTCTTGACATATTTGATCCAAAAACTCGAGTTTTAACTGCTCAGATTATGCCATATTTACAACAAAACATATACACCTCATTTACAACCGTTTCGGATCCTTATTTCATCAAACTTCACAAAAACTAGGGCCCGAACCTTCACTTTTCAGTTTAACAGAAAGATTGAACAGAAACTCTGATTAAAACATGTTTTTGGATCAATTTTAACCACATACACAGCTTAACATATTCAAAAATCGATCCGTACCAAGCAAAACTTACCTAAACGGAGCTAGTTTGATCGATTGGGCAAGAACAGGGTGTTTGGGGTTCGTGAGGAGCAAGAGGATGAGGTCACAACAGATAAAATCTGCCTTCAACACCCTTTAACCGCCCTACTTATCCTACATGCCTATTTTTAGCCGACATACTCAATCGCACGACTGGCTTATTCGCACAACTCAATCGTACGACTGAGCCCATACGCCCGTCATTCGTGCGATTGAGCTTCATTCGCACGTATGGCATGCGACTGAACATTAAATTTAATTAAATATATAAATTTTGAATTTTTGGATGTTAAAATTATTAACAATCTTTCAACTTGTATGTAAATGATGGGAAATTGATATTGCGATGCAACAGATTAACAACATGAATTTTGTTGAATATCATAATAAAATGAGATAAAATCAAGTTTGATGAAGCTTTTACATATATTGTTTTAAAAAACTCTTAATATATTTCAATTAACATTGTATACCCGTAGCTTTAGGTTTAAACTCAACCTCTTGAATAGTGGAGTCACCTTACCATCCATCAGAGTTAGAACTGCAAATTAACCAAACGAACACGAACAAATCTTATGAAATTCAAAGTATTTTTATTCATGCTTTACATCTAAAAAATAATTGAACTTTTTAGAGACGGCCTGAAAATTATATACAAAGGCCTGATGGTAACCTTTTCTTTTACGATTTTTTTACAATAATTGTATTTTCTTTTGATGTTTTATTTCATAATATACATCTTACTTTCTAATATATTTATTTAATCTAATGTCCATATTACTATTATTATATATTATATAACTTTTTAAATTTGTATTACGCACGAGTCGTTAGATCAGTATCTTTATAAATTAACACGCGAGTTAGCGACAACATTTTGTATCCCGTAACATTTAATACCAGTATTATATATTTTTCAAGGTTCAAGAAAAGGAATGTGACCAGTGACCACTCCCTCCCTTACCGTCACCTTCATCCTAATTTTCCGACGTCATTTCAGTTCTCCGTCACCGGCGTATAGCAGATCACCGACGTTATACCTCCATTCAACCATCATCATGCTCCCAACAACCACCTTCATCTCATTCTTACTTGTAGTTGCAACATCTATCACCATTGTCACAAGTAGCGACGGCGATTTCAGCGGTGCTGTTTTCGGTGTAAGCTCCAAATTCTCCGGCAACGAACGGTCGCTTACTCTATTCAAAGCTCATGATGACCTCCGTCACCTTCGGATTCTAGCCTCCGGTGTCGATCTACCTCTCGGTGGCACCGGTCGTCCGGATGCCGTAGGGTAAACAAACACTCATTCATACATACAATCTGTTGATATTATGTTGTGTTCTAGGTTATATGATTTTAGTTTGCTGTTTCGTGATTCATGCTTCCGTAGCGATTTTAGGTTTTTTGACGCTTGCGATACTGATTTAACGATGAGTAATTAGGGCTTGTGTAAGGCTGATATCAAATTGCGAACTTTCGATAGTGATTTAACGATGAGTAATTGATTATCTTCGTGATTGCTGTCGTAATTGAGGAAAATGAATGGTGGCTGCTACTGATTTGGAATAATTAGGGCGTAATTGAGTAGAGATGCATTGCATTGTACATTTGTACGTGATTTCTCTCCCTCTCTCTATTGTACCGTTAACCATCACCATCACCGGTCACCGCCACCGCCGGCCACCGGAAACTCGCCGGAGCCCTAGCAGGCTGACCACCGGTAACTCGCCGGATTCCTTCTCCGGCCGACTCGACGTCTTCCTTCTCCGGTGACTCACCGTCGATCGATCAGTCGTCATCCTCGCCGCCGTTGATCTTCGTTCGTCCGGTAGGGGGGTAACTATCAAAGCACACTCTTACAAGACTTTAGTGTTTCTCAATCTGTTGTGTTCAATCGAACAAACAACAGCCGAATTGGGTTTCAAGTTTAACATATCAGGTTTTGCTGAGCTAATCATCGCTTCAAAACCCTCGATCCGAAGGTGATTCAACTGGTCTAACATCTCCTGAGCAAACAACAGCCGAATTGGGTTTCAAAACCCTCGATCGAAGGTGATTCTCGGGTTTTGCTCTGCGTTTAGATCTGCCCCAACAGCTCCTTCGCGAATCTAGGGCAACAATCCTAGATCTTACTGCTGGGAGTCCTCTTCTGCCTTGGATTAGCAACCCTAAGTGAAGGTTGCTAAATCTAGGGCACATTTTCTGAAGTACCGCACATCTGGTGAGATTGTTCCTTCTCCCTCTCTTTACTTTCTAGTTTAGGCTGATATTGGCTGGGTTAGGAGTACCAGCAGCTGTTGAGATAACTGTGTTGCTAATCTGTTTGTGTGATCTGTTTTTTTGGTGCCCTTTACTGATTTACTGGCTTACTGGTTTGTGTGTTGAGATAACTGGTTTGTGTGTTGCTGATATGTTTGTGTGATCTGTTTGTGTGTGATCTGGTTTGTGTGATCTGGTTTGTGTGATCTATTTTTTTGTTGCTCGTTACGGGTTTGTGTGATTTCTGTTGCTCCTTATAGGTTTACTGGTTTACTGGTGCATCACTTGTGTGATATGTTTTCTGGTGCATCACTTGTTTGATATAATTCTTGTCTAATTGATTACTGGTTATAACTTGCTGATTAGTTGTTTAATTGTTAGTGTTTTGATATTAATTGCTGAGTAAGCTGTATATTGTTGGTTGAGGGGGTGTGTTGAGCATTCGTGGGCTGTTGTCCTCATTCTGGTCAATCTTAGAACTGTTCTCTACATAGGTTTCATTGGCTTATTTGAATCTATACTCAGGATAGTGTGTCATTGTGTGAAGCGGTGATCATTGTTGCTATTTTTTTGATTAAGTTCTAGTCCATCGTGTACTGTTGAATGCGTGTAACGGATTGTTTTTGATTGTGCTTTACTTCTGCTATAATTCTTTTTTTTTGGGTGTTCTAGGGGACTCTGTCAGGTAATTATAGACAGCAGGTGTCATCATGCTGTCCCGAGATCATGTTCGGTGACGAGAGGTGCGAATACAAGGAAAAAGGATCTTAGATTAAGAGTGGCATCGTGGAATGTAGGAACACTAACTAGCAAGTTACTAGAGTTAATTAATGTGCTAAGGAAACGTAGGGTCCAGATAGCGTGTCTTCAGGAGACTAGATGGCGGGGTGAGAGAGCAACAGAGTGCAATAGTTATAAACTATGGTATTCAGGGTCTGACGGAACGAAAAATGGAGTAGGGTTTCTAGTTGCTAAGGAACTCCAAGATAATGTAGTGGAGGTAAGAAGATACGATGATAGAATTATGCTGTTAAGAATAGTAATAGGGGATGAAGTAGTGGCAGTAGTTAGTGCGTATGCTCCACATGTTGGACTAGGAGAAACAGAAAGAAAAAGTTCTGGGAGAGTTTAGATCAAGTTATGGGTGACATACCTAGAGACGAAAAAAATATGCATAGGAGGAGACTTTAACGGGCATATCGGTAAGGATAATGACCACTTCCAGTTGGTGCATGGAGGCTTCGGGTATGGCCTTAGGAATGAAGGCGGTAAGGAGCTTCTTGACTTCGCAGTAGCGCATGACTTAGGAATCATAAATTCGTTTTTTAAGAAAAGGGAATCGCATCTAATCACGTTTAGCAGCGGCGGAAGACACACGCAGATAGACTATTTGTTGACGAGGAGAGAAGATCGTAGCTCGTGGAAGGACTGTAAGACAATCCCAGGAGAGACAGTTGTGACACAACATCATATGTTAGTGGCGGATATACGCGTGAAGAGACCAATTGTCCAACAAAACAAGAGAATTAGACATACGATCAAATGGAGCCAGCTCAAGGACGAAAACATTACCATCTTTAGAGATAAGGTCATACCAATGAACCATCCTAGACCACAGGAAGACGCAAATCAAAAGTGGGAGGCCATGGCAAATACGCTCATCCAAGCAGCTAAAGAAACGCTTGGAGTTACAACAAAGAGGACAAGCGACCATAAGGAATCTTGGTGGTGGAACAAAAATGTACAGGAGAAGATACGAATAAAACAACAAAGTTTCAGAGAGCTTATACGATGTAACAATGAGGAAGAACGCCCAGAGCTAAAAGATAAATACAAGGAGGCTAAGAGAGAGGCAAAGAAATCGGTGTCAGAGGCAAAGAACGCGGCGTATGAGATGATGTATAAACGACTAGAGACGAAAGAAGGAGAGCATCACATGTTTAAGTTAGCCAAGGCAAGAGACAGCAGAAGACAAGACCTGAGAATTGTGAAGTTTATAAAGGCTGCGGATGGAAAAGTTTTGGTGAACGACAATGACATCAAAGGGAGATGGAAAACTTACTTCGATAACCTTTACAACATAAACAACCCAAATAAACAAGCTGAGATAGATAATACAACTCAAACAACACAACAAAACAATTGCTACTGTAGAAGCATCACAGTAGACGAAGTTGCGAGAGCTATGAAGAAAATGGGAAGGGCTAAAGCGGTGGGGCCAGACAACATACCGATTGAAGTGTGGAAATGCCTGGGAGATGAGGGGCTCAAATGGCTAACAGATTTATTCAACACTATCTTTACGACAGGAAAGATGCCGGACCAGTGGAGAACCAGTGTTATAGTCCCCATATATAAGAAAAAAGGAGATGTACAAAGTTGCAAAAATTACAGGGGGATAAAGCTATTGAGTCACACGATGAAATTATGGGAAAGAGTTATTGACACAAGAATTAGACGAGAAACTCAGATAGCGTCAAACCAATTTGGATTTATGCCAGGACGCTCTACGACAGAAGCAATACACGCCATAAGGAGGATAATGGAGAAATACAGAGAAAAGAAAAAGGACCTTCATATGGTATTCATCGACCTAGAAAAGGCTTATGACAGCATTCCGCGTCAACTAATTTGGGAAAGTCTACGACTCAGAAGGGTACCAGAGAGGTATATCCAAATAATCAAGGATATGTATGAGGGGGCAAAAACGTGTGTGCGAGCCCCGATCGGAGACACAGACTCATTCACAGTGGAAGTGGGACTCCACCAAGGATCGGCACTGAGCCCATTTCTCTTCACAGTAGTGTTGGATGAGATGACCAAGTCTATACAGCAGCCAGTTCCATGGTGCATGCTCTTTGCGGATGATATTGTCTTAATATCGGAATCTAAAAGGATGCTTAACGACAGGCTAGAACAGTGGAGAGCAGCACTAGAGCGCAAAGGTTTAAGAATAAGTCGCTCAAAGACAGAATACATGCATTGTAACTTAGTGGCGAGGCGGAAGATGACACCCAAATCAGTATCCAGGGTATGGCGGTCCCACAAACGTCTAGGTTCAAATACCTGGGCTCGTACCTGCAGGAGGACGGAGAGATACACAGCGATGTAGCGCACCGTATTCAAGCAGGATGGTGCAAGTGGAGAGCAGCATCAGGGATCCTATGTGATAAGAGGTTTCCAACAAAACTAAAGGGAAAGCTATATCGTGTGGCAGTACGTCCAGCTATGCTATATGGAACAGACTGCTGGGCCATAAAGAAATCGCACGAGAAACAAATAGAGGTAGCGGAAATGCGAATGCTGAGGTGGATGTGCGGTCACACGAGACTGGATCGAATAAGAAACGAAGTGTTTCGACAGAAGCTAGAAGTGGCCTGTATCGCAGATAAAATACGAGAGGGAAGATTAAGATGGTTTGGGCATGTCAAGAGGAGACCAATGGCGGCACCAGTTAGAGCAGTAGAGAACATCACCTTAGAGGGTAGGAGGAGTAGAGGAAGACCTAAATTGACTTGGGATGAGGTAATTAGACGAGATATGATACACTTGCACCTCTCTGAGCACATGATCGAGGATAGGACTGAGTGGAGGCGTAGAATTAAAATTAAGGACTTCTAGTTCGAACTGTAGGCAGGAAGGGTGTTCGAAGTCTGGTTGCGGGGCCTGATGTCTAAGTAGCCCATATCTGCCCTTTAACAGTGATTCTGCATGCACCTAGGATATTTGTATGCTATGTGTTGTTTGGTTTATTGTGTACTGTAGGCTATGTGTTGTAGGATCTATTGTATGATGCCTTGCTAGCGATATGGCTTTTTTGGTATTCTGTATGCTATGTGTTGGATGATTTAGTGTTTGTTGTCTTGATATTTGTATGCCTTTTGCTACCGAGTCGGGGGTCTCTTTGGAAGCGGTCTCTCTACCTAACAAGATAGAGGAAAGACTCGCCTACACCTACCCTCCCCAGACCCTGCTCTCGAGTGGGATATACTGGGTTTGTTGTTTGTTTGTTTGTTTATTTGTACGTGATGTTATTGTAGTCACAGTACGAGGATTGTCTATTTATCTATTTATCAGTTATGTGAACCTGATTTTTGCAGCTTGTACTATGCCAAAATCGGGATCGGAACGCCACCGAAGGAATATTATGTGCAAGTAGACACTGGAAGTGATATGATGTGGATCAACTGTATAGACTGCAGAGAATGCCCGAAAAGAGGCTATCATGGGGTATTTTTTTCGTGGGATTACATTTATGCATGCTTATTTCTCTATATACGAATGATATTATGCATAGGAATGCTAACGGTTTTTGACTTTGTTGCTTCAAACAGCTGGAACTTACACTATATGACCCAGTAGATTCTTTCACAGGGAAATTGGTTACATGCTCATCAGAGTTTTGTGCAGAGATCAATGGTGGTTCGGTTACTGGTTGTAATACTAATGCAACTTGTCTATACAATGAGAATTATGGTGATGGGAGCTACAGTATGGGTTACGTTGTAAAGGATATTGTCCAATATGATAGTGTTTCAGGTGACTTGGAAACTAAGCTGGCAAATGGAAGTGTTATATTTGGGTAAGTTATAATCTCTGTTGATGATGTTTGCAATTGGAAGGGTTATATATATGTATTTTTTGTTTTTATACTTTCTGATATTGTATATAATCAGGTGTGGTGTCAGACAATCTGGTGGCCTCAGGTCTTCTGAGGAAGCACTTGACGGGATTCTTGGTTTTGGTAAATCAAATTCATCAATCATCTCACAGTTGGCTTCATCTGGGAAGGTGAAAAAAATGTTTGCACATTGTCTAGATGGTGACATCGGTGGTGGCATTTTTGCAATTGGGCATGTTGTTCAACCAAAAGTTAATTCAACACCTTTGATCTTAGATGAGTACGTGACAATTCACTATTTTTGCAGAAACCGGTTATTGTCTGTATTTTGTCAAAAAATATTTAGGGAGATTGCAACTGATTTCGACATTTGAAGTGAAATTATTTGGTTATGTGGTGTGCTTAACATTTATTTAACGCAGATTTGTTTGGTTACTTGTTCCATTTGCTTTTGATAGATTCTTATACCAAAGTCGGTCCACCATGGAACATCATCGACTCCATTTCCACACTCACATATTTATTACTTTTCTTTGCATGATGACTACCAAAATGTAAACTGGCATGTTGAATATTGTAACTTTACATGTACATCTAGTTTAATTTCAAAATTACATTTCCTTTTAGTTGTTTAGTGCCTTAGATATTAGTGG
Source organism: Flaveria linearis (assembly GCA_024085815.1). Taxonomy (NCBI): domain Eukaryota; kingdom Viridiplantae; phylum Streptophyta; class Magnoliopsida; order Asterales; family Asteraceae; genus Flaveria; species Flaveria linearis. The sequence goes on along the minus strand of CM044017.1, from coordinate 56,387,370 downwards.
ACATGCTCACTAACCATTAAAGCTAATACCGGTTGCTCTAAAATTACAGGCCTCATTACTCTACTAATGTTACGGGAATTGAAGTTGGTGTCCAGTTTTAAATCTTTCATCAAATACACATGGCATGGGGGGCAATAGAAGAACGATAATTGATAGTGGTACAACATTGGCTTATCTTCCGGACGCAATATACAAGCCCTTGGTGAACAAGGTGAAAATTTTTAATGCATTTACTCGTTTGTCTTTCAAATGTTGCTTTAGAGCATATATTTGTTTTTTAATTTAATTTTAGCTTTTTTTATAAAGATAGTTGCTGGGCAGCCTGAGTTGAGATTACGCACACTTCATGATCAATACACATGCTTTGAATACTCAGGAAGGTACAATGGATATGGGGTCATTATATTCTTGTGACTGAATGCTTGATTATTTATGGGATTTTTTTCCATAAACTTCTTTGTGAAGAAATATTTATTTGTTTGTACATAAATTTCAAGGCTCTGTTATTTGCGGGTTTGTCATGACCTTCCTTAAGTATGTTAATGCAATAACATTGTATTATTCTTCACATCCGTATTAAGCACATCTTATCTATGAGATTGATATGGGTTATGTTTCATTCTAACTGATCAACTAAGTAAAATGAACGATATAATAGATCAAACGGATTTACCACAAAGTCCCTATATTGACCTAAGCCTGTAACCTAACCTGTCCATTTTTTTTACACCTGGGGTGTCATGTAGGCCTTTCTCTCTCAGAAAACTAAAAAGTAGAATGACTTATTGACTTGCTAACTAATGATTCTGTGTTTGCAGTGTTGATGATGGATTTCCTGCAGTACTTTCTATTTGAAAATTCACTTTCTTTGAAGGTTTATCCTCATGATTATTTGTTTCCTGTTGTAAGTATCTCCTTTCAAGTGATATATTTATTCTTTGGTTGAATATGTTTTTAAGACTAAACTTCAATACTGCTCTTTTCATATTATGTTTTACTTTTTACTTCACAGTTGGCTTCTTTTCTTCTAAAACGCACACATTCCATCATTTTAGAATTTTAGCTGTTAGGTCATAATGTTGATCGCACCATGCTGGTAGCAGGTTAGGTTTGCTAGTATACCTCATGCTGATTTTAGTCCTTCATTACTTCACTCAAATCTTGCAGGAAGATTTCTTGTGTTTTGGCTGGCAAAACAACGGTCTGGGTTCATCAAGTACAATGGACACAATTTTATTGGGAGGCAAGAGCTCTCTCCTCTCTCTATACACACACACACATGTACCATTTTACGTATCATATTCAACTTCAAGCAACAAGTACCTATTTTGTGCAGTTCTTTACTTATATTTGATCTGAATTGAATGTCCCTTTCTTTCTCTCTTCTCTCTCCATATACGTGTGTGCGCTTGTCAATGTGTTATATAATATAGTTGCCGTGCTAAAGGGCAGTTTCTTCATTTGGTTTACAGATTTGGTACTATCAAATAAGCTTGTTTTATATGATCTTGAAAACCAAACGATCGGATGGACCGAGTATAACTGTAAGTTGTGTTTCACTTTTATTAACATATGTTTATTTTTCTTATCCTGATTCCTGAATATGCTGGTTCTAAAATACACATTATATGAGGTTTTAAATTTTCACAGAGGCCATAAAGTTTCTGCTTTCAGATCTGTTCCATTTTGGGTTCACCAATGATACTGATACCATACCTGATTATTGACTTTTTTTCAGGCTCCTCAACCATCAAATTGAGGGATGAAATTACTGGATCAGTGCATTTAGTAGGTCCACATTCTATACCATCTGCTGGCAGCCGGATCTCTCGTAGATATTTACTATCATTTTTAATTATCGCTCTACTTCGTCTTATTATATCTTGATTCCCGAGGATATTAAAGGTAGGAAGTGGTATATACGCGATATCTATACAGTAGAAAAATAGGCAGACATAGCACAGAGGCATTGAATTCATTGTTTGGTAATTGGTAGCATGTCAAAGATGCCATCAGACACCAATACCAGCACAGAATTTAATTGAAGCAAAAATGCAAAAAAGGTGTTTTTGTAAATAAATCTTACAATCTGCATATGGGTTTATGTGGAAGTAGTTAAGGAGTTTTTGGTCTTTTTGCTCTAAATCTCTTGGAAAATATATGTTTCTTGTTTATTTACTAATTTTTTTCTTGGGCTATCAGGTCATTTTTATACTGTTAGATTGTAATGCTAGTGGAAAATTGATTGATTTTTGATGGTAAATGCTCGCTTCTTTTTCTGGCTTCAAAAACGAAGTATTGATCATCTTTAGTTGGGAAACTTCAGATAAAAATTGTGAAATTTAAGCTTTTATGATTTGTTTTTATGATCTGTTTATTTGTGTCTATCCATTAGCTCATAAGGATTATGAGCTAATGAATAGCACAAATACGCCAATTATGGAAGAAAATTGGATCTAATACATTAGATAAAAGTCGGCTCTTGTCTCCTCCCACTATTAATAAACTATTATTTGCCAAATGTTTGTTGAACCTAATAATCTTCAAAAATTTGGAACCTAAATATCGATTAATATGAGGCAATGAAACAAAATAGAGGAGTAATGAAATAAAAAATGAATGAAATAAATCAGAGAAAATTACACAAATGGTTCTTATGGTTTGATAAAATTACAAGTTTAGTATTCAACTTTTAAAAATTACAATTTTAATCCAAATATCTGTTAGAGGGTTGCACGTTTAGTTCTCGCTATTAACCCTAGTTATATATTGGAGTGAAATGGGGGTAATTTTATCTTTATTTTATTTGTTTAAAACATAATAATCTTCTTTATCAATCTTCCACGTATCATCTTCCTCACCACTTCACAAGTGGACGAGAAGTCGACAACCAATTACGTGATCAACAACCAATTACGTGATCAACAACCAATTACGTGATCAACTCGAACAGATTCAGTTTGAGGCTAACACTAAAACCAAAGGTACAATCGCCTTTCTGATGTTATTCCAATTTTAGCGACAATTTTCACAGTCGTTAGGGAAGTTTCTCTAGATCTTGAAATTAAAAAAAGATGTAGAATCTCTCCTATTCGGATTATGTCTCCGGCTTACGGATAATTTAGGGGCTTAGGAAAACTTCAAAAAAATTTTTAGATGATGATCAAGAACGGAAAGAACCTACGAATTGCCCACTGAAAATGAAACTTACAATTTTAAAGGATTATGCAAATTCTGCATGGTATGACAACAATGATGATCTAATCAATAGCTTGCTTGACTTCTTTTGATGACTTATTAGACTGTATTGATTGACATTTAAACAGATAGTTGAAGTCATCACGGTTGCGAAATTAGCAAACTTGATTTTAGAATGTGAAGAAAAGCCGTAAATTTTAAGTTGCAACAACTAATAAAATTCTTGATGTGGTTCAGACTTATGAAAAAGGTATTGTATTTGGGTTAGATTTTGTTACTCAAATCATAGGAGATGAAGTCTTGAATGTAATAGGAGTCAATGTGTCTGGTTTTAGAAACTGAAAATACTATATTAAGGGGCCAACTTGAAAAGACACTATTAGCCTCAGGTGAATGACACATGTTTTTATAAAAATCTAATTGGGGTTAACGTTATGGACTAAATGTGCAACCCACTCATAGATATTTGAATTAAAATTATAATTTTAAAATCCGAGGACTAAACTTTCAATTTGACCAAACATATGGATCATTTGTGCAATTTTCTCAAATAATTATCATTCCACTATGGTAGTGGTGAAAACGAAGGGTGGAAGACAACATAATGTAGTGGTGAGCACATAATCGATTTAACCGAACCATAAACTAATTAACAGACTTAACCGGATCGAACAATTGATCACTGGTTCGGTTAAAGCATAACCGATTAACCAAGCATTATTGTTTAGTTTTGATGTACGAATTAACCGAACCGCACCAAATTTGATCAATGATGATTGAAAAGGTTTATTATTTATCTCTTTAGATAATAAAAATAGAACTCTTCTAACCTTAACATATAGACTAAGAAAAGTTTATTAACCACAAACAAAAGATATGTATGTAATTAATTATATTAAAATGAAACATGCATATAAATTTAACCCTGCACACCATTACTTTAAATTTAGTTTTGGTGAGAGATTAGAATCGAAAAAGGAAAGCCCAGCGAACAAGCACTCCCATCCCCAAAAGCGGAGACCGAAGAACCGCTATTCATATTGTGCACAATTTTATTTAAGTTGATCTAAACTTAACCCAACAAAAAATTATTAGTTAAAATTTTGATTTAGAAATACACGCTAAATATATTGGTTAATTTCGTATTAATTGTAATTGATCTATAACCCCACAGTTAACTGAATTGTGATCAACCCAGTAGTGGTTTTAGCTTCGGTTACAAAAACAGTATCAACCGTACTATCGGTTTTGTTTGAAAATAGCCTTAATTGTATCGTGTTCACCCCAATATAAAGTAAAAAAGATAAAACCGGATGGATAAATGATTTTAAAATGTTTAATTCTAACAAAACACTATCAAAGTATTATCTGGTTTAGGTTTGTTAACACAAAAAATAAAAAAAAATAAAACCAATCAATACACATTTGTTTTATTTTCTTCTAAAACTATTTTGGAAGAAACTCTGTGTACTATCGGTATAAACAAATTTTCCTCTACAATAAAATAGAAGCAACACTCTCACGTCAGTAACGTGTTAAATCATCTTCGTCAGACCCCAAAAGATCGTCTTTTGGATGAAGAAGCCCTCCCCCACTTCGATTTGATAAATAATTCATCCATCAGATCAAACGAAAACCCCCAAATATTCGTCGATTTTACACACAACCCACTTGTAATCTTGAGACACAATCACAAGATCATGAGATTGAATCCTTCATAATCTTTTTACATTTCCCACATATAAAGGTTCAATTTTGTTCATCCCCTTTTGAATCTGCTGCCGAAATCAGAAGAATCAAAGACGATTTCTTCAGGGTTTCTCATCTCGTAGATTCGCATGTACGATTATGAATACATGATGCCCTTTTGCGATTGTAAACCCTAACTTTTTCAACTTATTTATCGAAAATTCAGCGATTTGTAATTTGGGGGTTTCTTTTTCTGACGATGGGGTTTGATTGTGTTTTAGGGTTTTATTGCGATGTTACTGTAATTGGTTAATGTATTGCTAATTATCTTCTATACCCACATCACAGAATTAGTTTTTGGACTTTAAGTTTGCTCTAATGTTAAGCATCTGTAAGTACTGTACTTTTTGCACTATGATCCATTAATTGTTATGTTTGTTTGAAATTTTTTGTTGCAATAGAATTACTTTTTGAATTGATTATGATTTTGGTTGATTTTTCTTCCAGTGTAAGGACATACACTTCTAGATTCTGAAATAGAAATACTATGTGTTTTAAAGTGCTATGTATGTGGTTTTTGTCTATTCTTTTGGAAGAAATTAACTGTATTTTAGTTTATCTGTCACCATGTAGTTGGATGTTCTGAGTAAGAGATAACTTCAGGGGAGGTGAAAGTTCGAGAATTTACTAAAGAATTATTGCTCATGTTGCAGGGATTACAGGATGGCTGATAATGAAGTTGATGAAATCGATTACATTGGAGATGAGATAGATCTTTTGGATTTTGTGATGGATGATGTGGAGGGAGGTGGTGGTGGATATGATGTTGTAGATGATTATGATATGGTTTGTTTCATTTCATTGCCTTTTCATGCTATGTTGTTGTTCATATGAGTGTTGTGTTGCACTTGTATGGTAATCAGCGGGTGATAATATCCAAATCTTTATTTATAAAAGATTGATTTGGAGTAGATTAGATTGCTACATACTTGCATCACTTATAATCGAATATTAGATTGTTATGGTAACATAATTTTCGTTATCGTATCTAGTATGAATTATTGATATAATTCCAAGAAGACGGAGAAAAAGTGTTGGTGGGTCGACACAATGGTTAATAATGAATCGAGAATCAATTATCACCTGTCTTTTTCGGAAATTATTATTATTATTTTATTATTTATGAAGGTGACGGATACGTCTTCTGCTCAAGCAAGAAGAGGTAAAGACATTCAAGGCATTCCATGGGAAAGATTGAAGATAACAAGAGAAAGTTACAGACGCACAAGATTGGAACAGTACAGAAACTATGAAAACATTCCATTATCAGGTGATACTGTTGATAAGGTACAACTTTGACAATTCAGTTTACCTTGTGTGTGTATATATGTGTATCGGTGTATGTCTATCTACATCAAGCATTGGACTCCTCTGACCCTCTTGATTATCATGGGAACCTTGTTGGCATGTGTAGAAATGCAAACAAAAGCAGAAGGGTGCCAACTACTATGAATTTTTCCACAATACAAGATTAGTGAAGCCTACAATCCTTCACTTTCAGGTATCCAACGCTATTTCGTGTAGAATTTTGGAATCGACTATTTTCTTTTTGGTAGTTGTTGTTTGGCTTAGTAGCATTATACATAAAGTGGATATGCTTAGGTGGCACTTTAACCTGTTCACTTATGAATGGGTTGATTCCTGTTATAGTATTATCTCTAATGGCTAAACAAAAATAGTATGTAAAAGTGAAACTAGTCAAATGGTTGAAGGTCGTCCAAAGTGTATTATTAATGCGCAGAACCTTTTAAAACGTTTTATTTAAAATTTGTATATTATTGAATTTATACAATCTTTGTTTTAGTATTTGACAAACTAAATATAAACAACAGTATTAGAACTTTTAGACAAAAAAAATGTATCGAGTCCATTGGACAAAGCAGTCCAAAGTCACCCAACGTGTATTTTTATACACCTAAAATTTTCTAAACCCTATTCAAAACTTCAGATTACAGTTGAAGTGGTATGATTTTTGTAACGGTATTTAACAAAGTAATAATTTACAAAAAATATTAACTTGTTTGGACAAAAGAAGTGGTTCCTGTTGAAGCAACACGATCTGCCCATTCAATCTTGACCCGTTACTTAACGCACCTGGTCTGTCCATATTCTCACCTTTTTCAATATGGGCTTTTAATCAATTCATATTATTTTTCAGCTGAGGAACCTGGTATGGGCTACCTCAAAACATGATGTATATCTCATGTCTAACTACTCAATCATGCATTGGTCATCATTATCATACAATTTGACAGAGATCCTTAACTTTTCTGGTCACGTAGCACCTACCGAGGTAATTTATATTCATTTTTAATTCATTTGAAATTTTATAATACTTAAATCTTAATATGCTTTGTGGTAATCTAGAAACACGCTGGGAGTCTGCTTGAAGGTTTTACACAAACTCAAATTAGTACTCTAGCAGTCAAGGATGATCTTTTAGTTGCTGGAGGATTTCAAGGAGAGCTTGCTTGTAAGGTATTTTAGTAGTATATACTTTTCTTTGTTACATCCTTTCATTAATCTTGTTTGGTTTCAATACATAATCTTGATTTTATATTTGTAACACCAGCATGGACATACCTTGTGACCCTTGCTGCAGCATTAATAAATATTCTGAATATGGCTGATATATATTATGTGCACTATTTTATTCATATGGGCTTTTGTCTTGACGGATCCACTAGATTGTATTCTAATCTAGGCGCAAAAAAATAAGCACTTAATGAATCAATTGAGTTGTTTGTTGTTATTCTATGCAAGTTTTATTGGTTTGTAACATGCATTTGGTTGCTAATGTGTTTTTTTATCTTATTATTGATGCAGCGGTTAGATAAGCAGGGAGTAAGTTTCTGTACAAGAACAACTTATGAGGAAAATGCCATAACAAATGCCGTTGAGATATATGACAGCTTGAGGTAATTACAATTTTCGGCGGATTAAGTTAAACCTAAAGTATTTACTCGAACTTCTTTATGAACAATTGGTGTCAAAAATTGGCTGCCCCAAATCCCAAATTTGTATTATTTCATTAAGTATTTACTTGCTTGTTAATAAGTTCATTTATAAGCATTATGCATTTAAAATTGGTTTTTGCTTGGGCTATCATTGTATCATTAACAATCAACAACTACTAATTCTCTTACACAACCTCAACACACCACTAACCACATCCTATTTTCTTTGGCACACTCATTTTTACTTTTTTTTATTGGTTGTGTGAGAGAAAATAGTTGGGGCAATATCTGAATATTAGTATTTTCTAAATATAGTTATAATTAGTGCAGTTGCTAGTGATCGTCTAAAGGGCTACTGTTAGCATTTTTTTCCCTTGAAAATACACCTTTGGCTGATCCATTGGGGTCATTTGACTCGGTTCCTTTTTAGCTATTTTTAATATTCAAAATGGTCATTTTATTTAAGTTCATGCTGGTTTTAACATGTTGATTACTGTGTTGTTTTATAGTGGTGGAATGCATTTTATGGCATCGAACAATGATGGTGGTGTGAGAGAATATGATATGGAGAGTTTTCAGCTTATGAATCACTTCCGTTTTCCTTGGCCAGTGAATGTGAGTTTCTTACATATCACAAAGTTGCGATATATTTCATTCTATCATATTCTTTATCCACTTGTCAAAACTTATATAATAATAGTTTTTTTTTTAAAGTTTGACACTCTCTCATCTCTCTATGGTCTTGGAATTTTGTGGTTCTCTTTTCCTGATTGATGGGGGTATTGGCAAAATTGGCGAATGAGATAATTGATCAAAATGGGTAATATATTTGTGACAATCATTTTAGGTCTTTAATGAAATACAATTACCAATATTATACTATATAATAATATTATTTTTTATAAATTGACTATGAGGTTTTCTGCATTTAGAAATACACTTTGGTGAAATGCACTTTTAATGGGTGGGTGGCTAATTTGTCATAAAGTGGTTAGGTCAAAACGGGTAAGTTTTTGTCCAAAAGTTTTAATTCTTTTGTGTTTTTATTCAGTGAAACTTAGGTATTGTTTAAAATCTGACACTGCTTTTCTTCTCTCCGGTCTAGTGATTTCTTGGTTCTCTTTTACCCATTTGGAGGGGGGGAACTTGCCTTTTTCTTTTACTATCACTTGCTTTGGTTAAAACTTGGCTGATTAAAATAGATAATTTTTGCACAAGCCAAAGCAGGTTGGTTGGGTTGATCTTGAACAATTTTGTCCAAAAGTTTAGAACTTTGTAGATGTATGTTGGGGAAATATGTATTGTGTTACAAGTTTGACACTACTATGCTCCATTCTGTTCTTAGTATTTCTTGGTTCTCTTTTTTCGAATCGAAGTGGTATTTATCCTTTCTTTTACCCTCTATATCATTTGCTAAGATCTAGTGGTGAAAAAATGGGTTGGTTGGGTAATTGGTCAAAAAGGATCGGTGGGGAGATCCCAGCATTTCTCGTCCAAAAGTTCAAATCTTTTTATAGGATGACTCGAAAAGCTTTATGTTTCAGAAGTGCACTTTGGAGTTTCAATGAAACATTTCAAATGCTTTATGATTTATTTTCCGCTGGTTATATGGGTATATTATTGTAGCTAAAGTATTCATATCACTTCAGTTGAACAAAGTTTCATACGTGTCCTTTAATTTTGGAAGCTATAATTTCATTTTGTGGTCTCAGCATTCATCATTAAGCCCCGATCGCAAGCTCATAAATGTTGTTGGAGATCATCTTGATGGACTTCTTGTTGACTCTTCAAATGGAAAAGTAAGAGATCTCACATGTTATGTTTCTATATCTATCAATATTGTTTTCCTAATAATCTTATTAAGATTTTCATTGCATCGAGTAACTATGCTTTTTACGCAACTGACTAGGTTTTCTAAAAAAAATTATATTTATAAATATTTTTTTAAAAAATTATATTTTGTTTGCAGACGGTTGCATCCGTTGAAGGTCACCTCGACTACTCATTTGCTTCCGCATGGCATCCAAATGGAACACTGTTTGCTACAGGGAATCAAGACAAAACCTGCAGAGTATGGGATTTAAGAAACCTCTCAAACCCGGTTTCAGTTCTCAAGGTCAACATGGGGGCAGTTCGGTCAGTTCGTTTCTCTTCAGACGGGCAGTTTTTGGTGGTGGCTGAGCCCGCTGATTTTGTGCACATCTATGACACCAAATTAAACTGTGAAAAAAGGCAAGAAATTGATTTCTTCGGAGAAATCTCGGGTGTGTCACTTAGCCCCGATGATGAAACGCTTTATATTGGTGTGTGGGACCGGACTTATGCCAGTTTGTTACAGTATAACAAACGACATAAGTACGGCTACCTTGATTCATTTGTGTAGATCTATGTTTAGTTAGTTACTACCTGGAAAATAAGATTTCTGAAATGAGTTTTGGTTTGATGATTGTTCTGCATTCTGATTTAGTTTTGGTTATATTGGAGTATATGATGGATTAAAGCCATTGGTGTTATGTAAAACTTTGTATAGGGTTGGGTTATCATTTGAAGTATGTTATGGTTAATTGATCAAATTAATGTGTTTGTGTGTGTGTGTTTTCCTCATAGTTTGAATTTGAGAAATATTCTTTTTTTTTCACTTTTAATATTTAGATGGGATACAAGTTATCTTAAAAAAAGAAAAAAAAGAAAAACAAACTGAAGGAGTAGATGTCTAAATTGAGTGAAGTTATTCAATCTTGAAGGTAGATGGAGATAAATATAAAAATTAATAAATAAAAATTAATAAAGTCGAATAATGTTCTTTTTCTACAGGGTGTGACGTTGGATTTGTAGTCTTTAAAAACATATTTTCCTAATTATTACATGATTAGGAAATTCGTTTTCGTAAAATGATGTAAAATAATTATATATTTTTTACGTTACATCTGATGAATCAAAATAAGTTTATACTTTAAAATAACATTTAAGTTGTGTTCTTAATATTTAATGTTTATAACTTTATATTCTTAAAAAAGATTTTATCTATGTGATTAATTTAATTAAACATATGTTAAAGTGTGTTTTATAAATGGTATGATTTTATCAAGATATCTATTATGTCTTCGTTTGGTAAAGTTTAGAACTTGTAGGTTATAGAAATAGTTTAGAATGAGCTTTTCAACATTATCAAACATCCAAATTTGAGCTATTTAGGTTTGTGATAAGTCTGCTATTTGCCTTATGAATACATAATTAAAGAAAGAAAGAGGTTCAGATACAAGTGTATTTTTACTATAAAGTGTGAAAAAACACAATGAATAAAAAAGACACAAAAATTGTATCTCACAATCTAAATTGATTTTAAAAAAGTAATTCCGAGCTTTTGCTCCCTAGCTGTCCTCACTAATAAAAAAATAAAAAAATAAAAAAATTAACGTTTTTGTTCTGTCATTTATGAAAGACACAATGATGTCATTGTGTCATTATGAAAGACACAATGATGTCATTATGTCATAAAAAGACCAAATGAATTTTTTTTATTTTTTTTTTGAAAAAGGACAACGAGAGGAACAGGACTCTGAATTACTTTTTTGAAATTCGATTTAGATTGTGAGATATAATTTTTATGACTTTTTTTAACCTCATTGTGTTTTCTCACACTTTGTAATAAAAATACACTTTATAGAATAACCTCACCCTTAAAGAAATATAATCTATTTGATTTAGATCTAATAACATACACAAAAGTACTGAATATTCATTTGACGCTTGAATGTAGTAGGATTTATTTTCATATTTGCAAACTCATCATCAAGTTACGAATATTGTACCTCTATTTTTAATAATCTATTCAACTTTCATGCATCTAGTATTTTATTTGATGTATTTTTAACTAGAAATTCAATTCAATCTATATAGTTCTTTATGTTATTTTGACTCTTTACTTGAGATTTTAGCATAATATATGCATATAAAACATGTACTCATTATCTCCACACAAATAATAAGACATATGGACTTATGTGCTATGACTTCATTTATCAATAGATAGTTATGGCACTATGATATGTCTCTACCTAAGAGTTGGGTTAATAAAGTTGTCTCCGTTTTACACTCATATATAACACCAAGTCACATTTGAGTAAAAAGTCATGTGAAATGCTACTATGATCAATTTACAATATATTGTTATGTAGATGTATATGCATTGATCTTAGAGTAAAAACATAATTCAAATTCAAGGATGGATTGTGTACTTGTCATCACATGTGTATCGGTGATTCTTACATGGACTCGACACCTTTGTATCTCTCATATGATTATATAAATATACGTGTGCGTAAGTGTGTAATATTTTGGATCTAGGTAATTGAGTATGGGGCACAACTTAATCCTTTGTTAGATTTTCAATATCAAGTTTAAGATTTTAGATTGCGGTGTTAATGTAGTTATTTCTTATAGTTATCAAACATCACTTGTTATGTATATCATTATATAGCATTTGTTATGTTTTTTAAAAGATTGTCATCGATTTATAATACTTTGATTTTTAGTCTTGACTAATGACGAAATACATGTTTTTGGTATTTTGTAAAATCCGTTGCATATTTCTTTTTCTTCAATCCACATGATATTACCCACCACAATTTCGATGACTAATTTATGATAGTTCGATATTTTGCTTATAATATGGTGTCAAATTTGAAATAACACCAGCAGGGGCGAACGATACTGGAGAACGGGGGTCCTTTTTTTTTCGTCGGTAGTGTAATTTTTTGACCGGTAGTGTAATTTTTTGGTCCGGTAGTGTAATTTTTTTGTCCGGTAGTGTAAATTTTTATGTAATATCGAGTTCGCCCCCCTTAAAAAAATAATTTCGCCCCCGCCCGGGGGGGAGGGGGAAGCGCCCCCCCCCCCCCTCTTTTTTTCGTCGGTAGTGTAATTTTTTGGCCCGGTAGTGTAATTTTTTGGTCCGGTAGTGTAATTTTTTGGTCCGGTAGTGTAATTTTTTGGTCCGGTAGTGTAAATTTTTATGTAAATATCGAGTTCGCCTCCCTAAAAAAATAATTTCGCCCCCGTCCTCCCTACGTGGATGTTCAAGCTCCGCCACTGAACACCACCCAACACAAAAATTAAGCCGCCAACAACTTAATTAAATAGCTGATTTTTTAATACAGTGAATTAGTTGAAAACCGTTTAAAAGACATCTAAATATTAAAAATAGAAAAACACTTGGGCTAGTTTAGATTATATATTTTTTTAATAGAAGATGTTATATCCAAATAGAAGTGTTCAAAAACCATACTACTTTTTTTTATATGTGCGCCCCTTATAAATTAAGTGGTAAAATGTAGGATTTGTGTGTCTTTAACAATCCAAGAGCTTGGATTTAAGCGGTAACACTTAGAAATAACCATGAATCATTGGGTTGGTGATCAAATAATAAAGTTAAAGCCTTTTTAAACGGCCTAGATTTAAATGTCTTGGTTAAGTCTCACAAGAGTAAAAAAAATTCACCGTTATAAAAAAACCCATTAAAATATGACTAATGGTGAAAACTGAATTATATATTAAAAAAATAAAATCACACAAATTAATATTTAATTCAAAATGAATCTTATTCATATAGTCTAAACACGTAAAAAAAATGAAATTTAATATGTTAATTTATAATTTAAAAATAAATCAAAAGAGATAATAATGATAAAAAGATAATCTAAGGGGCTGTTTGTTTTTTCCCAAAAGCTCTTCTCAGCCTCTTTTGTCTTCACCAAGAAGAGGACGCGCAGACATTTGAGCTTGCAGACTGTTTGTTTTTCGGAAGACATTTCATTTAAAAATGTCATCCCGTCCTCTTTTTGGAGAAGACCTAAACACAAGTCTTCCAACCTCTTCCACAACCCCACAACCCCACAACACACCACTCTCCATTCAACCCCACCTTCACGCTCGCCGCTCCAGCCTTCACCGCCGATCGCCGGCGCAGATCCAGCCGCCGCCGCCGGTCTCCTTCGCAGATCCGGCAAGCCTTCGCAGATCCGCCTTCGCCTTCGCAGATCGACTCCATTCCCTTCGCAGATCCGCCTTCGCCCCGTTCGACCTTCGACCTTCTGCCACCGTCGCGATTTCTGCCACCTTCGCGATTTCTGCCACCGTCGCGATTTCTGCCACCCTCGCGATTTCTGTTAAATCTTTTTAACTTGAATCTTTTGAGTAATCTTTTGATTTTGCCCTATGTTGATATTGAATCTTGAATGGAGTTGATATGAATTGTGGAATCACAGAAGTTTGTTTGGTTGTATGATCTTATATCAGTTTCAAAGTGTAAGGCATTGGTTTAGTTGATTAATTTGTTTGTATGATTAGTTTGTTTGTATGATTAATTTGTATATGGTTTGTATGATTAGTTTGTTTGTATGATTAATTTGTATATGGTTTGTTGTTTGTATGAATTGTTTAGTTGATTGGTATATGGATTGTATGATTAGTTTGTATGATTAGTTGGTATATGGTTTGTATGATTAGAAATGGGTTTAGTTGGTTGTTATAGTTTGTATGAAGAATTGTGATTTGTTTTATTGTTTAATAGAAATGGGCGAGAAACATCAATGGTCAAGCGAGCAAATTCAATGTTTGTTAGAAACTTGCGTTGAAGAAACAAATAAGGTGGGTAGGAAAGGTTTGAGCATGCAAAAAGACTCTTGGAATAGATTAGGAAAAGTTCTTAAAGAAAAGTTTGACCTTGAATTGAATCAAAAACAAATGAAGAACGCCTATGACAATCTGAAAGCCAAGTACGTCGGATTTGTGTATTTGAAAAACAAAACAGGCAATATATATAATCCTCAAACCAATAGTTTTTCCCTAACAAACGAGGAGTGGGAAGAATTTAAGAAGGTATGTTCACATATAAACATATATGTATATATAAACATATAATTATAATAAACATATACTTATAATAATATTTTATATTTGGGTTTAGGGGCATCCGAAGGCTGGATCTTTGAAAACGACTCCATTGCCTTTTCCAGAACTTTGTGCAGAATTATTTGATGGTAATACTGCCACTGGAAATGACAAGTGGACTTCAACTCAAACAACTTCAGTTGCTGGATCATCTTCTGCTCAACGTGTCAAACCACTTATGATTACAAATACAATTACTCATGACATAGAAGATGATGCCGGCTCTTTTGATTTTGAACAACACAATTCCGAGCCTATTCCGGAGGATACCCCCGAGCGTACCGAGGATCCGGCCCCCAACCCTATTCCAAACTACGAAACGTTATTGAGCGTTCGTTTGGTGTTTTGAAAGCACTGTGGATGACACCATTTCGTTGGTTACACAAAGGAACATTACCGTTGCATGTTTCGCGTTGCATAATTTTAAAAGGAAATAGGGTCTTAGCGATGATTTTTTTACACAATACGATCAACCGATGTGTCCTTTGAAAATTGTGATATGCACGTTGATGCTGAGGAAAATGATGTTGAAGAACATGGTACCGCATCCGATAGAGAATATATGACTCAATTAAGAGATGAAATTGCTGAGCAGTTAATGCAGAATGTCGAATAAACGATTTATAAATGTAATCGTATGATTTTATGAATATTATTGTAGTGTTGTATGACTTTTATTTATATTTTAATGTATTTCTATGACTTTTATTTATATATTAATGTATTAGTTGTTTTTAAGTTTAAAAAATAAATTTAGTTTAATTACAGAATATTTCAGCATTCTGCAGATGTTAAACAAAACAAACAGTCTTTTTCTTGCAGACTGCAGACATTTGGTCCACCTCTTCTGCTACAGATGTCTGCAGATGTGGTCCGCAGACTGCAGACGTTTTCCTGCAGAAAAAACAAACAGCACCTAACTGATAGATTTTGTGTATAAAAGGAAATGATGCTATGAAAAAAGAAACAAATCAATGAGATCCGACTTCCAAGTCGTATGACCCGACCCGACCCATTATCGTCATGATGCAATTTCCCCCCAAATCTTAACTCTATATTCTCTCCAACGGTCACAAAATCCCTCAAATCCTTGCAAAATCATCATCAGTATCATCATAAATCCTCACCAAAACCCTAAAATCCTCACCTAAATTACATGTAATCTAATGTAATAGAGACCACATTCAGTTAACCGTTGTTTTGATTGTTGAAGTTTGTCTTCTCCGAACAGTGGGCTAGTTGGCGATTGAGGTAATTGCTTTGGTTTATTGTGCTGTATGACTTTTCGTTTATTTTATTTGAGATTGATTTTGAATTCCTTGATTCTGGCGACTGAAGGATTGATATAGCAGTTTTGATCTGTTTAGCGATAGAAGGTAACGTTTTCTACTCTCCATTGGTTGATTGTTACGTATAGCTTTTTATTTGTTTTCATTAGACTATTAGAGATTACATGTTAAATTCTGATGTTGAATCAGGCTACTCAGCGATTGAAGGTAATGATTTCTACACTCCCTTCGTTGATTTTCTGTTTAGCTTTTTGTTTGTTTTCATCTTAGGTTGCCCTAAATTGTCATATTGAATGTGGAGACTAAAGGATTAAGGTAACAAGTTGAATCTGTGGGTAGTTAGTGATTAAGGTAAATGTTTTGACACTCCCTTGGTTAATGTACTGTATAAGTTTTCACTCGTTTCATTTGAGGTTGTCCTTAATTTGGCCA
Organism: Flaveria linearis; assembly: GCA_024085815.1. Classification (NCBI taxonomy): domain Eukaryota; kingdom Viridiplantae; phylum Streptophyta; class Magnoliopsida; order Asterales; family Asteraceae; genus Flaveria; species Flaveria linearis. Next base: position 56,370,794 of record CM044017.1, on the reverse strand, counting down.
CCGGAAACAATTTCGATCTGTAGGTACTAGAACAATTGAGGTAACAATTTCGACCCTCTCTTTGTTTACAGCTCACAATAAAACTGTCATTTTTTCCATTCTAGATTACTCTTGATTCTGGTGACTAAATGATGAAGGTAACAATTTTAACTAGTGGGTTACTCGGTGATTAAGGTAACAATATCGATCCTTCCTTGCTTTATTGTTCTGTATAACTCTCATTCGTTTTCATTCGAGACTAACCTTACCTTTTGATGTTAAATCTCGGGACTACAGGATTAAGGTAACAATTTCGGTGCGTGGGCTACTCAGCCATTAAGGTAACAATGTCAACCCTTCCTTGGTTGATGATTCTGTATAACTATTCATTTGAAACTGCCCTTATATTCTAATGTTAATTTGGCAACCGAAGGATTAAGGTAACAGTTTTGATATGCACGCTACTCAGCGAATAAGGTAAGAGTTTTGACTACCCTTGGTTTATTGTTTTGTATAAATTTTCATTCAAGATTACCCATAAATTCTGATGTTGATTCTGGCAACAAATGTAGATGTATAAGAATAAGTAAAATAAATGTTTTGTTTTCTTCTTGGAAGCGGCACATGACTGGGAGTATTTAGATGCTTTAGGTCGATTTGGGGTGTATATAGATGCTCTTGATGTTGGTTCAGCCTCTAATTTGGCTAATTATCCACTCAACACTCATGAACAAAAAGATGTAATTTGCTGTGAAGAAGAATGGAATATTTACTTGAACACACAGAAAAACATTTGTTTCATTCATAGACTTTAAAAATAAATAGTCAAAGAAGCAAAAGACATCCACTTATTGCTCCTACATAACAGAGATAATGACCCACTAACTTTAAAAAACTAACACACAAGCAAAAACAACCTAATCTGCTGTAACCAGACCCCTTAAACTGCTGTTAACCCGCTCAACTGATGGGAGCAGAATCATTAAAGTGCTAATGACACTTTTAGCCCATGTGAGCCAGGGTTGACTCGTCCCGCTTACGTTTTCTTTCTTATAACCTTTTCCAATATGGATCGATTCATACTGTTCTTCAGCTAAGGAACCAGGTCTATGCTGCCTCATAACAAAATGTATGTTTTGTCTAAGCACCCAATCATGTATTGGTCATCTCTATTATACAATTTGACAAAGGACCAAGGTCCTTAACTTTTCTGGTCATGTAGCACCTATTGAGGCAATTCAAGTTTATTCATAACAATTTGGTGATTTCTGCCTATTTTTAGTTCATTTGAATTTTTTATTTGTCTTAGTATTCAAATTATTTATATGCTTTGTGGTCATCTAGATTCTAGAAACATGCTGGGAGTTTGCAGTCAAGGATGATTTTTTAGTTGCAGGAGGAATCGAGGAGAGCTGGCTAGTAAGGTATTTTGCAGTTTGATAATTCAAATTTTCATCTTTTATTTAATTTCTTTCTTCTGGAGTGCATTGGGCTGAAGGATCTAATTATAATTTTACCACATTTTCATTACATTGTGCTGAAAGATGGTGCCTTAAGCCTGTTAGATCTTATCAACTTGTTTGGTTCCTATCATAACCTTGGTTCTGATATTTTTACCATTAGCATGGATATACCTACGTTTACCGTTTTACTTAATTGTTCATTCCTTTTCGTTCCCTAGATTTCTGATCTTGGATGACTACATGATTAAGGTAACAATTTTGACCTCCCTTGGTTTAGAGTACTGTTATAATTGTTCATTCATCTTTATTTGAGAATGCCCTAAAAATTGTGATCTTAATATTGGTGAAATTTGGATTCTTTGGCTGCTCAGGGATTAAGGATAATGGTAAAAGTTTCGGCCCTTCCTTGGTTTATTGTTTTGTATAACTTTTCACTCATTTTCATTTGAGATTACCATTAAATTATGATCTTGATTCTCGCGACAAAAGGATTAAGGTAACCATCTGATCTGATACTTGGACTACTTAGTGATTAAGGTAATTGTTTCCATCCCTGCCTTAGTTTATCGTTCTCTATAACTATTCATTTATTTTCATTTAAGATAGCCCTTAAGTTCTGAAAACTATTTTCATCTTGTTTAAAAATTTAGTGAGATAGTCACAAATATTATATTTTTTAGTAATCTGTTGTGTTTGATAGCCTAACTTTGGAAGTTGTATGCATGTAGAAATACACCTGGTGAGGTGTTCTTGTATTGAGCTAAGCGGGGAATTGGTCGTGACGTGGTTGGTCAAAACAGGTAAATTTTTATCCAAAACTTTAACTCCTTGTTATTAGTATTTTGTAGCATAACTATATTAATTTTTTTTTAAAATCTGATATTGCTTTTCTTCTCTGTGATCTAGGAATTTCTTGTTTCTCTTTACCCAATTGGAGGGGACATTTACCTCTATTTACTATCATTTGCTAAGATTTAGAGTCAGGCAACTGGTTAAACATGGTTGGTTTGGGTAATGTTTATGCAAGACAAAACAGGTTGGTTGGGTTGACCCTTGACACTTTTGTACAAAAGTTTTGAACTTTTCAATTGTATGTTTTGAAATATAAATTTTGTTACAAATTCACCATAGTGTTCTCCTTTATGGTCTCAAAATTTTTTGGCTCTCTTCTTTTTGACTTGAGGTGGTGAAATGGGTTGGGTAACTGGTCAGAACGGGTCAGTTGGGTTTTCCTGAACAATCTTCTTACAGAAGTTTAAATCTTTTCATGAAGTGACTTGAACAATTTTGGTTCAAAGTACACTTTAGATGAAATGTGAATTTTTAATAGGTAAATGGGCAATATAATTTATATTTCCATGACCTGATGTTGATGGAGGTAATAGTTTTGACCTTTCCTAGGTTTATCGTTCTATATAACTGTTCATTTGTTTGCAGTCACTAAAATTTTAATCTTGATTCTGGTGCCTACAGGATTAAGGTTACAATTTCGATCCTTGGGCAACTTGGTGATTAAGGTAAATTTTTTGACACTACCTTGGTTTATTGGTACAACTGTTTGTTCGTGTTGATTGACTTGATTCTGGGGACTAAAGGAAACAACTTGATCTGTGGGCTAAAAAGTGAAAAAGGTAACAAATTTTTATCCTCCCTAGGTTTATCGTTCTGTTTACACGTTCGCTTGTTTTCAATCACTTAAATTCTGTTCTTGAAGCCGATGACTACATGGTGAAGGTAATAATTTTTTTTTCTGGGTGTTACTCAACGATTAATGTAAAGTTTCTGACCTCCCTTCATTTATCATTCAAAATTAACTATTCTTTTGTTTTCATTTGAGAATGCCCTTAAATTCTAATCTTGATTCTAGTGAAATTTTGATTTCTTGCCTACTCAACGATTAAGGATAAATTATCCTGGATAATGGTAACATTTTCGATCCTCATCATTTTGTATTGTTGTGCATTCGTTTTCATTTGAGATATTAAACTCATGATCTTAATTCTGGCCCCTAAAGCATAAGGTAACAAATTCGATACTTGGGCTACTTAGTGATTAAGGTAACTGTTTCCACCCTGCCTTGGTTTATCGTTTTGTATAAGCTTTCATCCATTTTCATTTGAGACTGCCTGCTTTTTGTTCAAAAGGTTTCGTCAGTGAAATAACTACAAATATTATATCTATATATATACATATAATACTAATTATAATCTATTTTGTTAGATACATTGACTTTGGAAGTTTTATGCATTTATAATACATATCACTGAGGCGTTCTTGTAATGAGCTGGTTGGGGAATTGGTCATGCTGTGGTTGGGTCAAAACGGTTACATTTTTTTTCAAAACCTCTAACTTCTTTTTTTAGTATTTTGTGACATAGTATTTTTTTCCAAAGCTGATGCTGCTTTTCTCTCTCTGATCTAGGAATTTCTTGGTTATTTTGTACCCAACTGTAAGGGAAATTTACCTTTATTTACTATCATTTTGTCAAGACTTAGAGGTGTGGTGGCAAACTAGCAGTATGGGCAAATCGGGCAATCAGTTAAACATGGAAACGGGTAATTTTATGTATTTCAAATCAGGTTGGTTGATTTGACCCTGAAGACTTGTGTCCAAAAGTTTTGAACTTTTTAAATGTATGTTGTGAAATATAAATTAGTTACAAATTCGACACGTTCTCGTTTATGGTCTCAAGATTTCTTGGCTCTCTTCTTATTGACCTTAGATGGTAAAATGGTTGGTTATTGGTTAAAACAGGGCAGTTGGGTGGGTTTTCTTGAAACAATTTTTGTTCAAAAGTTCAATTATTTTCATAAAGTGACTTGAAAGGTTTTATGTTTTAAAGTACACTTTGGTTTTATGTTTTAAAGTACACTTTGGATGAAATGTGGATTTGTCATGAGTGATATACTTTATATATCTATTATCTAGTCACAACCACTATACTTTATATATCTATTATCTAGTCACAACCACTATAGTTATATGGAGATTTTTACTAGCTAAAGTGTTCATAGCAACTCGGTTTGCACGAAGTTTCATTTATGTGCTTCAATTTTTGACGGTAAAAGTTATTCTTTTTGGGTTTCAGCCTTCATCCTTAAGCCTGGATCACACGTCTATAACTACTGTTGGAGCCAATCTCAACGAACTTATTGTGGACTCTTCAAATGGAGAAGTAAGAGAACATGTTAAGTTAAGTTGCTGTCCCAATCAGGTCAGCCTACTGGCAGAGGCCTTAACCATTTTATATTGTGTCATTTTTGGTCAGAAGTTAGCTAATAACATAAGATATTTTATTTAATTTTTGTAAATTTTTTTGAAATTGTTTGATGTGTGATTTTGTGAGTATTTTGTTAATAAATTACCGGTTGACAGCAACAGGGTAGACAACTTGCATAGGCGTTTTCTAGGCCGTAACCATATATTTTAGCATGATTTTTGGTTAGAAGTGCTAATAACATAAGTTATTTGATCTAATTTTTTTTATTTTCTTTTTGAAATTGTTTGATGTGGTTTTGTGGGTATTTTGTTAGTAAAATACCGGTTGACAACAACCAGGTTGGACTACTTACAGAGGTCTTTTCGAGGCCGTAACCATTTTATTTTAGCATGATTTTGATCAGGAGTTAGGAAGCATCACAAATGATTTTATGTAATTTGTATGGATTTTTCTAGAATTAATTAACGAGGTTTGTCGGTGGTTTGTAATCGCGAATAAAAGTAGACTTGTACATTTAATTATATAATGTTGTTTTTGTGACTGTATTTTACAGTATTGGTGAAATTTTGATTCGTTGGCTGCTCAGTGATTAAGGATAATGGTAACATTTTCGATCCTCCCTTAGTTTATTGTTTTGTATAACTTTTCACTTGTTTTCATTTGAGATTATCATTAGATTATGATCTTGATTCTGGCGACTCAAGGATTAAGGTAAAGATCTGATACTTGGACTACTTAGTGATTAAGGTTATTGTTTCCATCCCTTTCTTAGTTTATTGTTCTCTAAAACTATTCATTTATTTTATTTAAGATAGCCCATAATTCTGAAAACTATTTTCATCTTGTTTAAAAATCTAGTGAGATAGTCACAAATATTATATTATTTAATAATCTGTTATGTTTGATAGCATAACCTTGGAAGTTCTATGCATGTAGAAATACACACCAATGAGGTGTTTTTGTAATGAGCTAAGTGGGGAATTGGTCAAGGCGTGGTTGAGTCAAACCAGGTAAGTTTTTATCCAAAAGTTTTAACTCCTTGTTATTAGTATTTTGTGACATTATTATATTATATATATATATATATATATTTTTTTTTCAAATCTGAAATTGCTTTTCTTCTCTGTGATTTAGGAATTTCTTGTTTCTCTTTTACTCAATTGGAGGGGATATTTACTTCTCTTTAATATCATTTGCTAAGATTTAAAGTCAGGAAATTGGTTAAATGTGGCTGGTTAAATTGGATAATGTCTATAAACAAAACAAAAACAGGCAATTAACGTTAATATTGATGTCGATCTTGCTAGCTATCTTTCCCAATTGAATCATATTAATCCGGCTCGTTTCTTAGCAGTTGTGCTTTCTTGCTTGCTGACTTGCTTTAATTCATAGGCTACTTGCTACCTGCCTACTTGCTTCTTTCTGTTGGATGTAATCTTGACTTAGTTTATTATTTGATATTATTAATTAGTATTTTAGTTTGTTTAGACTTGGTATGCTAGTTTGACCGTATCTTATGGAGAGTATGTTGGTAGTGTGTTAGTGGGTATTAGGTGTCCGGTTATTTAGGTAGTTTTGGTACTCCCACGTTGATTTTTGTATGGCTATTTATAGCCTTTTCCAGTGTTGAATAGAAGGGAAGTCTTCCTATATTTTTATCTTTTCTCTGCATATACATATCTACATACATATTAATGTGTTGAGTGTGTGAGTTTTGGGCCTGTGATTTCCAACAATTGGTATCAGAGCCTAAGGCTCGAGAGGCGGAGAAGGCCGGTTTGAGAGTCGACCGTCGAAGGGTAGTCCTTTGTTGCGGGGCAAACGCAGCAGGGAACCGGCATGTTTCGGGACAGTAGGTGGCTGTTTTGGGACTGTTCCACAGCAGGAGACGGAGTTGGCGGAATGGTGTTCGGGTCAGGCGTTGTCGCGGGGAAGTGCCGGTAGAGACGACGGTGGTGTCCGGCAATGAAAATCAGCGTTCTGTGGCTGTTAGAAGTGATCACAGCAGGGGGTGTTGCTGTAGGATGTTGTAGTACGCAGGTGATCAACGAACTTTGATCAAGTTGTTTCGTGATAAGAGTTTTACCAAAGGAAGTGCGTGAAAAACGGGCGTTATGGATCCGTCAAAGCAGGTCAGTGGCTTTGGATTCGGTTTCGTTTGGCGGAAGAAAGAAAACGTTAAAGGCGGTGGCTTTGTTTTCGTAGTCGGTGGTAGAAGTCTCTTGGAACATAATTGATCGGGAAAAGGTACAGGTTGTTAAAACAAGATGGTTGTGATAACATTATGGCGTTGGAGTTCAAGTCGGGTTGGCTTTGGATGAGACCGGGGAAGAGGTCGTTGATCCGTGAAGAGTCAAGACGTTAATGAACGGGGTTCCAGCGGGATGCCATGTTAGATGTTGCGGTTAGAGAAGACTTGGACGTGACCGAGGTGAAGATCGGGTGTCCGGAAAAGGTCGAGATGGTTTGAGAAGACGATGATTCGAAGTTGATGTGAACAAGTGGTGTGAATAAACCGATTAAGGGGGTGAAGTATCAGAGCTTGCTACACGAACCACGCAAAGGCTCAAACCGATTAAGCCATTAAGGGGTCAAGTTGTTGGGTTAATCGGGTTTAGTTCACGGGTCATTGTTTGCGGGTCACGGGTCTAGCATACGGGTCATCGGTGATGTGCATGGATCATCTTACTTGGTCTTGGTTGACAAGAAAAGTAGGGGGTGTTAAATCAAATAATAAAGGAAAATGGTTAAGGTTTGACCGAGTTATGTGATTACATACGTGGGTGTTATATTACTTTATTATTATTGTTGCATGTTCCCACGTTTAGTTTTATGTATGGTTATATGGCCTCTTTTGTTCATTGAATAGAAAGTAGGCTTCTTCTGCAAGTTCTCACATACATCTGTTCTTATTATCGAGAGTAATTTAATAGAGTGTGTGGGGCCTGAAACCAACATTTTCTTTCTTTCGAACCATCATTCTTGCTCCCTTGCTTGGTTCTTTTTCTTGCTTCTTGTTAACTTATTCTTGCTTTAATCACTTGCTTATTAAGTCTTGCTGTTTGCTTTGTATTTCACCAACTTGCCTGCTTGCTTGTGTGTTTCATGACTTCACTTGCTTGGAAAAACTATGACGGCTGCATGTAGTTAACCACTTAACCTGCATTCTTGCTTAACCTGCATGCTTGCTGCATTCTTGTTTCAACTTTCTATCTTTCCTTCATCGTCCTCTTTGGTCTTGGTCACGCCATTCGCTCTGTCACGACATTGGTTCTTCTTCTCCAGTAACGGTCTTCTCTTTCTTGTCAACGACGAGTTCTTTGGTCTTTCTTTAAAGCCGTTCGGTCTAATACGACTTTGATCCTTCTCATCGGTCTTTCTTTCTTACACCGGTATCAAGTTTCCGATGACTTGGTCTTCAATTTCGTTCTTTTCTTCCTAATCAAAGATATAATCTTTCTTCTTTCTCATTCCAACGGCTTTCTTTCTTCCTTTTGATCGATGCTTGCTCTTTCTTTCTTACCGCATCGGTCTCTTTCTTTCTCTTTCTTGCGAGGCCTTCTTTCTTTCTTGCTAAGCGAGGCTGGCCTCTTTCATTTATTTTTCCTCTTTCTTGTGGCGCCTCTTCTTTCTTTCTTTCTTACTTTCAAGACGACCTTCTTTCGTTCTAATCACATACAATTACAATGAACTGCTCTGGCTTCGTCTTCAGCCCGGTTCTTCCTGCTGCTGTGTTTTTGTCCTGCAGCGAAGGGCTGCACCCCTCTCAAAACACGACTCTCAAACCAGCCCTTTTCTCAACCTCCGGCTCTGATACCAAATGTTGGTTCAGGCCCCAATAAACACTCAAAGAACACTTACATTTATGTACGTAAGTTTGTAGAGAAACAAAGTAAAATATTGGAACTCTCTGCTTAGAACAATTATATTAAATGAGAGTACCAAAACAAAAGAAACTAACACCACTCACAAACCAAAATAAACACATGCAAAATTTAACCATTCCACATTCTCCTTCTTATTAGCAACAAACCCATCTTCCACTTCCCTTTTACCCGGTGATAATTGGTCAACTCTTAGACCATATTAACACATTCGCTAATTAAAAATCCATTTGCCCAAAACCGGTAACCGACTTGACCCGCACACGACCCGTAAACATCAGATTAACCTAACAGGGTTGACCCTAGACACTTTTGTTCAATAGTATTGAACTTTTTAATTGTATGTTTTGAAATATAATTTTTTTTACAAATTTAACACACTGTTCTCCTTTATGGTCTTAAAATTTCTTGGCTCTCTTCTTTTTGACTTGAGGTGGGTAATTGGTCAAAACGGCTCAGTTGGGTTGTCCCCGAACAAGCTTTTACAGAAGTTCAAATCTTTTCATGAAGTGACTTGAACATTTTTTGGTTTAAAGTACACTTCAGATGAAATGTGGATTTTTCATGGGCAATGTTGGCGAGTTATACATATACGCTTTAGATTGTTGTCTCATGTGTTATAGTTGCATACTTTTTAAGATAACTAAACATTTAATATGTTTTGCTTTATTTGATTGTACTCCAAATGCACAGCTAATTACCTAGGCCATTTGTTTGACTTCCAGTAGTCAAGTCAAAGTGAAAGTATAGCACTCAGGAATCAATTAATTCATTTCAGTTTTGCTGATTGATATTAGCTGGAATGAACTTGGTAAGCCTTCCTTATTCAATTTCGTTTTTTTCCTTCTTTTTATTTAAATGTAGTTAATAAAAAAGTTAGCAAATTGATGTTCTTGGTGGGTTTTGTGTAAAATTGCTAATTTCTAAAAAACTATGAGGTATGCTAAGAAACTCTGACACTCATTTCATACGTAAAAATATATTAAAGTATGACTGAGATTAAGAATTCTATGAATGCATGATATAACTTCGGGGCCTATAACTTTGGAGGTTGCACTTGGTTCTGCATCTTAAATTGCTATTTTTTTGGTGAGTTTTGTTTACTCTTTTCAGTTACCGTATTGTCCATCTCTTCAAAACGCTCAATTTCCCTCGTGCATGTTGCACATCCCGCACTTCCTCACAATGAACTTTCCATTCTCAACCTAATCTGCTTTAATTTCGTGTTATCATCAGGATCTACGGTATGATTAGAGAGCTTTCATGGTGTAAGTTTTTAAAGTTGGGTTCACAAAATCCCTGTGGCAACGCGCCAGGAGCATCAACCTAGTTAATGGATAATTCTAAACCAAAAAATATCATTTTGATATTGCTTTTGTTGGTTTTGTGTTCATTCTATTCAAGTGTCAGGAGTTATTATTGTGACTAAAGCAAGCATTACAGTCTGTGGGCTACTCAGCAATGAAGGTAACACTTTCAACCCTCTCTAGGTTTATCGTTCTATATAACCATTCATTTGTTTTCATTCACTTAAAATTCTGATCTTGATTTGAGGGACTACAGGATAAAGGTAACAATCTAGATCTGCTGACCACCCAGTGATTAAGGTAACAATTTTGTCCCTAACTTGGTTTATTGTTCTGGTTTAACTGTTTGTTCATTTTTTTATTGAGAGTTCCTTTAAAATTTATTCTTAATTCTTGATTTTGGTGAAACTTTGATCCCTTGGCTACTCTGCGATTGAGGATTATGGTAACAATTTTGACCCACCCTTAAATTATCGTTTTGCATAGCTTTATATTCTGATCTTGATTCTCGCGACTAAAGGATCAATGTAACAATTTCCTTCCTTAAGTTTTCGTTTCCATTCTGTCTTGGTTAATTTATCTCTGCATAACTAACTGTTCACCATATGAGATTGCCCTTATGTTCGGAATACTTTTTGTGCAAAAGTTTTTTTTAAATCTTTTTAAGTATTTTTTCAAACATTTACAAATACTGAAATGCAATTCGTTAAGGTTTACATTTAATGAGCGGGTTGGGGAATTGGTCAAGACATTTTTGGGTCGAAATGTAAGTTTATGTCCAAAACGGATAAGTTTTATCCAAATGGTTTTAATGTTTTTATTAATCTTCGGTGACATGATTATTATTTACTAAATAGTAGCAAACTGGTTAAACTGGTAATACAAGCGAGTTGGGTACTTGGTTAAGCATGGTGACGTGCTGTCGCAGTGCACGTAAATTTAATCCAAATTACAACTCAAAGATAGTAGTAAAAAGGTATCGAACACAGGGAGTTTGTGGAATATGTGTTTATCTTATAGTCACGTAAATTAACTACAATTGCCCTAAAATGCAAAAATTAAATATCAAGAATTGGATTGTTTTGGTTTAAGAACTAATAGTAACTAAATAGATTGCAAATCAAAACGTACTTTTGTAACAGATTAAGAACAAGTGACCACCCTAGATTTCAGGTTTTAATCCACACTTATGTTTATGCTTACTAGAAAGAACCACATAGACATGGTTCGTGCTTGAATAGTCGTTTGTGATGAAAGAGAACTAAGTACTCGGATTGTAAAATGCGAGGTTGTTACTCGATAATCAATTGACAATTATCCAACCTTAATCCCTCCCATGATATCTCAATTGCCAATGGCACCAAGAACGTATGGTTTGGGTTAACATCAAACAACAATCAACAACTTACAAACAAATATCCACACACCATAATAACTCAAACAAACATTCAAAGTTATCATTCTAGAAATTCAAGCACAAACATAGTGTTTCAAAAGCAAACCTTACATCTAGGATGATCACCACAAGTTTAGCCAAGCATGACTTGAATCTTCATCCTCACACAATGGTTCATGTTCAAAGGAATTGACCACCCAAATCAATTGTTTTTGCAATGTTTTTAAACCAGCAAGAACAGTCAAGATCCCACTCTTTCTGCCCCAAAAGTCGTCAGATCCAGATAATATGGAAAAAGGCACCACTCAAACCATTTTAATATGTTTATTACACTTTTTCCGTCACTTCTACCGTAACTTACTGTAGCCACCGTAAGTTACGGTAGGCACAAAAGTGCTACGGTGGTTTTCTTCTGTGTTACGGTGGGAGATTCAGGATTTCAGAGCCACCATAACTTACGGTGGCTACCATAAGTTACGGTGAAGCCACCATAACTTACGGTGGCTACCATAAGTTACGGTGGAGCCCTGAATGTTTTGTTTCTTTTCTTCTTCTTTCTACGCATGTCCACTCCGTTCCATGCTAAGCAATGTTTTATCCATTTTAGCTCCCAAACATACCTGAAACATAAGCCCTGTAGTTATCTAATTCAAGATAATTACACGATTAAATGAGAGATAAATTCGTCTTTTAACATTATGAAGGGTGTCCTAGGGACCACCCGTCACATCCCGACACTTAACCGTTGCTTGTCCCAAGCGACGCATCATGACAAACTCAAACTCTTGACAACAAACAACACTGCAAACAACAAGCAACAATCACGCCTACAACTCCCGTTTAGCCCCGAGTACACTCTCACCACTACTCACACAACCACCCCTCACTATAATCATTCCTCTCAGTTAAATTTAAGTTCTAGCAAAATGAGCTAGTGTACACTCAAGCATATGTGAGGATCAAACAACCATAAGCTCGCACGGCCATCAAGCCTCCACCAATTATTAAACACACATACGGGTTAAGAGGTCTTCCACGGTTGTAATGGAGCTAGGCTCAAGGTGAGGAATGGAAATATTTCGTAGTGACTTAATGATCCAACCCGATTTCACTTATTTTTGCACGCCCATTTCAACTTATTCAATTCTCCTCTTTTTTGAGTACTTTTTCTTTTCTTTTTTTTTTTTTTAATGGTTGTCATCCTTCAACGACCACGCTTATTCATTCGACCTCTCTCTTTTTTTCTTCTTTTTCTTTCACCTTTTTTATATATTTTTTTTCATTTTTTTTGTCACCTGGGTTGTATCATAAGGGTTACATTTAGGAATGAGTGCTAAGGGTTAGAAATGATAGGCCTTAAGCTCAAAGTGACTACTAATGAAACAAACCCCCGCCCCTCTCACACCAGGCTCATATATATAATGCATGAGACCCCAACCCCCCAAATTTCCACACTCACACTCATCCAGACGAGGCCACCCTAGTTGCCTCTATCGTCCCCATATATGTGTTCATTATGGTCTTGGGACGTATCGATCATGCGAGTTCTAGAGTCGCACCACACAAATGCTACCCTTAAATTATCAAATGATTCAAACGTGTGGCCAAACCTCCCCATGGGAAGTGTATGGGTGTCGGTCAATTGTGTGAGTCAACCTAAATGTACCCAGGGGAAAACACTTCCTCCAACCCTTGTTTGCTTGTGTTTTCTCATCAAATAACCCTTTTTTTTGAAAAAGCTAAAAAAATTAACACAAATGCTATAATTAAAAATTCCCCTCATCCCCACACTTGGGATACATTGTCCCCAATGTATGGTTTTAAAAGGAACAAAATAAACAAAACAAAAGACTCAAAAAGTTGAAAATATTTTTTTGTTTTTATGACACTAACACCTCCTTAATTCAACCCTGACACATAAACATTAACATATCATAAGCTCCACCCTACCACCCAACCGAACTACTCAAAAGAAAACAAGAAACAAACTGTACAAGAGAAGATGCAACCTGAATAGCTTGACTTATGGTGGCCTTGTGGGATGTTTCAACTCTTGCCGGGAAACTTGACACACCTTCCCGCATCCCCACACTTGTGCAACAAGTGTGCTGCATCCAGTCTTCTTACCTTCACTATCCATCTCAGTTTGTTCAACCGTCTTCTCCACCTTCTTTTTCTTCGCTCTTCTCTTTCTCTTTCTCTTCTTTTCTTTAGCTGCAACCTCTTTCATTCCTTTAACATGTCAACAGCAAAACCTGCTTCCTTGATGGAAGGGTTAGTAATAATAGAAAACATATTTAAGTTCAAAACCTTCTCACCAAAATTCATGTTCACCATTCCTAGCTCACAATCTAGGACTGCCTGTGCAGTAGCTAGAAACGGCCTACCCAAGATGACTGAATGTGGTGCATTCTCAATAGAAGAAGTGTAATCCAGTACCAGAAAATCCACTGGGCAGTAGTAATCTCTCACCTTTATAATGACATCTGTTAGCATACCCCTGGGCCTAATGGGTGTTTGGTTAGCCAACATTATTAGGGTATCAACATATTTCAATGGACCAAAATCAAATTTGTCATATAAATGCCCGGGGAGGATGCTAACACATGCTCCTAGATCTAAAAGTGTCCGGTCAATTTTAAGGTCTCCTATATGAATTAGAATCAAGGGCACTCCTGGATCTGGGAGTTTTAGGGGTAATTTATCTAACAAAGGAACACTTACCTGAGATGTGAATTCCAAAGCATTAATGTGTACTTGTTTTGAGCTCTTGGAACTAGATTGGTGATTAGGATTCACCACAATATCATTTGGCAGCCCTCCTTTGTTCTTCTTCAAGTTTGCTACTTCTGTTGCGAGTTGGCCCATTTGGATGCTCAAAGATTGAATGGCCTTGTCACGAATTTCATCTTTTTGGGCCCGAGCATCATCCAACTGATTTCTCTTTTGCATCTCCTGTTGCATCATCATAAGAATATCCATAACTTCATTCCCGCTTAAAGTAACTTGACCCGATGAACCACCTTTCTCATTACCCGATTGTTGGGATTGCCTTTGGAAACCTTGATTGTTCCCACCCCAGTAATTGCCTTGACTATTGAATTGTTGGCGAGGCATATAGTTACCTTGGGTGTTTCCTTGAAAATTCGGGTTGGATTGATTGGCCGGATTCCCATAACTGAAGTTGGGATGATTTCTCAAACCGGATGATAGGTATTTGAATTCATGTTGTAATTTCTTCCACCAAACCCTTGACCTTGAATAGCATTCACTTCCTCCACTTGTTCAAACATTACCGTGCAAGAATCCACAGTATGCCCCAACTCATTGCAATTTGTACAAACATTGTAAACTTGATTTGTAGCTTGTACATTACCATCATCCACCGCATGAACTGGAGCTCGTGTAATGACCGGTCGTGCTCGTCTTGCTGATTGAGCCTTCCTCTTTGATGTAACGCCATTTGTTCCAAAAATGCCCAATCGTCTTGCTCATAATTTGTACCAAATGTACCATTTGTGATAGACATTAAATCCCGGGCATCTTCAGAATGGAGCCCCTCGTGAAAAGCGTTCAACAACTCCCATAACTCAATTCCATGATGAGGACAATTCTTGATCATCAAGTTAAACCGCTCAAAAGCCTCATGAAACAATTCACCTTGTTGTTGTTGGAAGCTTCTCAAGCTTCTTCTAGCATCATTAGTCTTTTGGGCTGTGAAAAACTCTTCTAAAAACCTTTGTTGCATCTCAGCCCATGTGTAAATTGAAGCGGATGGCAAAGTGTAGAACCACCTCTTTGCCTTATCCTCCAATGAAAACTGAAATAACACCAACTTGACATCATCCGCAGAGAATCCTTGACCACCAATTGTGTTACAAATTGAGTCGTAAGCTTCCAAATGAAAATAGGGTTCTTCCGTTGCTAACCCTTTGTATTTTGGCAAACTTTGAAGTGAATTTGTTCGGACTTCAAACGTTCTCCCTTGATTGCTTTGAGGGATGACCACAGGTGAAGGATTATTTGTGATGATTGGACGAAAGTGTGCCTCAATACCTCTAGCAGCGTCCCAATTATGCCTTCGTGGGACACCCAACCTAACTCTTGGTCGCTGAGGACCCATTGGTCTTTGAACTTGTGGTCCTGGAGGCACGAATTGCTGAAACAGTGGTTGAAAGATTGCTCCCCCATGTTGTGGAGGAATCTGCCCTTGAAATTGTAGCCTCACTTGGGGTTGTATTTGTTGTGGTATAATTTGTTGCTGCACAACTTGTGGTTGTGGTCTCCCATATCCTTGCATATCTTGTCCTTGACTGTAAGCATAATTTCCTTGATCAGCATCTCCTTCGTACGTGTACCCTTCTTCCTCATATCTCCTAAATTCATCACCATAACCACCATCAACACCAGCTCCTCCTGCTCCCGATGTTTGTACAACTTGAGGTTGTTGGTATTGTGTATCCGTTTGCATTTGAGAGGTAGGGGGAGTATGAAATATGGATGGGTTGGATTGATATGGTTGTGGTGGTGGTACTGGTTTAGACGATGATGATTGACCGGTTGTTGGGAAGAAATATGGAAAGGGCGGAATGGGTGCTGAAGGGTCAAAGCTAAAAGAATGTTCGGTTTGGGTACTTGTAGTAATGGGGTATGGGTTGGTTTAGTCTCAGGTGGTACTGTAGGATTGGGTAAAGGCTCGGATGGTGTTGTTTGACCCGTAGTAGGAGGCGGTGAAAGCGGATCCATTGTGTTCCGTGGTGTAACGGGTGATGTAGGTGCTATTGGTGAACCACTGATTTTGTTTTTTCGATGTAATACTCTGTTTCTACGAGCAGCTCGTTCAATTTCTGGATCAAACACTAATGGTGATGATGAGCGCGAGTTTCTGGTATGCATACACCTGAAACAAAAACCTGCACACTACACACAACCAACATAACACCAAAATAACAAAACAAACTAATAAGCAAACACACGTTGCGCACAACTCCCCGGCAACGGCGCCAAAATTTGACGTGCTGTCGCAGTACACGTAAATTTAATCCAAATTACAACTCAAAGATAGTAGTAAAAAGGTATCGAACACAGGGTGTTTGTGGAATATGTGTTTATCTTATAGTCACGTAAATTAACTACAATTGCCCTAAAATGCAAAAATTAAATATCAAGAATTGGATTGTTTTGGTTTAAGAACTAATAGTAACTAAATAGATTGCAAATCAAAACGTACTTTTGTAACAGATTAAGAACAAGTGACCACCCTAGATTTCAGGTTTTAATCCACACTTATGTTTATGCTTACTAGAAAGAACCACATAGACATGGTTCGTGCTTGAATAGTCGTTTGTGATGAAAGAGAACTAAGTACTCGGATTGTAAAATGCGAGGTTGTTACTCGATAATCAATTGACAATTATCCAACCTTAATCCCTCCCATGATATCTCAATTGCCAATGGCACCAAGAACGTATGGTTTGGGTTAACATCAAACAACAATCAACAACTTACAAACAAATATCCACAACACCATAATAACTCAAACAAACATTCAAAGTTATCATTCTAGAAATTCAAGCACAAACATAGTGTTTCAAAAGCAAACCTTACATCTAGGATGATCACCACAAGTTTAGCCAAGCATGACTTGAATCTTCATCCTCACACAATGGTTCATGTTCAAAGGAATTGACCACCCAAATCAATTGTTTTTGCAATGTTTTTAAACTAGCAAGAACAGCCAAGATCCCACTCTTTCTGCCCCAAAAGTCGTCAGATCCAGATAATATGGAAAAGGCACCACTCAATTCATTTTAATATGTTTATTACACTTTTTCCGTCACTTCTACCGTAACTTACGGTAGCCACCGTAAGTTACGGTAGACACAAAAGTGCTACGGTGGTTTTCTTCTGTGTTACGGTGGGAGATTCAGGATTTCAAAGCCACCATAACTTACGGTGGCTACCATAAGTTACGGTGGAGCCACCATAAATTACGGTGGCTACCATAAGTTACGGTGGAGCCCTGAATGTTTTGTTTCTTCTCTTCTTCTTTCTACGCATGTCCACTCCGTTCCATGCTAAGCAATGTTTTATCCATTTTAGCTCCCAAACATACCTGAAACATAAGCAACTGTAGTTATCTAATTCAAGATAATTACACGATTAAATGAGAGATAAATTCGTCTTTTAACATTATGAAGGGTGTCCTATGGACCACCCGTCACATGGTCGGTTCAAAATGGGTAATTTTTATGCTAATCAAAACAAATTGCGTGGGTGATCCTGAGCACTTTTGTCCAAACTTTGAATCTTCTTAATAGTATGTTACAATATAAATTATGTTACGGATTCAAGATATGTTTATTGTTTTAAAAGGTTCATGGCTCTCTTCTTTCTGACCTGAGGTGGTAAAATTGGTTAGGTTGGATAATTGGTTAAATGTGACCGGTTAGGTTTTATGTTTTAACATACTCTTTGCCATAAATTTTATTTGGTATCGATTGATATATATATATTATGCTATCAAGGGTATTTTATCTAGCTAAAGTGTTCATAGCAACTCAGTTTGTAAAAATATTTTTGATTGTTTGCTTTTTTACACTATAGTTATTCTTTTTGTGGTTCAGGTTGAGGTAACAATTTTGAGGTGTGGCAACAAGGCAATATGAGTGAGTTGGGTAATTGGTTAAAAGTTGTTGGTTTAAAATGAGTTAAGTTTTATGCAATTCAAAACAGAACCCCGTTGGTTGACCCTTAACATTTTTGTCCAAAACTTCTAAACATTTTAAAAATATGTTGTGAAATATAAATTTTATTTCAAATTTGACATTGCTATTCTCTTTTCCGGACTTAAGATTTTTTACTCTTTTCATGACCGTTGGTGGTAAAATGTGTGGGTGGGGTAATTGTTCAAAATGGGACGGTTAGGCTTCCAAGAACGTTTCTTGTTCAAAAGATCAGCCTTGAAAGGTTCCATGTTTTGAGTTTTCATCCGTGATATAATGCATATTTACACCATCATAACCACTAGACTTACGGGCATTATGTGTAGCTAAAGTGTTTGTAGTAAACCATTTTGCGCAAATTTTCATTTGTATGTTTTAGTTTGATGCTATAGTTTTGGATGAGATGACCAAGTCTATACAACAGCCAGTTCCGTGGTGCATGCTCTTTGCGGATGATATTGTCTTAATATCGGAATCTAAAATGGTGCTTAACGACATGCTAGAACAGTGGAGAGCAGCCCTAGAGCGCAAAGGTTTAAGGATAAGTCGCTCTAAGACAGAATACATGCATTGTAACTTTAGTGGTGAGGCGGAAGAGGACACTCAAATCAGTATTCAGGGTATGGCGGTCCCACAAACGTCTAGGTTCAAATACCTGGGCTCGTACCTGCAGGAGGACGGAGAGATACACAGCGATGTAGCGCACCGTGTTCAAGCAGGATGGTGCAAGTAGAGAGCAGCATCAGGGATCCTATGTGATAAGAGGTTTCCAGCAAAACTAAAGGGAAAACTATACCGAGTGACAGTACGTCCGGCTATGTTATATGGAACAAACTGCTGGGCCATAAAGAAATCGCACGATAAACAAATAGAAGTAGCGGAAATGCGAATGCTGAGGTGGATGTGTGGTCACACAAGACTGGATAGGATAAGAAATGAAGTGTTTCGACAGAATCTAGAAGTGGCTTGTATCGCAGATAAAATACGAGAGGGAAGATTAAGATGGTTTGGGCATGTCAAGAGGAGACCAATGGCGGCACCAGTTAGAGCAGTAGAGAACATCATCTTAGAGGGTAGGAGGAGTAGAGGAAGACCTAGGTTGACTTGGGATGAGGTAATTAGGCGAGATATGTCACACTTGCACCTCTCTGAGCACATGATCGAGGATAGGAGTGAGTGGAGGCGTAGAATTAAAATTAAGGACTTTTAGTGGGACCTATAGGCACGAAGGGTATTTGAATTGTTGCGGGGCCTGATGTGTACATAGTCCACATCTGCTTTTTAACGGTGATACTAGCTACCACTCTGATGTATGCTTTCTCTTTATCTAATTCTTTAGTTGTTTTATTTTGGTACCATGTATGCTATGTGTCGTATGATTTATTTACGATGTCTTGCTATCATTATGTAGAGTTGTTTCGGGGGCCTGATGTGTACGTAGGCCACATCTGCTCTTTAGCGGTGATCCTAGCTGCCCCTCTGATGTATGCTTTTTCTTGCTCTAATTCTTTAGCTGTTTTATTTTTATATACTGTATGTTAGGTGTTGTATGATTTACTTTTCGGTGTCTTCCTATCATTATTGCTTTTGCTATCGAGTCAGGGGTCTCTTTGGAAGCGGTCTCTCTACCTAACAAGATAGAGGAAAGACTCGCCTACACCTACCCTCCCCAGACCCTGCTCATTGAGTGGGATATACTGGGTTTGTTTGTTTGTTTGTTAGTTTGATGCTATAGTTTATTCTTATAGGAGTAGTTGAGACTGTAATTAGAAAAGTGACTTTGGTTAAGGCAAACCAGTTTGGTTTTATGTCAAGGCAGTCAACAATGGAAGCGATACACATTCGAGGGAGGTTGATGGAAAAGTATAGGGAGAACCATGATCTTCGCATTGCGTTCATTAAACTAAGACGTATGATAATGTGCCATATACATTGATAGAATTTGGAGGTTAGAGGAGTACTATGGAAATATATAGATATAATTAGATATGTATGATAGGACTGAAATAAGTGTATGGGCATCAGTGGGAGATACAAATATCATTCATATCATGAAAAACGTTCACCTGCGCTCTCTCTCTCAACGTTCACCTGCGCTCTCTCTCTCTCAACGTTCACCTGCGCTCTCTCTCTCTCCCAACGACGTTCATCCCTACCGGCGACCTCCGCCGACCCACCCACACCGGCGACCTCCGCCGACCAAACCCGACCAAACCCCCCGACCGGCGAACAAACCCCACCGACCGGCGACCAAACCCCATAGACCGGCGACCAAACCCCACCGTTCGGCGACCAAACCCCAACCGGCGATCAACTCGTCTCTCATCTCTCCCAAACGGATCTCTCGCACAGGAACGGCTCGTGCTCGCTGCTCGTAGAGAAAGCATTTCACCATCACCATCGCTCCAACGGCTCCTGCTCGGGTCCACGGCTGAAACGTTTTCGTTGGTACTCAAGGTTGCTCGCTCATGCTCGCTGGTTTGTTAGTGCACGGCTGACCGCTCGTGCTCGCTGGTTGGTTCTGGTTCACGGCTGAAACTTTCTGTTGGTGTTCTAGGGTTAAAACCCTAGATCTATTGATAAAATCAAAGTACCAAATTGGGTGGTGATAGTTGGTTCTGGTTGTTTTGCTAAAGGATTGGAATACCTTAACTTGGGTACCCCTGGGTGAGTTCGTTCCATCATTCTCTTCTTCCTGTTTTTTATTATTCTGCATCACGAATATTTTCTTGTTTTAGGCATTGTTTGGGCTGGGTTAGGAGGACCAGCACTGTTTTAACAGGGAGAGCCATCCCCTGTCTCTATTTGTGGGCATCTAATTGTGTCTTTAATTGTCTCTGTTCTACCTGTTTGTGGTAACCCCCCCTTGTCAGATCTTTCTATCCTTTTATATTTCTCTGTTCTACCTGTTTTTATATTTCCTTTTATATATCCCCTGTCTCTATTTCCTGTTTTTAATTGTCTCTGCTTATTTGCTCTTTTTGTTTATTTTTAGTCTGGGTTAGTCTTGTTTATTTAACAGGGAGAGTCATCCCCTATTTTCTGTGTGAATTCTGCTTGTTTGTGATTTGTTGTGTTTCTGTGTTGTCCGTGTTTTATATTTCTTGGTGGTCTTAGTAGACCCTGTCTGGTATAATAGATAGTAGGAGCCATTATGCTGCCCCGAGATCATGTTCGGTGAGGAGAGGTGCGAAGAATGGGAATAAGGTCTGTAGATTAAGAGTAGCATCGTGGAATGTAGGAACCTTAACCAGTAAGTTATTAGAGTTAATTGATGTGCTGAAGAAACGTAGGGTCCACATAGCATGCCTGCAGGAGACTAGATGGCGAGGTGGGAGAGCAAAAGAGTGTGATAGTTATAAACTATGGTATTCAGGGTCTGATGGAGCTAAAAACGGAGTAGGTTTTCTAGTTGCTAAGGAACTCCAAGATAATGTAGTGGAGGTGAGAAGATACAATGATAGAATTATGCTGTTAAGAATAGTAATAGGAGACGAGGTAGTGACGATAGTTAGTACGTATGCACCACATGTTGGACTAGGGGAAACGGAAAGAAAAACATTCTGGGAGAGTTTAGACCACGTTATAGCTGACATACCTAGAGAAGAAAAGTTATACATAGGAGGAGATTTTAATGGACATATCGGAAGGGATAATGAGCATTTCCAACTGGTGCATGGAGGATACGGGTATGGTCTTAGGAATGACGGCGGTAGGGAGCTTCTTGAATTTGCAGTAGCGCATGACTTAGGGATCATAAATTCGTTCTTTAAGAAAAGAGACTCTCATCTAATCACGTTTAGCAGCGGCGGGAAACACACGCAGATAGATTATTTATTGACGAGGAGAGAAGAGCATAGCTCATGGAAAGACTGTAAAGCAATCCCGGGAGAGACGGTTGTAACGCAACACCATATGTTGGTGGCGGATATACGCGTCAAGAGGCCAATTGCCCAACGGAACAGGAGAATCACACCCAAGATCAGATGGGGTCAACTCAAAGACGAAAAGATTACCATTTTTAGAGATAAAGTCATACCAATGAACCAAACTGGGCCACACGAAGATGCAAACCAAAAGTGGGAGGCTATGGCAACTAGGCTCATACAAGCAGCTAAAGAAACGCTTGGAGTTACAACAAAAAGGATAGTTGGTCATCAGGAATCATAGTGGTGGAACGAAATTGTACAGGAGAAGATACGCATCAAACAACAAAGTTTTAGAGAGCTCATACGATGTAGCAGTGAGGCAGAACACGCAGAGCTAAAACAAAAGTACAAGGAGGCTAAGAGACAAGCGAAAAAATCGGTGTCAGAGGCAAAGAACACGGCATATGAAAGGATGTATAAGCGACTAGAGACGAAAGAAGGAGAGCATGACATGTTCAAGATAGCCAAGGCAAGAGAAAGAAGAAGACAGGACCTAACAATGGTCAAGTTCATAAAGGCTGCGGATGGAAAGGTTTTGGTGAACGAGAAAGATATCAAGGTGCGATGGAAAACTTACTTCGATAACCTATTTAACATAAGGAATTCAAATCAACAAACTGAGATAGATAGAACAACCCAAGCTACGCAACAAAACCAATGCTATTGTAGAAGCATCACGGTTGACGAAGTTAAAAGAGCTATGAAGAAAATGGGAAGGGCTAAAGCGGTGGGGCCAGACAACATACCAATTGAGGTGTGGAAATGCCTGGGTGATGAGGGTCTCCAATGGCTAACAGATCTATTTAACACTATCTTTAAGACAGGGAAGATGCCAGACCAGTGGAGAACCAGTGTCATAGTCCCCATATATAAGAAAAAAGGAGATATCCAAGGATGCGAAAACTACAGGGGAATAAAGCTACTGAGTCACACGATGAAACTATGGGAAAGAGTTATTGACACGAGAATTAGACGGGAAACCCAGATAGCAATAAACCAATTTGGATTTATGCCAGGACGCTCTACAACAGAAGCCATACACGTCATAAGACGGATAATGGAGAAATATAGAGAAAAGAAAAGGGACCTCCATATGGTATTCATCGACCTAGAAAAGGCATATGACAGTGTACCGAGACAACTAATTTGGGAAAGTCTACGACATAGAGGGGTACCAGAGAGGTATATCAAATTAATCAAGGACATGTATGACGGGGCAAAAACATGTGTGCGAGCACCGGTAGGAGACACGGACTCATTCTCAGTGGAAGTGGGACTCCATCAAGGATCGGCATTGAGCCCATTTCTCTTCGCACTAGTGTTGGATGAGATGGCTAAGTCAATACAACAGTCAGTCCCGTGGTGTATGCTCTTCGCGGGTGATATTGTCTTAATATCAGAATCTAAAATGATGCTTAACGACAAGCTAGAGCAGTGGAGAGCAGCGCTAGAGAGCAGAGGATTAACGATAAGTCGCTCTAAGACGGAATACATGCATTGTAACTTTGGTGGCGACGACGAAGAGGACACCCAAATCAGTATCCAGGGCATGCCGGTCCCACAGACATCTAGGTTCAAATACCTGGGCTCGTACCTGCAAAAGGACGGAGAGATACACAGCGATGTAGCTCACCGTGTCCAAGCAGGATGGTGCAAGTGGAGAGCAGCATCAGGGATCCTATGTGATAAGAGGTTTCCAGCAAAACTTAAGGGAAAACTATACAGAGTGGCGGTACGCCCAGCTATGCTATATGGAACAGACTGTTGGGCCATAAAGAAATCGCACGAGAAACAAATAGAGGTTGCGGAAATGCGAATGCTAAGGTGGATGTGTGGCCATACAAGACTGGATAGGATAAGAAACGAAGTGTTTCGACAGAAGTTAGAAGTGGCTTCTATTGCAGATAAAATACGAGAGGGAAGATTAAGATGGTATGGACATGTCAAGAGGAGACCAATGGCAGCACCGGTCAGAGCAGTGGAGAACATCAGCATAGAGGGTAGGAAGAGTAGAGGACGACCTAGGTTGACTTGGGAAGAGAAATTAGGCGAGATATGGAACACTTGCACCTCTCTGAGCACATGATCGAGGATAGGAGTGACTGGAGACGTAGAATTAAAATTAAGGACTTTTAGTGGTTTCTGTAGCTAGGAAAGGACTTTGTTTACTTGTTACGGGCTTGATGTGTATGTAGTTCGCGTAGACCTTCTTAGGGGAAACTTGCGGCTTTTCTGATGCATGCTTGTTCATTTTATACGTCCTTTTGGTGATATCTTAATGCTTTGAATGCTTGTTGTATGACGTGTGCTGTACAATATACCATATGTCATAAATTGTACGTTTGATTATATGATTGATTATTTGATTATTTGATTATATGTTAAATCGCGAGCGTTATAGCTTTTGTATCGAGCCAGGGGTCTCTTTGGAAGCGGTCTCTCTACCTATCTGGATAGAGGAAAGACTTGCCACCACCTACCCCTCCCAGACCCTGCTCTTGAGTGGGATATACTGGGTTTGTTTGTTTGTTTGTTTGTTTGTTTGACATTTGAAGTGAAAAATCATAATTTGTCATTTAAGTAATTCGTCTTAATACATCATACCATTTCATTTAATCATCAAAAGTGTATTAATACAAATATCATTCTAAAATGGTGGATGTCAGATTTAGACTATCCTTGCACCTCTCTGAGGACATGATCGAGGATAGGAGTGCATGGAGGCTTTGAATTAAATTTAAGGACTTTTCGTGGGAAGTGAGGGTGGGAAGGGTAGGCACAGATTTGATGCGGGTCTCCTCCAGTGAGATGTAGATGTCCACAACCAGCTCTTATACGTGTTACTTGCCGCCTATTTCTTGTCCGTACTTTCTAATTCTTTATGTGATTTATACCTTGGGTGGTATGCCTTATATTTTGATCGATATTGTTATTGCTTTCGTTATCGAGCCGGGGGTCTCTTCGAAGCGGTCTCTCTATCTCCCAAGATAGAGGAAAGACCCGCCACCACCCACCCCTCCCAGACCCTACTCATCGCGTGGGATTTACTGGGTAAGTTTGTTTGTTTGTTTGTTTAGTATCTCTCGTGTCTATGCCTGCATCTACTCAACATCATCAATTACCTGTCAACTATTATACATACAAAGTTAGTGACGCTAAGTGAGTCTTAGATTTATAATAACATAACTTACATTCATTAAAACCATTATCTTTTTATACGTGAGCACGAATCAATACATACACATCAATATATTCATTTATTATCTTTAATCATCGTTTAATTCTTTCATCATCGTTTCATTCTTTCATCATTGTTTCATTCGTTCACATGTAACGAATCTGTGTCATATGATTCTAAGTTCCACACTCAAGGTCAAACGACAAGGATCCTATTCATACATAGTCGATCACAAGGATTAGACCCTATGAGAATTATGAGTATCGTTTTGGGCTATAAAAGCCACCCACGGTTGAGCTAACAACCTATTGGTTGTGATCCTCCATTCATACGCGGTCAATCTCATGGATTAGACCCCTGTGGCATCGTTTTGGGCTAGTTAAGCCACACATCAGTTGAGCTAACAACCCATATTGGATTGTGAAACTAAATACATTTTGCTTGCAATACTTTCATTCATTTATTACGTTTTGTTTTTCATTACGTTATCTTTCACTTCCATTACATAATACTTTACTTATAATAGTACATAGACATACCAAATAAAGATTTACAATAAAACTCATCATTCTAGAAACGGTTGAATCATAAAAAGAATACACATAACACCCTCACATCGTGCGAGAACTTTTGTAGCTGAGAGCATACATTTTGCGCCATAACATCAACCAAATCAGACCTTGCATGCCAAGTTACCCTTACGCGAGAACCTACATGTCCGCGAGAACTACCTTGGTCGTTTGTGAACATACGTGAATTGAAACTCTAACAACCCAAATTACTTAACCCATACGAGAACTTCCTATTCGCACAAGAACCTCATGGTTCTAAGAAAACATCATCCTAATCTCGACTAAAAACTAACCTAACACAACCATTCCCATAATTTTCATCATAAGCACTAATAATCAAGGTAGTATGCATAATAGCCCTAAAATACGTAAAAACTTGCATAAAAGGGGCTAGGACTCACCTTTTGAAGATTACCACTCACAACAAACTTTCCTGAGAGCTTTTTGAATGGAAACTACACCCATTTATGCATTAAAAAATCGTCACTAATCATTCCTTGATATATAAACGAATCAAATGCTCAAAATACATACCTTAAACACAACTTCTTCTTACTTTCTCACTCTAACTTCTCGTCTCTCTCTCTCTCTAAATAGCAGCAGTTCTCGCACCAATGTAGAAGTGACCAGAGGTCATTGCTTATAACTCTATTTCCATGCGAGAACTTTCATCTTTCTTCGTCCCTTGGAGATTTCGGGGTGTTACATCTTTTTTAGTTTATCGGTGTTTTAGCCACATCAAGGAACACGGTCCACGACCACCGATCTTAAACTACGGTTTGATTAAATATTTATATTCTTTTGATATCTACAGATCTGTCTCTTGATCTACGGATCCAGGAGACCGACGCCCATCTACGGTCACCAGCTTATATAAATTGAAATACATGATTACCTCCGATACTTATTTGGATTCAGTTAGTTGTATCGATGTTGTCCTGAAACAATGTGCACATGTGATGATGACAGGTTGATGAATATGGCCTTTGTCTATAACATTGAAATGTAATAAATATTAGGGTGAAATTTAAAAGTTTTAAATGTATAATAATCTATAATTTCTTGCCTTCATAAGGTTTGAAAATCACTTACAAAATGGTTAGTTATGATTTATATGACAAAAATGTTCAAATATTAAAATATATGCATGTATTAATCGAACACCCTAAATGCTAAAACCCATTCAATAAAATCCAAACATCACTAGGAGTAGGTTTTATAATAGGTTTGGGTTGTTTGGGGTTGTTTTTAGGTGTTTAACAAACTTTATTGGTCTAACTTTTGAATTTCATGTATAAGTTGTACTAGTAAATGAGCCTGTCTTTTGAACTTATTGCTAAACTAGAATATGCATAAATATTAAGAATTTAATAAAAATAATAAACTTAAAACTTAATGTTCTAAATTATGATAACGAGAGTGATTAAAACTTGAATTTTTAGGTTATAGTTTTAGAAGATTTTTGCAGTTATTTCAACAAATATTTCAACTTGAAATGTCACACCCCCATTATTGTGGTTCATGATATTATTACTCACCTGAGCCACTATGGTCGAGATGAGTGTTGCCAGTTGTTGGGCAATTATGGCAGCTATATCAGGGTTTCCAGCTTCCTGATTATTACCACCCTGCCCATCTTCGTTTCTGCTGCAGGTGCTTCAGCCCTACCTCCTGCACCTCTTCCCCTACCTCTGCCTCTTGGGGCAGCACCACCACGACTAACACTGCGGGTAATTCTTCTGGGCGACATCTTTCTAATCAATATAAACAATATATGAGTTTCAGCATTTATCAAATGTCATCACAGCTCAGTCAGTCTCATAAAGCATATCATCACAAAAATATTTTCTACAATATAACATCACAACCCAAAACATCATAATAATATAAAGTCTCATTCTCATAAATCATAATATCTCAATGTCATATTCGATAAACTAATATCCCAAAAGCATGCGAAAACCCAAAGTCTAACAATGTCTGAAATAAACAAACAAACATAAATACCCAGTGTATCCCGCTGAAAAGCAGGGTCTGGGAGGGGTATGTGGTGGCAAGTCTTTCCTCTAACAATGTCTGAAATGAAATACGAAATACTAAAATAAGTCTCTTAAATCTTCAAGCCTTAAACGATGCTCATGCGACGTCAGTCCTGCTCGTCGTCACTGCTAGAGGAGCTAGAAGGGCTCGGGGTAGGTTGGGGTGGTCACCCCACAAACTCGCCTCCTCAGGCACTTGGAACCTTATGCGAGTGGCCGAAACACCCTCTTTCTAGTCGTCCTTAGTAGCACCGGCCCTACGCCGTTCACCCTGTACGGTTCTCTTGTGTAGCCGGGCACCCAAGGTCCCGCCTCAGGGGTGTACCTTACAATAGCCGGTCCAACAGGTATCATAGGAGCAGCTGGGGCGGCAGGGGCGTTTGGTTGCAACAGGAACAACGGGTGCACTTAGTGCGGGTGGGGCTTCAGGTGCTCTAGGACCAGGTGATGTAGCACGAACAGTAGGCAATCCTAGTACAACCTGGTTACCTGTCTCATCTTCATCAGATGACTCTCTCGCCGACTCCTCGGGGTTGGACTCCGTATCAGATTACGTAGGTAGCATATGGTCCTAAAGAACCTCTTCGGGTTCTGACTCAGAGTCGGACAAATGAACTCGGGGCACTGCGGTGGAGGTGATCAGAGGTGAACGGCGCTAAGGCTGGTGCTACTGAGGACGGCTAGAAAGAGGGTGTTTTTGGCCACTCGCATAAGGTTCTGAGTGCCTGCTGAGGAGGCGAGTTTGTGGGGTGACCACCCCGACCTGCCCTCGAGCCCTTCTAGCTCCTCTAGCAGTGACGACGAGCAGGACTGACGTCGCATGAGCATCGTTGAAGGCTTGAAGATTTAAGAGATTTATTTAGTATTTCGTATTTCATTTCAGACATTGTTAGACTTTGGGTTTTCGCATGCTTTTGGGATATTACTTTATCGAATATGACATTGAGATATTATGATTTATGAGAATGAGACTTTATATATTATGATGTTTTGGGTTGTGATGTTATATTGTAGAAAATATTTTTATGATGATATGCTTTATGAGACTGACTGAGCTGTGGTGACATTTGATAAATACTGAAACTCATATTGTTTATATTGATTAGAAAGATGCCGCCCAGAAGAATTACCCGCAGTGTTAGTCATGGTGGTGCTGCCCTAAGAGGCAGAGGTAGGGGAAGAGGTGCAGGAGGTAGGGGTGAAGCTAGGGGTGTTCAAAGTCAGATATCCAAAATTTCGAAAATTTCGGATAGTGAAAATCACTATCCGTATCCGTATCCGAAATTTTGGATATCCGAAATTCGGATACGGATTCGGATAATGATTCGGATATCCGAAATTCATTTTTTATTTTTTTATTTTTTATTTTTTAGTTTTTTTACAAAATATAGACATATAATATTATAAAAATAATATAAAAACCAACTCATATCATAAAATTCACAATATACACTAAAAAATCTCAATCTAAATTAAAAATATATCTAAAATAAAAAAAATAAAAAAATATTTTTTAGTTTTCGGATAATTGGATATCCGAATATCCGAAACTTTTGAAAATCACTATCCGAATCCGAATCCGAATTTTCGGATATCCGAAATTCGGATATCCGAATTTTCGGATATCCGAAAATTCGGATATTTCGGGTTCGGATTTTCGGATTTTCGGATCGGATTCTCGGATTCGGATATTTTTGAACACCCTAGGTGAAGCACCTGCAGGAGGAAACGAAGGTGGGCAGGGTGGTAATAATCAGGGAGCTGGAAATGTCAGGTTTGCTATGAGTGTGGAAGCCCCGATCATTACCGGAATGCCCTAAAACTGAATCGGGCACCGGGTCAATAGGGGAATAACCAAAACCAAGTGATGGCAATAGCTGGTAACCAGGGTCAGGGAAATCAAGGAAATGCTGCCCGAGGACGTGCGTTTGTGATTGGTGCAAATGACGCGCGTCTGGACCCGAACGTTGTTACAGTTACGTATCTCCTTAATAATCATTTTGCATTCGTATTGTTTGATACCGGGGCAGATAATAGTTTTGTGTCCTCTGAATTTGCACCTCTGCTTGGTTTGAACCCTAGTTGTTTAGAGACTAGCTATCGGTAGAAATGGCGAATGTTAAGTTTGTGAGAGCTAGTGAAATAATTCGAGGGTGCACGATTACATTAGAGGACCATACCTTTGACATAGATTTAATACCTTTTGAATTGGGAAGATTTGACGTGGTAATGGGAATGGATTGGTTGTCGAAGTGTGGAGCTGAAATTATTTGTCGAGAGAAAGTGGTGCGAATCCCTATGCCTAATGGCGATGTACACAAGATTCAAGGAGAACGACAGGGAAGAGGCCTAAAGATTATCTCTTGTATGAAAGCTCGCTGTTGCCTGCAGAAGCAATACTATGCGTTCTTGGCACATGTGGTGGAGAAGAAACCCGAGGAAGGGAAACTGGAAGACATTCCGGTGGTGCGAGACTTTCCGGAAGTATTCCCTGACGATTTGTCCGGTTTACCCCCTCCTCGACAAGTAGAATTCCGTATAGACTTGGTTCCTGGAGCAACACATATAGCAAAGACGCCGTATCGGTTGGCGCCATGCAAGAATTATCAAGTCAACTACAAGAGTTGTTAGATAAGGGTTTCATACGACCGAGTCACTCGCCATGGGGAGCGCCGATACTATTCGTCAAGAAGAAGGACGGAACGTTCTGAATGTGTATAGACTATCGCGAGTTGAATAAGTTGACTGTGAAAAATCGATATCCACTTCCCAGAATCGACGACCTATTTGATCAGCTGCATGGAGCTTCATACTTCTCAAAGATTTATCTTTGGTCGGGTTATCATCAGTTACGGGTTCAAGAGGAGGATATATCGAAGACAGCGTTTAGAATTCGATATGGGCATTACGAGTTCTTAGTCATGCCGTTTGGCCTTACCAACGCTCCAGCAGTATTCATGGATCTAATCAACCGGGTATGCAAACCTTATCTGGATATGTTTGTAATCGTGTTTATAGATGATATTCTCATCTATTCTAGATCAAAGGAAGACCATAAGCAGCATCTCCGAGCGATTCTCAAGTTATTAATGGAAGAACAACTTTACGCCAAGTTTTCGAAATGTGAATTTTGGTTGCGGGAAGTGAAGTTTTTAGGACACGTGGTTAACGAAAATGGAATCCACGTTGATCCTGGAAAGATCGAGGCAATTAAGAAGTGGGACACTCCTAAGACGCCTTCGGAGATACGACAATTTTTAGGATTGGCTGGTTACTATCGATAGTTCATTGCAAACTTCTCAAAGATCGCCCAGCCGCTGACAATGTTAACACAGAAGGATAAGAAGTTTGATTGGGGACATAAGAAAGAAGAGGCATTTCAGACGTTAAAGGAAGATTGTGTAATGCACCTATATTGACCCTCTTGATGGATCAAACGACTTCGTGATGTTCTGCGATGCATCACACCAAGGCCTAGGTTGTGTGATTATGCAAAAGGATAAGGTGATCGCTTACGCCTCACATCAACTTAAGGTTCACGAAAAGAATTATACGACACATGACCTGGAGTTAGGCGCAGTGGTGTTTGCACTTAAGATATGGAGGCATTATCTATATGGGACCAAGTGCGTTATCTACACTGATCATAAAAGCCTTCAACACATCTTTGATCAAAAGGAACTAAATATGCGTCAAAGGTGATGGGTGGAACTTCTAAGTGATTATGATTGCGAGATTCGATGAGGGAAGGCAAATGTAGTAGCGGATGCCTTGAGTAGGAAGGAACGTGTTAAAACCCCTACGTGCACGAGCGTTGGGAATGACCATTCAATCAAATCTGAAAACATAAATACTGCTAGCACAAGACGAAGCACTAAAGGAGGAGAATATCGCAAGTGAATAGTTTCGAGGGTTAGACAAACATATGAACGTAAGGAGGATGGCGTACGGTACTTTGTGGATCGTATATGGGTACCTAAGTGGGGAGATGTTCGAACCCTGGTCATGAACGAAGCGCACAAGTCTAAGTATTCTGTACATCCTTGTGCCTTGTGCAGACAAAATGTACCAAGATCTTAAGGAGTTGTATTGGTGGCCAGGTATGAAAAAGGACATTGCAAAATAGTAAATGAATGTTTAACCTGTTTGAAAGTCAAAACCGAACATCAGAAACTGTCGGGTCTGTTGCAACAACCGGAAATTCCCCGAATGGAAGTGGGAGAATATAGCGTTGGATTTCATCACTAAGTTTCCTAGAACTAGTAGTGGGCACGATTCAATTTGGGTCATCGTGGATTGGATGACAAAATCTGCTCTCTTCTTGCCTATTCGTAAGGACTATAAAATGGAGAAGTTAGCGAGATTATATGTGAATGAAATAATGGCTAGACATAGAGTGCATGTGTCAATTATATCAGATCTTGATAGTCGATTTACATCGTGGTTTGGCAGACACTACAGAAGGCAATGGGAACTCGTTTGGACTTAAGTACCGCCTATCATTCACAAACAGACGGTTAAATGAACGAACGATACAAACGTTAGAAGACATGCTTAGGGCATATGTGATTGACTTGGTGGGAGTTGGGATACTCACCTACCGTTGATCGAATTCTCTTATAACAATAGTTATCATACGAGCATTGGGTGTGCTCCGTTTGAGGCATTGTATGGAAGGAAGTGTAGGTCTCCGGTGTGTTGGGCAGAAGTAGGTGAAAGCCAATTGACAGGTCCGGAGATTATTCAGGAAACGACGGATAAGATATTTCCAATCAGGAAACGAAAGCCAATTGATAGGTCCGGAGATTATTCGGTATGTTGGGCAGAAGGATAAGATATTTCCAATCTAAGTTCTTGGTAATGTTGTGTGAGGAACATATACTTGTAAAACATTTTTGAGTTATTTCAAGCAGGTTTCATGAGCTGTAATGTTTTTCCTCTTATTGCCATTGGAAGTACAAGCTTATACGTGTGTTCATTCTTGGCTTATGAAACTATTTATTAGACTGGGCTGTAGTGAAAAATGGAATGTGGCTGTAATACCTGGATGTATGCTTGTAGGACATGTGTGTCCTTCTTGTTATTCTTCATTTCAGAAAGCACATGTGCTGTATGTAATTTGGTGAGTTTGTTGTGATCAGTTTGACTGTGATATCCATTAACTGCCATGGTGATCCTGTACAGGGTTAATTTAAGATGTTTAGTCGACCAGAATAGACACAATTTCATCCCGCACACATCATGAATGACTAACTATGCTGTGTTGAGATTTGCAGTATCAAGCCTCAGCGGTCATGTTCATATAATATTTTTACTTGTGCAGCAATGTTGGCATTTTGTGTACTTTTAGGGGTAAAATATCATGCTACAACAACATAAGTTGTAGTATAAGTTCATGGGTCTAAATTGAATCTATGACAGGGGTGTGACATGAGATTTTAGTATTAATTCTGGTAAGATGATTCTTCTGAAAATGTCGTACCAGGTGGGTAGGCTGGTGAAATGATATTCTTAAAAATGTATTTTTTTTCTTTTTCTGAATGGAATGTCTTTGATCAAACTATAAATAAATTTATTTTCTTGTCATCTGGAACGCAGCATGAAAAGGAAAACTAATATTTGAATTTTTTATCATTTATTCACCTTATGACCTCTTGTACTTTATCTTTGTTGTTCTCCTCTCTACCCCCATCACATGGACACCACCGTCATTGTCGAACATCTGGTATTATGGTCTGCTGTTGTCTTCCATGTATAAATGATATCATGTAGGCTGTTGTTGATCAGGTAGGCAAGCCTTGATCTTTTCGTGATATCTTAAATTGCTGATCAGCTGACATATTTTCACATATCCTTAGTTTTCTTATCAAAATCTTGGCATTAAAGCCCCTGCTTTGTTACGATTGTCAGTCTGTATAGTGTTCTTTCTAATTGGACTTTCATTTGGGTCTTAAAAGTTCATTGCAGCCACTTCGTTCTACTTTTGCATAATTGTCTTATTATGTGTGTTAAACATGTTTGAAATTTTAAACTATGTATGATATAACTAAGAATTTGTATTTTTTTGTCTCAACTAACATAAGCAGGAGGGAGCAAGCAAAGAGGACATTAAACTGCTGCCAAAATTCACATTTCGGCCTTATGGTCGAGCTGGAAAAATCAAATGATGAGATACGAGGGCTGTGTGGTGGAGTAATGTTAAATATGTTCTTCTTCTCCAAACAGTGGCCTGCTCAGCGATTTTAGGTTACAATTTCCTCCCCTATCTAAGTTTTCTTTGTTTTAATTGTAGATTGTGTGCTCTAAACTCATTCACCTCACAATTTCTGCTTCGATCTTACTTATCTCAGACTATCTTTTGTTTGCTATATATGTATTTGGAATCTGTATTTCCTCACGCACGGTTTCTGCTTCAGTCTTAGTTTATGGTTCTGTATTCTGTTCACCATTCAATCTCACTGACTAAGGTAAAAATTTCTACTCTCCCTGGTCTAGGCTACATCAATACATGAAATACATTTCATGTCCAACATTTGTCATCATTATAATACGGATCAGCACATATTTAACAGTAAGTTCTAAGTTATATATTCTCAGACTTTCTTTTCTTTGCTATTTGTAGTCAGAATCTGTAGTTCATGATGTAGTTCGATTCTTATACCAACCATACTTCTAGTATGCTACACATTGATGCAGGGATCCCTCATATAAATAACCTCACAGGAGATCTGTCAAACTCCCTGAGTCATTGTAAGCCTCTTTCTTGGAACTACTCATATAAATATGTCCTGAGAACTATAATAGTGCTTTCATTTCTGGATGTCATTAGCTGAACAGTTAACAGGTTCTTTACAGTCTCTAGGTGGTCTTCCTTTTGACTGTAGTGTACGTTTGAATTCTCATGTACATGTTAATTGTGATCTGTGGTGGTTATCTTACTTCTTTATCTTTATCATAGAAACATCACAAACAATCGTTTTAGTGGATGGATACCAAAGGAGATTCTTTCCATTCCAGATTTTATGTAAGCTATTATGTGTTTTAATTAATATGCATTTATTTGGCACTACAAGTTAAACCAAGTATTATAGAGTGCGCTCTAGTGTTTCCTAAATGTATTAGGCACAATTTTAGTCTATGAGCTTTGCTTTGTTGTTTCTTACATGTATTCTGATATGTTGACTGTTTCTGATTACGGATTAGTTGGCTCTCCGGAATACACAGTTACAAGTCAAGGGTTGTTTTGCGTGTAACAAAGTTTCATTTTAGTATGATTTTTAGTTTCCATATTCCCTACTTGTTGCTTTAGGTCCTACAAAGGTCTTAAGTCAAATAGGCTTACAAAGAGGTCATAATAGCTTTGTAAAACCGATTTACAGTTTCTGCCCCAAACAGGTCAGCCTATTTGCAGAGGTATTATCGGGCCTTAACCATTGTTTTCAATTTGTTTTGGTGTCATTTTATTTTGTGACCCGGCAGTCACACCATCACAGCCAGACAGAGTAGTCACCAGAGACCAATTTCAGCGAACCGTTGCTCTAGCTGTTGAAGTCCTTCTTCTCTGAACAGTGGCTAGTTGGCAATTGAGGTAAACGCTTAGACCATCCTTTGGTTTATTGTTCTGTATTACTTTTTGTTTGTTTTTGTTTGAGATTGATTTTAAATTCCTTGATTATGGCAAGGATTGATATATCAGTTTGACCTGGGGGCTATTCAGCGGTTGAAGTTAATGATTGCTGCACTCCCTTTGTTGATTGTTCTGTATAGCTGTTTATTTGTTTTCATCTGAGATTGCATATAAATTCTGATATTGAATCTGGCGACTAAAGGATTAAGGTCACAAGTTCAATCTGTAGGGTAGTTAGCAGTTAAGGTAAATGTTTTGACCCCGATTTGGTTAATGTACTGTATGAGTTCAATAAGTTTTTATTCGAGGTTGTCCTTAATTTGGCCATGGGAAACAATTTCGATCTACAGGTACTAGAACAATTGAGGTAACAATTTCGACCCTCTCTTTGTTTATCGTTCACAGTATAACTGTCATTTAATTATTTCTAGATTACTATTGAATGCTGATCTTGATTCTGGTGATCTTGATTCTGGTGATCTTGATTTCTGCCTTTGTATAGATTGCCCTAAATTAATTGATTCAAATGACGGTATTCTTAGTTCTATCTACCTTTGTATAGATTGCCCTAAATTAATTGTTTCTGACGACTTCAATGTGTGGACAGTGGACTACTCTACTTACCATTCAATCTGTAACGGTTTCTACACTCCCTTGCTTAATTCTTCTCTATAACTGGCCTTAAATTCTGATTAGATGATTGGAAAAGTACAGAGGTAATGTCGTGATGCTGTTGGTAAGGTGCAATTTAACGATCCTGTTTACCTATTGTGTGTGTATAAATGTGGATGTGTATGTGGGTTCATCTGCGATCTGTGTGCATATCAAGATGACTTGTTTGTTCAATAAAATTACATATTTGTCTTCTTTACCCTTGCATTCATCGAAGTAGCAGTCCAAATCTGTTCTCATAATAAGTAAAATTCCTTTAAATTCCTCTATGTATGCTGAACTCAAATCTGAACTCAAAGTGGCACTTCTAAGTTCGTGGTTTATGTTATGTGAGGGACATATACTTGTAAAACATTTTTGAGTTATTTCAACCAGGTTTTATGACTTGTAATGTTTTGCCTTAATTGTTATTGGAAGTAATATCTTATATAAGATCAAGAAAACGTTCAATTTTTGTGTAACTATATATTAGACTGCACTATAGTGTAAATTGGAATGCACCATTTTGGCTGTGGTACTTGGATGTATGCTTGTAGGATATATGTGTGTTCTTGTTATTCTTCATTTCAAAAAAAAAAAGTGATTTATGTAATTTGATCAGTTTGTTGTGATCAGTTTGACTGTGATATCCATTAACTGCCATGGTTATCCTGTGCAGTGTTATTTAAGATGTTTAGTGGACCAGAATAGACACAATTTCATCCCACCCACATCATGAATGTCTAACTATGCTGTGTTGAGATT
This sequence comes from Flaveria linearis, assembly GCA_024085815.1. Lineage (NCBI taxonomy): Eukaryota > Viridiplantae > Streptophyta > Magnoliopsida > Asterales > Asteraceae > Flaveria > Flaveria linearis. Next base: position 56,334,058 of record CM044017.1, on the reverse strand, counting down.
TGCAGAACCAAGCCTCAGCTTCTTGTAAGTCCGTCCTGTTCATATGATATTTTAAACTTGTGTTGGCATTGTGTGTACTATACTACTATTAGGGGTAAAATGTCATGCTACAACAACATAAGTTGTAGTATAAGTTCGTGGGTTTAAAATTGAATCTATGGCAGGGGTGTGACATGAGATTTTAGTATTTAAACATTCTAAAAGTGTTCATAATCTGGTCAGGATGAGTCTTCTGAAAAGGTCGTACCGCCATTGTCGAACATCCGGTATCGCTGTCTGCTGTTGTCTTCCATGTACAATTTATGTCAGGTAGGCAAGCTTTGATCTATTCATAATATCTTAAGTTGCTTCATCTATTCTTGCAAAATCTGACATATTTTCACATATTCTTAGTTTTCTTATCAAAATCTTGGCACTAAAGCCCCTGCTTTTGTTATGATTGTCAGACTGTGTTGTGTTCATTCTAATTGGACTTTCATTTGGGTCTTAAAAGTTGCTGCCACTTCGTTCTACTTTTGCATATTGTCTTTTTATGTGTGTTAAACATAAACGTTTAAAATTCTTAAACTATGTATGATATAACTAAGAATTTGTAGTTTTCTGTCTCAACTAACATTAACAGGAAGGAGCAAGCAAATTAAGAGGACATTAAACTGCTTCCGAAATTCACATTTCAGCGTGATGGTCGAGCTGGAAAACCAATGATGAGATACAAGGGCTGTGTGGTGGAGTAATGACCAAATGAAGGCACCGACCTCTTACTTTACCCTTTTGTGCTATCTCTTTATTCGATAACGTACTTCTTTAGTTGAGGGTTAACAGATTATCAGTATTTTCTTTGGACTTGTAAGGCCCCGTTCCCGGGCACCTCACAGCTGGTCACCATCGCACTTAAGACTCATCATTATATAATCTTTACAAAAATCATGCAGCGGAAACTATGAGATAACTTTTCATTTTTCTATAAATACTTTTGCAAAGTAATACAACACTCATTACAAAAATATCGTTTGTTTGCATTACAATACAAAAGCATTAAACAAAAGAATGCCATCCCAAAAGAGCTGAGTAGCCGCTTCGTGCCACCCTCAGCAACCTCACCTGCCAACTGGAAACACATAAAAGTCAGCGTTGCTGAGTGAGTTCTAGTTTTATAATAAAACATACTTTACTTTTCCTTTAAAACTGTTTATTACTTTTATGCTATCACACATGATACGTACACATAGATAATATCATTATTATCTCCATCATTCGTTATCTTTGTTACTATATGGGTCTTGTCACACTTTACCCTCTTCACGGCACGTAGCCATGATTACGGAGGTCGAGTGGCAAGGATCCCGTTTCATACTTTATCATTTCATTTCTTTCCTTTCATTACTTTCATTCGTTCATTCTTTAACTTTCATTCATTCTCTGTATGCCTTTACCTTTCTTACTCTTTCATCTTTACATCTTTTCTTTACATCTCCCATAAACCTTACCTTTCTGTATCATAGTACTGGACCTAGGCCTATCATAGACCTTCTATAACGGTGCATCGCACCTCCTGGCCATCGCACCTCCTGGCCACAGTACCTAAGGTAAAGTTTAAAGGTACCATAGCCACATGCAATATCCTTCTGTATCGTGGTACTGGACCTAGGTCTATATCATAGACCTTCTATATCGGCGCATCGCACTCTCCTGGCCACATTCTTCGACAGAATCCCGAAAAAAAAGAAGGGAAACCCCTTCGAACCTAGGATATGCAGCGATAGTTCTATACAATGGAAGATCCAGTGTCAGGATTTTACCCTCCTCGTAGCACACAGCCACGATTACTGAGGTTGCAAGACAGGGATTCCATTTCGAGTCTGTTGCAACAACAAGGTTGCTTACCTCCTATATTTGCTTGCAAGACTTTATCACTCTCATTCATTATTAATGCATGCATTCATTCATCATGTTTCTCTTTCATTATCTTTCACTTCACGTTACATAATACTTTCATTACATTTATTAATCGTAACACGTAAAGCCATGGAAAGATAAACACATATCGAAACAAGGAAGATCGACATTTACTAGTCATCAGTCATCACCATCTATCATGGCAACTTCATACTTAACATAACATACATCATGCATAACATGCAACACTATCATCATCGTGCCCAACATAACTTCTAAAGCCTCGACGGCCATCTTACATGTACTTACGGGAACTACCACATCATTACTTACGACTGCTCTTTTCCTCGAGAGCCAGTAAATAAACTATGCCTCTCCTTGTACACAAAAGCCCTATTTGGGCGATTGGGCACCCTTCAGTCACATGTCGCATGGCCTCCATGCGACTGAACATCATGCGACTAGACCACTGCGAATGGACTCCCATGCGACTGAACCTCCAATCGTGCGAATGGACCCTCAATCGTGCGATTGGACACTATGCGATTAGACCTATGCGAATGAGCTCTCAGTCGTGCGAATGAGCACCTACGCGACTAAGCACCTATGCGACTGAGCTCTCAGTCGTATGACCTGTCATGCGACTGGACCTCCAGTCGTGCGATTGAACCTCAGTCGTGCGATTGAACCCCAATCGCCCTTCAGTCGGCCGATTGGCCCTCCAGTCGCCTAGCCCTAACTGGGCGCAGACTGCAGTTCATCCCGAACTGCAGTCGCGATTTCCGACCTCCAAACCCTTCCAAACTCATTTAAGCCCAAATCAACCCTCCTAAACCTTAGGGAAGCATACTATGACACCATTCAAGCACATACAAGCCCGAAATCACACTCTAACACACTATACACAATCACACCCAAATGGGTCAAACACACACTTTCAAAAACGGGTTTCTATGTGTTCCAGCCCCAAAATCGGTTGAAAACAAGTAAAATAGGGGTCCTAGAACTCACACAAACAAGAAGAAGATGAAGAGCTTCGTTTGGACTAGCTACACGACGAATTTCGAGCCCGAATCACCACTTTTCTCTTCTTTTTCTCTTCTTCATCTCTTCTTTCTCTCTTCTCTCTTTTCTCTAGCTGAAATGAGTGTGGGGAGAGGGAAATGGGCTGCCCTCTCCCTTGATATGTCCCCATTTGTCCAACTTTCGTGCGTTGGCGGGTTTGGTCCCCCGACTTGGACTTTATTTCTTTTTCTTCCTTCGTCGGCTACAAAGTAAATATCCGGGTGTTACAGGTTTTATGTCAACGTGTTTGATGTACCTATGTTCTTTATGCAGATATTTATACAACAGAAGTACAGAACCAGAAGCAAGCGGCCTGCATCCTGAATCCAAACAATCCACTCACTAAACCTCTCTTTCAGGTTTGCAATCTTCTTCATCTTAATGTAAAATAATCTATTGCGTACACATTAATAAGGGCTATAAATTTTGAATTGCCAAATACTGATTACTTCTTTGATTAATAGTTTTGAATTCACAGTTTACAATCATACAAGAGGATCTTATTCATCAATCACAAAGTAAGCACTTTTTTTGCTCTGTTTCATTTCAAGAAAGTGATATGTATGCTGAATCTGCAGTATGAAATATTGTCATGTGTTGCCAACTGACATATATGTATGTTAAGTTACAATGTTAACTATAATCATTAGCTTTATGTATTGTAAAACACATGACAAATTTATTACAAGTTGGAAAATTAGGCCTTCATGAGCTAGCATCACAATGGAAGGTTCTTTGAATGTAACAGGAGTAGTTGTTAATTCCACCCAAGGAAAAAATTTTAACATAATCAAAATTATCTTTCTTCAACTTCTATAAAAGTCAATAAGTTCTGAATAATCAAATTTAGTGATGACCTTGAATGATTCAAACTTTCATCTTTTATTCAGTTTCTTTCTTCTGGAGTGTCTTGGGCTGAAGGATCTAATAACAAAATCTACCACATTTGTCAATGTTTTCGATACATTTTGCTGAAAGATGGTGCCTTGAACCTGTTAGATCTATGTATACCTTTGTGACTCTAGCTACAGCAAAAACTTGTTTGGTTCCTATCATAACTTTTGGTCTTATATATTTGTAATATCTGCATGGGTATACTTTATTGGCCCTAGCTGCAGCCAGGGCCGGCCCCCAAAAGTCCTTCATAATTCCTGAATCATCTGCTAGATCTACTTCAAAGTCCTTCATTATTCCACTGTAAAATCTGCTTCAAGAATTCGTTATACGATTCAGGTAAGGTTAATCTTGATGTTAGTTCTTCGTCTTTTAAATGTCCAATTTATGGATTTTGTGTTATTTTAGTTCCCAAAATGGAAGTTGGAAAGATTGAGAGTCATCTGACTTACTGTAGCATTTTCCTTGAAATCTTTTGTGACAATGATCCAAAAAATGGTAGCAATAATATACTTTTATGAGTATATTAAGTTTTTTTTTTCATTTAAATGCTGTTATGAGTATTTGATTCATGCTTATTGATGTAATTTAATCCATTTTTAGGTCATAGCTGCAATTTAATCAATGGTTATTGATGTAAATTAATCCATCTTCCAATTGGACATGGATTATATTCATGATAATGAGGGGTGGTTCATAATCAGCTGCCACTTATATGGGCATTAATGATGGTTATTTTGTTCCTTTTTATTATGTGGGGAGGTGAGGAATACTTGTTTTCAATAAACTGTTCTTATATTCATAATGGTTTCTTCAAGAGGTGTTTCAATCTTTTCTTTTTGTAATCTGATGCATTTTCAATTGTAATGCAGATGACAAACTATCTGATGCATCACATTATGCCTATTTCAGTCAAGATAGTTTAGGTGAGGCTGGTTTTGGGTGTTAAGAAGTTGAAGATAGTCCTCTAAATATACCTAGTGATGGTGAATACCATTTTCTTGCTAAAGAAGAGGTATGCTTGTCTGTTTAACCCTTAGAATTCTTGTTAATCAGCAGTTTGGCATGAATGGTGCTGTGAACAGGCCATCAGAGTATGGGCCAACAGTTACATGGGAACCCATTTTTACATGGTGTTTCTGGTCAGTTCATATATAGCAACCACATAACCTTCATGGCACTCTTACAAATTTCAAGGTATCCGTTTTTGTATTTGTCTATATTTTTCTGGCAGGCGATTGTGTCTAAGCTCTTACTTTTCATGATAAATATGGATAGGGTCTGGTTGTTCAAGTAAAGAGAATGTTAAGGTGAAAATTAAAAAAAAAAATTCGGAAACTGCTACAAACTTTTACAGTGCCCTTAAATTTTAGATATGTATCACTCTTTATTCTCTAAAATATTACATTGCCCTTAAATATTGATATTGATTCTCGTGTCTTGTGGATTAAATTTAACAGTTTAGATCCCTGGGCTACTTAGCGATTAAGGTTACAGTTTTAACCCTCCCTTGGTTCATAATTTTGTATGACTTGTCATTCGTTTTCATTCTTGACTACCCTTAAATTTTGATATTGATTAGGGTGACTAAAGGAAACAATTATAATCCGTGGGCTACTTAGAAGTAAAGATAAAATTTTGTCCCTCCCTAGGTTTATCGTTATGTATAACTGCTCATTCATTTTCATTCACTTAAAATTGTAATCTTGATTCCAGCTACTACAGGATCAGGGTAGCAATTTCGATGCGTGGGCAGCTCATTGATTAAGGTAACAATTTTGTCCCTAGCTTGGTTTATCAACATGTATTAACCTTTTGTTCATTTTTATTTGAGAATGCCCTTAAAAATTTTCTTGATTTTGGTGAAATTTTGATCCCCTTGACTACTCAACGATTTAAAGATTAAGGTTAAAATTTTGACTCTCCATTTTTTATCATTTTATATAGTTGTTCTTTCATTTTCATTTGAGTTCACCCGTAAATTCGGGCCTTGGTTGTAGCGACCAAGGATCAAGGTAACAATTTCAATCCTTGGGCTACTCAACGATTAAGGTAATTGTTTCCACCCTGCCTTGGTTTATCTTTATGTATAATTGCCCTTCTTAAAGTTTTTACCTTATTTAGTACTTACTGATATATGGTTTTTTTTGTTAATTTCACTTTGGATGTTTTATACATTTACAAATATAATTCAGTGAGTTGTACGTGTAATGAAGTGGTTGGGGAATTGGTCAAGACATGGTTGGGTCAAAATGGGTAAATTTAATCCGATAGTTTCAATATTTAGGGACTATCATTATTTTTTCAAATGTGATACTATTTTTCTTCTCTATATGGTTTTTTTGGTTCTCCTTCAATTGGAAGCGATATTTATCTATTTTTACTATCATTTGCTAAGATTTAGAGGTGGGCAAACATGCAATATGGGTGAGTAGGGTACTGGTTGCACATGACTGGCTCAAAATGAGTGATTTTTATGGTAATCAAAAGAGGTTGACTGTGAACACTTTTGTCTGAAGACTTCAATTTTTTAAAACTATGTCGTGAATTATTATGTTACAAATTTGACACCGCTATACTCCTTATGGTCTCAAGATTTCTTGGTTCTCTTTTTTTAACTGAAGATGGGAAAATAGTTTGGCCTGGGTAATTGGTCATAATTAACTCAAAGTTGGGTCGGTTTGGTTGTTTTAGAACATTTTTTGTCCAAAACTTCAGATCTTTTCTTAAAATGACTTGAAAGGGTTTTTTTTTTGTTTTAAGGTATACTTTGGATAAAATTTGGACTTGCCTTGAGTGATACAATTTATATTTCCACTATCTAGTCACAACCACTTGTTATTTTGTGCATTACTTGTAGCTAAAGCACTCATAGCAACTCAGGTTTCACAAAGTTTTATTTGTATGCTTCATTTTAAGACACTATAGTTTATTCTTTTTATGCATTATTTGTAGCTAATGTTATGGGTTGAAACCATTATAATGTATGGGACTTGTCTCATGTCGGTTGTATGGACAATTGATGTGGGGTTTATAGGTCAAATGGGTTATCTCACCCATCAGACTAATCTTTTGGGTTGATTCTCTTGTATGGTCTTTAATAACAATGGTATCAGGGCCAAACTCGGAGTGGTGGCCTATTGAGTGATGGGTTGTAGAGAGTTAGCCATGCCCACCGAGGACGTTAGCCCTTGGGCGAATGTTATGGACTGAAACCATTGCAAGGTATACGACTTGTCTCACATCGTTGTATGGGCAATTGATGTGAAGTTTATGGGACAAATGAGTTCCGTCACCCATCAGACTAGTCTCACTACTAGAAAAACTGCAATAGATGATGACGCGTAAATGCGCGTCAAGGAAGGGGTAGTCGTAAATTAACGATGACACGCATCCGCTTGTCATCTTCTTATGACGCATGAAAGATGATGAGCGTTTTATGATGACAAGTAGATTACGCGCATTACGCGCATTGCGCGTTAAGAAATGGGTAGTCATAATTGACTAGATGACGCACACGCGCGTGTCATCTTTGTAATTTTTATGACGTGCTAAAGATGATACGCAATGCACGTCATAAATTTAGCTGCTTTTTTAAATATATTTTTATTTTTAGTAAATTTACCTACTGTTTCATAAAATAAATTGTCAAATAACACTAAAAGAGAAATCCATGTAATTAAATACCAACAAAATTTATCTAAGTTGTTTCAAATTGAATTCACATGCATTTAACAAATACAAGTTCAAATTCATTGCAGGCCTACATATAAATGAAATTCGATACGTAACACGACCAGTCTTCACGAACTTCATCCAAATCAATATCGATGTATTCATCTTTACCTCCAACCCAAGACAAAACCAATTCCACCAAATTAAACTTGCTAATTTTGACCCAAACCGCTTCCACCAACTTGACCAGTTTAATATATATAAACAATCTTAAACACTTGACTAGTTTATTAGATCATGTGTATGTATATAGACAGCCATACATGAATATGTATACATAACCAACCATACCGGAATTCATCAATTATCAGGTGTATGCAGATCAGAATTCACCAATTATCAGAATTTACCAATACTTCTACTTACTAACTATGGTAATTTACTTATAAAAACTTCATACATAGACGGCCATTCAATATAATATCAACTAAAAAGCAACAATGGTAAATATATTATAGGATAGTTTACTTACATTGTTATTGACTAGTATTTCAAACCCTTCATCAACTATTTCTTTTATGAACTTTAAAACATAGTATCCACATTCGGTACTTCCACGCTGACGTGGACACTATAATATTTTTAATGATCAGCTTAATGAAGTTAATTAAAGGGCAAATTCAAATAAGAATTAAGTGCTCATCGTAGAATTGAACTATTTTAGTTTAGTTTGCCCCTTCTTGGTACCATTTTGTGAAGCATATAAGCTCATTGCCCTACAAAAAAATTGATCAATTAAAAAATATATTAAAAGAATATAACATAAAGTTTTAATAATTTGTATTACTTACGCATCAATGATTTGTTTCAACAACAGATTGATAGTGCTGACCCTTAGAGAATCAAGATAATAACAAGTGAATATTTTCATGTCTAGCACGGTCAACATCCAATGGTTTCTACAAAACCAAAAAACAAAATTAAGTCAAACTTATTTAGTACGACCGAAAATAATCAAACAAGTACCTATATAATAACAAACAGGTACCTATATGATAACAAAGAATTAAAAAATAATTCGTGTTCTATAAATATCAAAACTAAATTTAAAAACTTACAGCATCAACAGGCTGAATGTATGGACTTGACTTACTTTGACTGCGGTTACAATCAACAATTTTATTTGATCAGTTTGAGATAAAAACTCAATTCAGATTGACCCATTTAAGATTAATGGGTCAAAATGTTAAGTGACGCGCTAGTTACCAGTTGTAACCACCAAATCAAAGCAGAATAAAAGCAAAAAAATATGCTTATATTTTTATGATACTAACCTTTTTCCCATTTATACTAGTATAAAGGGGAACTTTCTCCACAAGATTGATCCATAGTATGACAAACTATTGTAAAATAATTATAAAATTTTAAGTCTAATGAATAATAATAAAATGAGTTAATATAATACTATCTAAGAGAATTTTTTTTTGCACCAACCTTGTTCTCCTTCTTGAGCTTCTTTACCTTCCCCAACAATTATATCTACAAAGAAAAGCCCAATGAAGTAGCAAAGTTTTATTTCGTTCAATCATATGATTATTTGATGCCTAAGCTATTGGCCATATAACATCCACATTTATAAAACTACCACATGACCATGCATGTTTATGTAATACAAAATGCATATTATCAACCGAACAATGCTTGGTCTTTCTAACTCCTCATTCAAAAATATGCTTATTTAACTGCCAAATGGACTCTGGCACATAGTATTTGCATGTTCTTCTTTTAACAACTTCAACAATAGAAGCAAAAGATATATAGTTGCCAACACTAACAATATTGGGTTGAATGATCCTTTACTTGAAAGTATTGCCTGGGTAACAATATTAAATTCAAGAAATAACTTTCCATTACATAATGTAACTTGTGAAAATCACACAAGGCTATTAATTGATATGTAACAATGGGAATGTCATACTGATCACTGCAATGATAGTTCAAGTCAAAAAAATAGTAACCCGACTATTAATCTCAACCAAAATCAATGAAACTGAGTAGATCTAGTGTCCCAAAACAAAACCCAAAACCAGAAAATAAAATTCCACAACTAAAAAAAACATACACTTGCATAAATAAAGTAAAAACAAATGAACCGCTAGAGATTATCCTTTGATTATGTGAAATTGTGATGCAACAATTGAGTAGAAGAAACTTTGATGATGATGATACAGAACAACACAAGAAGTTCTGAATATATGATGTGTAGCGGAATAAGTCAAGTTGATTGATTAGCGGCACTTCTCTAAAATAAAAATTAAGAGTGACGATTACCTTTGCATTGCGATTGAACATGATGTTGCTTCGATGTTAATAGTTGAATATAATGGTAGAACTGCTTGATTAAAACTTATATGATGTTCTTTTGATGTTGATAATTACGAGCCGTTGATATGTCTTTAGAGTACTACCTGTCCCTGTGAAACATGAAACCCTAGCATCGAGAAGTAAAAACCAAAACGAAATATGCGAAATCAAAAATAGAATGTAAAATGCTTCACCGTGAAACTATAGGAACAATTGGGAGTCCATCTATTCAAGAAGAAAACCAGTAGTCTGCATAAAAAAAAACACAGAGCCACTCCTCGTGATTTTGGGGAGTTAAACGGCCCAACTGTTCAAGTTACCGAAACATCATAATCCGCTATCTACATCCTTTGGTATGTGCAAGCTTCATCTTCCTTCACCTCAACATTGATTTACTTAAACATCATGATAAAATCAAGAATTATGATGTTTGTATATATATATATATTATACAATACCAGAGGATGTAAATAGCGGTTACCGACGGCGTGGGGAGTAAAAAAACGAACATGGAGGTGCGAGATTGGATGATCGGTAAATGGAGGCCGGGGGCGATTTGGCGAAGAAGGGGGAAAACTAGGGCAAAAATCGATTAGCATCTATTAGGGGGGGAATTGAAATATGAGCGGGAGTTTTAAAACATGACGGGAAAAGATGACACGTAAAAATGTGTATTTTTTATAAAATTTTTAAAATACGATAATTTTTTATGACATGCGAAAATGCGCGTCATCTTCGTTTGCACGTTATCTATTAACAGTTTTCTAGCAGTGTTTTTTGGATTGAGTTCTCTTGTTTGATCTGTAAAATCATAGCAACTCAAGCTTTTAACTATTGTTAAAAACTATCTTGATGGACTTTTTGTGGATTCTTCAAATGAGAAAGGAAGATTTTATATATGTTATCTTTTTACTACCTATTTACCTTGTTTCTACATATTGGTCACATTGGTTGTAACATTAAGTTGGTCATAATATTTTCCTTTTGTATGGGTCAAACTCCAATTAGGTTAAAACCAGCCTGAAACATCTTTTGTCCATTTTGGTGATTATGTTTTTGTTTGATGGAACAATTTTAATTAGAACTTTTAACCCTTGGTTTATTGTTTTTGTATAAAAACGGGTTGGTTGGGTTGTGGGCAACATGTCTCACATGACCAACTTGAAAGGTTCAATCTCTCTTATGTCAATAATAGTAATCCAAACCATATTGCCGTGGGCAACGGGTCTCATATACCAATTCATAGTACCACCACCCTACACTTACTATCCTCCCTTAAAATTAAACAATGTGCTATTTGCCCCTCGGCTAATTAAAAACCTTCTAATGTCTATTGCCCCAGAGCTCTTTATCCCTTTTGTACATGTTCTCCCGTTCAAGTTACAAGTCCTACATTTGTAGCCTTTAACTCAAGATCTTTGGCGTTCTCGTTTGGGACATCCCGGATCCAACCAACCCAACAACCCTCCAGCCTCTACAACAACCACCATGGCTCCAACCAACACCACTACAACCACCCAAACAATCCATTGCTAGCCTTCAATAAAACTGCACTAATACCACCGGAGAATCCAAATCGAAACATCTTTTCAACCTTTCTATTTCTACCTCCATAATTCATCCACTAGATCGACATAACACTATGGAAGCCTTATCCACACCCTATGGAACCAGGCTAGAAAGATGAGTTTAATTCTCTCATCGGTAATATTACATCTGAGCTTGTACCTTATCACCCATAATTTCTATAAATATTTTTCGTTGCGTGTGGAAAATAGGTATAAATTCTAACTGCGAGATAGTAAAATACTAAATTGATATTATTGGATGCTTAGGTTACAAATTATAGAGATTGGAAGGAATTCTAGAAACCTAACTTGACCGGTGGATACTCCCTCTCAATTAGAGCGGGAGGAAATTGAATGCTCAAGTGGGAAACAATAAAATAAAAATAATGGTAATAAGATAAGCATGTTTTGATTGACTTAAAAATTTCAAGCCTTTGATAGGTGGTAAAAACAGATATATATAATTACTCAAATAATTACCCTAAGATAACAATATAACACTGTACTAGGTGGCGGTAAGCAACAACTAAAAATTATAAAAAACACCACAAAGGTAAAAACCGTGAATAAAAAAAACAAACAAGGTTGCTTTTCTATTGTGTAGCGCGTAAAGAGCTTGGTTTAGGTGGCAGCAAACAAGTGGTATCATTTTACCCAAACCCGATTACCAAAGCCAATTAAACTCTACCCGAAGTTGATTAAGGCATAACCCGAAAAAAACAAATCCGATTACAGATCATACCTGAACCTGATTTTCTTATTTAAGCCGGTCTTTAAGTTGCGTTTTAGCAATTATGGTTGACCCTAAGAACCCAAATACCATACAGTGGTGTGACGAGAAAAGGTAACCAGAACCCTTGTGAGATGGTAAAATACTGAATTGATACTATTAGATGCTTAAGTTATAATATATAGAGATTACAAGAAACTCTAGAAACCTAACTCAACCCGTGGGCTAATAAAACCCTAACAATATATTCCAATACTAATGGTACACATGAGCGATACGAAGCACACTTAGTTTATGATGGCGGATCTCAACATGTTAAAGTGGATTATGAAGAAACATTTAGTTCAGTTGTTTAATAGGATACTATAAGAAAACCATCTAATATCCGAACATTTCTCACTATTGCATTATCTAACTCTGAAAAATTAACTACTTAGATGTGAAGAACATTTTTCTTTACATGAAACTTTCAGACCGTTTATGTGTACTAATTCAAGGGGTTTTGTGATGCAAGTTACCTTAATTATGTGTGCCTTTTGAAGAAATCTTTATATGGTGTCATACAGTCCCTAAAAACTTGGTATCAAAGGTTCACAGATCATATAAACTCCTGATCTAGGGCAATTTCATATATAATACTCTAAACTTTTAGTATTACATATTTCTCAAATGATGCTCGAAGATCATTGTATATTACACATTGAAAATATCTGTATTCAGAAAATGTGTAATATTGCAAGTTTATAAGGGAGTATATGTAACTCTCCCTTTATTTCTAAGCATTCACCGGATATTTCTTATTCTTTATTATACGTGGACGATATTATTTTCACTACATCCTTAATGTCTCTCAAACAACATCTAATATCCCGGCTTTCTTTTAAGTTTGCTATCAAAGAAGGTTCCTTGAGTTGCTTTCTTTTATTTAATGATCCTATAACATATCTTAATCTAGTGAGAGCCCTACAATACTTGTTCTTTCCCAGACCACGTATCTTGATCTTCACTTGCGTCGTGGTTCCTTGACCTTCCTGATTTGCTATATGGATGCCGATTAGGCGGGTTGTCTCGACACCCATAGGTCCACTTTCGATTAGTGCTTATACTTTGGAGATTATTTTTGTTATGGTCTTCTAAATGTCACAATGACCACCTTTCGATCTAGTGGCAAAGCCGAATACCGCGATATGGCAAGTTTGGTCGCCGAAATATGTTGTGGTTACGTAATCTTCTTCTCAAAACTGGCCACCCCCTTGAGACATGCCATTAGTTTGTTGAGATATTGTGAACGCGATATACATGACATGAAATCGTATACAACGTCAGTGCACAAAACACATAAAAAATCAACATCCATGTTGTTGGAGACCAAGTTTGCCACGATCAAGTCCGTATATTAGATGTTCATTCTTGATATCAGATACTTGCAATCTTCATGAACGGGTTGTTCGATCGAGTCTTTTCCTCCGCCTTAGATTGAATAATTATAGTTTGTTATAAATATATTGTATTCGTTCATATCGTATTATAATTGCAATTCCTAGCACATAAGATATCCATTGTATTTATCAATGATTTGTTCCCACTTTAAATAGTTAAAATAGCTAAATATAAAATAAGAAAAAGGTTCATCACTACTCTTACAAATTAAAGGGGTTGATCATGACCCACGAATTTTGAACCCACTAAAATACAAACAAAACAACTTGCAAATAAAATGGAAATAACTAAACTTCCTTTGATCCATCCACTCATTCAAAGATACCCGCTTTCATTACTCATGACCCACTTTGACCCATCAAAATTAATCTACACATACATGTACTTTCATGTTCCCAAGGAATTGTTAATTATTCATTATTAAACTTTATTTTAAATACATAATCCTGTGTGGTCAAATCATCATTGTAATTAATTTATCAATTCGCATGATAAGCCCGAATATTGATAACTATATCATTAAGCAACATAAGAGTTGACTTCAAAACATTTTGACAAAGTCAAGGTGTTAAGAAATGTCAAAGAAACATCCCAACCAGAACCCAACTTCTATCTTATATATGGGTGTAACCCAACTTCAAAACATATGATGTGTTTTGTTACAGAAAATTAATAACCATCAAAATAATGGACAAAAACCTGTTTGAAGCATCCTTCACAGGAAGCATACAAGCCCTCAATGAATTGCTCGAGAAAGACGAACTCGTTCTCGACCGAGTTACACTAACTCGATTCAGTGAAACTCCTTTGCACATTGCAGCCATGAGAGGCCACCTCGAATTCGTTAAGCTTCTTCTGCTTAGAAAACCAACACTCGCCATGTCCCTTGATTCCACAAGACGGACCCCGCTTCACTTGGCCTCAAGCGCGGGCCACGTGGAGATCATTCGTGAACTTTTGCAGGTTATAGGTGCTGAAGGATGCGGTTTTCGTGATCAAGATGGAAGAACACCTCTCTATTATGCTGTCAAGAATGAACAGTTGGAGGTTATAAAACTCTTGATTCAAACAAAACCTGATGTTGGTAGAGAATTGCAAGAAATTAATGGGGAGACTATTTTGCATACATGCATTTATTACAATAGTTTTGAAGCATTGAAATTGCTGTGTGAAATGTGGAATGAAGATGAGCTTGCAGTGGTGACAGATTCTAATGGAAACACCCTCTTGCACCTAGCTGCTGTTCATAAGCAAGTTCAGGTACTGGTTTTAGTTATTATTGTTATTATTTTTTTTTTTGCAGTTATTTCAACAAATTTTTACACTTGAAAAGGCTGAATTTTATAGAACAAAAGTTATTATATTTATACAATTGTTAATCTTATTTAGGCTTAAGCTAGTTAAGCTCAGGCACGAGCTTGTTTATTAAATGAGCTCTAGTTTAGGCTCAAACTCGCTTAAGCTTGTCTAGATTCAAGAATCCTGCAACCCGATCTTAAATAACTCGCAAACGGCTAGTTTCATTTGTAGCAACTTTCTTTCTTGTTTATTAGCTCAACTTTCCAATGCTTGAATCTATCATTACAATTTTGGGTCCTGTTGTTGTGTGTAGACTGTGAAGTATCTCCTTCAGAAATCAAATATCAAAACAAACAGAACCGTTGTCAATGGACATGGGTTTACAGCATTAGATGTTCTTGATCACTATCCGCGAGATTTTGAAGCACTAGAAATCCGAACTTTACTTGTGGAAGCCAACTTTCCGAGAGCTAAAGATGTTAAATTGTTTCAAACACGAATCAAATCCAATTCATCACAAGATAACGGAAACTGGTTGGAGAAACAACGTGGGATTTTGATGCTTGCAACGATAGTAGTGGCAACATCAGCGTTCTACTCTGGGCTGCACCCACCAGGAGGCACGTTCATGAATTCAAGAGATGGGCCTCTAGGTAATGCAGTTAAAACCGAACCAGACATAGGACCGTTCAATGATTTTGTGATCGAGAATACGATTATCATGGTGTTTTCTTTGATGATTTTTGTGGTGTTGCTAAGTGGAATCCCTTTAAGGAACAAGTTTTGTTTGTGGGTACTCAATCTAATGACACTTTGCATCATGTTTTTCATGGCGGTCTCGTACATACGCGAGATAGCCAACATGTCTCCGGATACATGGGTGAATCCTACAACTGTCATCATGTGTTTCGCATGGTGGCTTTTGTGCTTGTTGTTTGCGTTCATTCACACTATTTTCTTTATAACATGGGTTGTAAAGAAACTTTTGAAGGCTACAAGAAAGACAAGAAATAATGGTCCGATTCCGATTAGTGTTGTTTGATCTTCACAATGTTTGGTAATAATAAGAATTTCATTTCATTATTGTATGTATCATATGTTGATCGGTTGCTTTACTATGTGAAGTATGATTTAAAATTGTATTCTTTTAATAGATAAAGATTTGAGCAAAATGTGAACCACTTGTAACTAACAAACAATTAAACTGATCATCTAATAAAGTCTCACTCGTAACAGAATTATTAATAGAGTCTGAGGAAGGTAACACAAGGATAAACATTTTCACCGTCACAAAGCAAACCGGCCACTTTTAATTAGAGGGAGATAATTGTCGTATGTTTTTTTTACGTTAAAACAATCTCAAAGCTAATATGATGTTGTTACTCTTCTAATCTTTTAAATGAATTAGGTTGGATTGGTAAAATGTTAAAAAAATTCTAAAAAACTTTATTTTTCACTTCATGAGAACATCTAAGAATAAAGATTATTAAAAAGTTTACTTCCAATTTCTTTTACTTTCTTCCATTGTTCTCTGTTAAAAGAACTTTAAAACACAATTATTTTACTTTTTCTTTCGTTCCTTTCATTTCTTTTAAAAAAAACTTGGGAATTCAAAATTAAATTGTTGATTAGGTTAATCATGAGGATTATGTTTATTTATGAAGCTATGATTACAATTTACATATAAGATAAGAAATTCACAAACCGTGTAATCGTGTATTATATTTACCTTATAAAAGGAATGAAGCTGCCATGAAAGGGAGACGTGTACACGAAATCCACAAATCTTGGGATAATATTATTATTTTCTTGATGGAATATTAAAGGCATTTTTAACTATCAAATAGTTGAAGAATTCAACTAAACATTTAAAATTTAATGTGTTAGAGTCGTACTTGTAATCATATTAGAGGCGAACTAATTCTCAGGGGACCCATGGGGTTTCATTATACAATTTGCACCTATAATAATGTTTTTAAATGTGTGTTTTTTAGGAAAATAAATAGATCCAACGTGTTAAACAAGTCAACGATATTCAACGGTAGTGATCTCATGCATCAAACTCGAATTGTAATAAAAAATTTAGGGTTGTTTGGTAGACTTTCAATAATTATATTAAAAGACTACTTCTGAATCGATTAGATGTATAGTATGTTTAGTTCATTTAAAAGTCACATCATTAGCCTTCATGTAGTTTCATAATGGGTAAGTTTCAGAATCAAACTGAATGATTCAGCAACTACTTCTAATTCAATCAGATTTTTTAATGGTTTAGAATAAGGTTATCAAGCAGCCTCTTAATCATCCTTTTAAACCCACCCTAAGCTACCAAAAGTAAGCACATAAGCGTATGACTAATTTGACATAAATTATGCCTACGTTTATTTAAACGACGAACACACAATCATAAAATCCACAACTAAAATCTATATATTGTTTATTTTATGGGACTTGAACCTGTACCATTTTAGAGGGGATAAACTCCAGGTACCATTAAAACAAAAGGCTATTGCTAAATGATCATTGGATCATCAGTATTTCAAATTTCAAATCTACTTGATATCATAACAGTTACAGGCTTACAGTTATACATCATTAGAGCATTCACAATCAGTTCTCTATAAATATGTGAGTACGTTCTTTATATTATATAGAATGCTTATTAGTGGTTGGAAGTGGGGGATAGAGAACATATTACGTCCTGTTGAAGTGATCCTACAGAAGTGATGTGAAATCTCTATATCACCTAATGGGCTTATGGCCCATGGGTAAACAAGCACAAACAAGATTTTAGCTTGGCCCAATATGGCCCATAATGATCGAGCAACTGCTGCAGGCTGCAGCCCAACATAGATTCGTTCAATGAAGTATTGATCCACAAAAAACTAGTTCCCAACTACCCAAACCAGTTCCTACTTGATAACCATAAGAACCGAATCCTACTCGAGAGTAGCTCGCTAAAAATTGAACCGAGCTATGAGCTCTAGCCTCATACATAAGCTTGTTTAATAAACGAGCCTGAGCTTCACTATCAAGCCTGAGCTACCACACGGACGTATACATGCTTACTATTTATATAACTTTTATTTAGTATGTTAAATATATATTTATGTTATATATAAAATTATAATTAAAGATTTTTGTAATAATTAATAATTAATGAAAGTATATTAATTAATAAATAATAAACAAACCAAGCTTGAGTTATAAAAAACTACTCACAAATCAAGCTCAAACTTTATAAACAAATCGAGCTCAAAAAGATAACATATTATATGTGCATTAAGGAACATAAAAAAGAAAGAAATTAAGAAGCTTCCAACATATAGTCAAGTGTTAAATATGTGTTTATGACTCTTCACATGATATATTGCACTTTATTTGAAACATTACCCAACTCTTAGACTGTTCACAACGCCCCGCCCGTGCTGCCTTTTCGAAAGGGCTGCGTTGTGGTGATCCATCCGTCCTTCACCCGTCGTTTCCCAAGGGCGCTCCATGGATGCATTTTGTGGGGCCCACGTCATAATATGTGTGTTGCTTTTATTTATGGATTTTTAATTGTTGTTTGTGGGAAGGATGGTGTTGGGGGTAAAAGTTGATTGTGGGAAGGATGGTGTTGGGGTAAAAGTTGATTGTGGGAAGAATGGATGGAAGTTAGTGAAAAGCTGATATGACATGCTGATTGGGACTGTTTGTGAGAAGTGCGCTTTTCAGCGTTGTGGACAGTCTTACTATGTCAAAACAAAGAACCTCAAACACACAAATGTTTGAAAAACCACAAATTGTGGAATTTGAACAAAAGAGAACCATTTTTCTAAATGTTGTACCAGTCATCAAACGACCACTCTTTGATCACAATGCACACTTTAAGCGGTTATATAAACCGATAACATCATACTTAATTTAAAGATTTATATATAAATAATACAAAATAAATCTATAATAACAAGCAAACCTTTTAATCCCGGTTTTTACAAAACTGGACATGGTTTAATGCATGGTTACTGAACCGACAAAGAGGCCGGTTCAAACCGAGTCTGATCGGGTCGGGTTAACAAAACCATGGACAGAAATCATCTTTGTTGAATTCAAATTCAATACCTTCATGTCCATCAAATTCATCAAGTCCCAACACTTGCTCAATCACACCCTCTGCATTTAACTTATCTACTAACAAAAGATCTTCCAACACTATCTTATGCTTGCTCGCGGACGGTTTGGTCAAACGGTCAACTTCCGGTAGCTTTGTGGCTACTGTATTCGCGTTTTTTGACTTTGTCATGTTTGATGGCGGTTTTGAGTCCTTGCTAAACTCAATCCTTCTGTTGCAACCCTTTTTTATATTCATCTGTTCATGACTATCAAAACATGTCTTTGGTGACTTACAAAATCTGTAATAAACATCTTTTCGTGGTGATATCGTTAAAAGATCCCATTTTGCGTCTAAATCCCATTCGGGTGCACAATTAGATGGCCAAAAAACAGGTGTTCTAATCTTAGTGTCTTCAAGAGCTACATAATGTGCCTCATTGTTTATCCTCTTACTGTCATTCATTCCATGTTTGTTGTTTAGATCAAAAACATCATAGCGTGTTCCAAGCATGCGTCTTCTGTTGCAGCCTTGTTCTGAATTCGGTTCTTGATTATGGGCTTTTGGGTAAAGATTATTACTACCAACTCTGTATGTATCTTTTCGCGGGGAGATAATGAAGTAATCCCATTGAGTCTCTGAACTCCAATCAGATGCTGAATTATGTGGCCAAAAAAGTGGTTTATCAGTACTAATTTCTTCCAAATCCATGACTTCTGATGAGTAATCAGAGCTAGAAGATGAAGAAAATAAGGATTGTTCATGATCATCACTGCTATCAGTATTCAGTAAAATATGTTAACTTTGACTTTGACCTTTTCTCCAAAGTTTGACTGTGACATTCTGAACCATCATCATATAACTCATTCTTTAGCCACAAAACCACCTCTTCTTCCTCTAAATTGTCCTCAAAAACCATGTTTTCATCCGGTTTTTCCCTTTGATCAAGAACTAAAGACGCCTCTTCGATAGGATTCACTCTAGAACCATCAAAGAATGCTACTTTTGTACTTAAATCCGTAGCACGTGTCGGTGATTGTACTGATAATAATGAAATGAACCATGTATCTATCTTTAGATCCATGTAACTAAACATATCATTATCTTTACTAAGAGACGATGCACCACTTATCGATAACCAAGTACAGTTTTCACGATCAAGTACCTCTTCTTTCCTCAAAGTAACAGCAAATTCACCATCTTCAACCTCAGTTTCTTCCTTGAAAGCCTTGAATCTTGATCTAGAAACCCGAGGACCCGTGTCACTAATTTGGAGTAATCCTAAGTTAAGTTCTTGTGGGTCATTCCTAATGCACACCATCATGAACACTGTGATTCAAATACAACCGTTAAGGACATAAAATACAGATTCAAGAGCAAAAATTTCCAAGAAATTGAGATAATATGATTGACCCACATGACTAAATGCTGGTTCAAACAAGAAAACTTGAAGAAATCAAATTGAAAAGGTCAAAAAGAAGCTTCAAAGATCCAACATTTGGTCAAACAGGCGTTTCTGTCAGCAAAATATTGAATTTGTCCTACAAACAGATAACCATATGAAATCAAATCACATCATATCTTTGATTTCTAGACAAATTCAGTTTTGTGAAGCAGAATCTACACACAAACTCCATCAATTTGATGATAAATTACATCAATTTGATCAGAAGTTGAAGCTTTTTAAATCAGATTCTTGAAGTTTTATTGAATTAAACAAGATTGTATTACTGTAATGTAGGGAAATGAAGATGATGAAATACCTTGGTGGTGGTAGTGGGTGTCCGGTGGAAGTGCCACCGTGGGTATGGTGGTCGCCGCCGTGGAATTTCCCGCGTTGGTAATACAAAGGGTAGGTTGTTTTAGTGGCTTTTGGAACTTTACTCGTGTTTGAATTTAAACAGATTGCTGCACTGTGCCTTTTGATGTGGGTCTGTTTGCCACTCAATAACCTTTTTTTAAAACTGCTTCGGGTTGGGTCAAACCGGTGTGACTTCATATTGGTTTTTTTGAGAAGAGTATAATCGGTTCGATTTGAAGTGGTTTGTGGGATTAATTAAGTAATGTGTTAAAAATATATACATATTTATCAATTCAACTACTAAATATATGTTATTTACTGTGTTCATTAGTTTGTTTTATTTTGAAGAGTAGATAGAAGAATGAAAGAAAATGAGCTTTGCAATTCACCGCCGGAATGTGCGGAGGACTAAAGTAGTTAATCTCCTGTGACGGGTTGATCTTAGATTTAAGCTTGGATAAAGGCTTGTGTTTTCTCTCATTTTGAGTAGGTTGTTTGCCCTCTCAAACGAGATAAAAGTGTGAGTTTTCTTCTTATTCTTGGCTTTAATTTAATTCACATAAATGTTTATAACATAACTCGTTTATTTTAAGGAAAACTTCACAAAATAGTAACAAAGTTTTATGAGTGTTCTAATAAGTTCACTCAAGTTTCAAACTGTTTCAATCAGATTATTTAACTTTGAGGTGGTGTTCTAATCCTATGTAATTAACCTGATTAGCAGGTAATTATTCATTTTTCATGTTTTATGAGTGTTCCACCATTTCTGCCGACCACCACTGTCACCCCACCACCATCGCCACCCACCACCACCGTCGTCCCACCACCACCGTCGTCCCACCACCACCTTCGTCCCCCACCCTCGCCGCCCACCACCACCGTCGTCCCCCACCATCACCGCCCACCACCACCGTCGTCCCCCACCATCGCCGCCCACCACCACCGTCGTCTCCCCACCATCGCCGCCCACCACCACCACCGTCGTCGCCCCTCCATCGCCGCCCACCACCGTCGTCGCCCCACCATCACCGCCCACCACCACCGCCGTCCCCCACCATCGCCGCCCACCACCACCTCCTCTCACCTTTGACCTTCCATTTTATCTACTATCCAGGTTAAATACACAAGACTGAAATATCAAAATAAAGTTTAGTGACCTTATTAGAATAAAAAATTTATGAGTGATCTAATTAGGACAATTTTAAAACTTGTATACATTTCTACGAAGTTACCCCTTTATTTTAAGGGTCAAACTAAACATAACATTTTAATACATGTATTAACATGAATACGATCCATTCAAGTTTATTTTTTTTCTTTAATGTTTCAATTTGGGTTTTAATTGCTGTTATTTAACAAATGTTAACCAATAAAGTTTGATACTTTGATTTTTAATATTTCCAATAATTAGTTCTTTTTAAAGGTAAAATTAATTCCTTTATTAAACTTCTTCCATGTATCATTCTTGCAACTTTATTTATTACTCTTAATACTAACCCTAAACCCTAAAGATATAAACTCAAGTTGGTCAACGTGAATAGAATAAAAAATTATAAAAAAAAATAACAAAAGCATCAAATACAAAAAAGTTCATTTAACCACAAGTCATTAGTCATTTGATTGTATAATTATTACTAAGACATTAGGTATTATCATATCTGCAAATAAACTTTAAGTAATCAACCCAAAGTAAGACATGAACAGGACACGAATTAAAGTGTGTCTAGTTTAAGTTGATGTCCTCCACGCAAAAATATATATATATAGGTTATGTTGAGGTTAAAATATGTCAATCTAAAATTATTTAAACCTAACCCTACACAATTGCACCCCTTTCATAAACCTTGATAATTCAACCCCTAGCTTAAACCTTTTTAGTAAAATTTGTGTCCCCTCTCATTTACAAAATTTACGGACTCAAGAAATTATTATGTTATCCAACCTCAAAATCACCATCAATTACAAAATTTCACCATAAAATCCTCAAGGTGATTTTGCAAACCCCCCCCCAATCCATCATTCAAACAAACCCTAATCGCATCACCATCATAATCATCATTATCAATGGGCGGTTGTGTGTCTATTCCCAACACAAGCTCCACAAGAAGACCCCCAAACCCCCATGTCCATGAATCGCGACCCCAACACGCGAAACGACATCAAGCCCCAAGATTCACACGTCCGGTTCGTGTCATCAGGGATACAGCAGGAAAGGACATTTTCCAATGTTACAAGTTGGGAAAAGAGCTCGGGAGGGGCGAGTTTGGGGTGTCATACGAATGCCACGATATAACGGGCGAAAGACTTGCATGCAAGAAGATCTCGAAGAGCTGACTAAGGGCAGAGATTGATGTTGAAGATGTGAGGAGAGAGGTGGCTATCATGAGACACATGCCTTTACACCCTAATATTGTGGGTTATAAAGATGTTTATGAGGATAAAGATGCAATTTATTTACTCATGGAGCTTTGTAAAGGTGGTGAGCTTTTTGATAGGATTGTTGCTAGAGGTCATTATACCGAACGAGCTGCGGCCCTTGTTATCAAAACCATTCTTGAAGTTGTTCAGGTTAATAATAATATTATTATTATTAGTATTATCTTTGTGTTCTATAGTAAGTTGCTGGATTTTAAGCTAAATGATATTATGATATATAGTAAAACCTACGTGATTTGTTGAAATCTTTATGCATGCATGCAATATATAGGGTTTTGATAAATCTTGCATTGAAAATGTACATAAGTTGTTGTAATGGAATATAATATGCATTGAAAAACAAGCTGATCGAGTTGTGTAACGGGTCAATAAAATGGGTTCAGATAAAAATAATCAAGTTCATTGCGCCGTTCATTCTATTATCTCGTTTATTCTGTTAATCCGTACCGATCACCAAACATACCCTAATTAATTGTTTGTTATATAACTTTAGTGGGCTCAAATTGATCTATAAGTAAACGTTTTCTACTAAAAAAAAACAAACTATTAATAAATGGTCATAATTGTCAACCCTAGAACATAAGATCACAAAATGCACTCCCATTGCTTATTTTAGGTTTCAAATTGTTAGCTCAAACTCTAATCGTTCCTTTCTGTCTCCAAATATAATTAGCCTAGTTCATAGAATATTAGATTTTGATTTATATAAAACTTCATACTCTATCATTACAAGAAAATCATAAAGCAAATTGTTATAGCTCTTCTTTATTATATCTTCTATAATTATATGTGCATCCGAATGATTCGCTTTTATTCATATTTACTATGATACAATAATATTTTGTAGACGTGCCACAAAAATAGAGTTATACATCGTGATTTGAAACCTGAAAACTTCTTGTACGCTCATGAAGGCGAACACGCATCTCTAAAAGCAATCGACTTTGGTCTCTCTATATTCTTTGAGCCTGGTACGTCCTAAAAACAAATTTTACTTGTTTTGGTGTTGTTATCTATTAGTTTTTGAATAAAGATGTGATTATAATGAGGTTTGTGAACTAAAGATAAAATTAAATAAAGAGTTGAGAGTTGTTACAAAGAACTAAAGAAAATAACATGGCTTGATATGCTCTCGAATTGTTGTTCCGCTTTCTACGTTTCATCATCTTTGTCTCACCTCTAACATAAGATGATACATATGAAGCGGTATAACAGATCTAAAACCCTATTGGATATATTAGAACGACTAATATAGCTATTATGCAAAACAAACTCATTGTACCTTTTAATTTCAAAATTAATCAATTCAGAAAATGTGAGTCTTAAGGCAGATATTCAATATTATTATCATTATATTGATTTGGTTGTAGGCCAAAGATTTAGAGAGCTCGTCGGAAGCCCGTTCTACATGGCACCGGAAGTACTAAAACGGAATTATGGAGAAGAAATCGATGTATGGAGCGCCGGTGTCATCCTCTACATCTTGCTAAAGTGAAAATACAGAAGTTTCATACCGAGTCGGGGGTCTATTTGGAAGCGGTCTCTCTATCTCCCAAGATAGAGGAAAGACTTGCCACCATCTACCCCTCCCAGACCCTGCTATCAAACGGGATACACTGGGTATGTTCGTTTGTTTGTTTGTATGAAACAAATAATTACAGAAACTGAAGAGGGAATTGCTCAAGCAATAATCAAGGGTGACATAAACTTTATAAGGGACCCTTGGCAAAGGGTCTCCGAAGATGCGATGAAACTCGTAAAGGGCATGCTTGATCAAAACCCATACGACCGACTCACTGTTGAAGAAGTTCTCAGTATGATTTGATGAAGTTTAAATTTGTTTGACGAGAAGTTTGTTATCTTAAATTTGAAAAAGTAATTGTTTTGTCGAATAATATTTTTAGAAATTTGTTATCAAATTGTGCATATCTATAAATACGTTATTCAAATTTATTATAAAAAATTTTTCACATAAATTTTAAAATACATTTTAAGCATGTAAATGAGTCAAACAAACATGAACATTTAAACAAAAAAGTTTTTTGTCACTAAGAAAATTAAATAGCTTCGTATTCGTTTATATTTTTTCATATATGTGTTCAAACAAATACATATAGACGTCAATTAAGAATAAGGTTGATATTCAAACTAATAAGAGCATCCACAATGGGACATTCTTGGGCATTTTTAGAGTCAACGTGGTCATTCTTCATCTCTCTCTTTATTGTGTGGCACCATTTTAAAAAAAAACATTCTTGTGGATGAACACCAAAAAATGAATAAAATATCAGATTTCACATGTGGTGGGGCCAAGGTTTGGGAAAAACATATTAATACATAAAATAAAAAAAATTTAATTAATCATCTATATATTTTATAAGATAAAACGTTGGTAATTTAAATAAATTAAGGTAAAAGATGGTGATGATGTGGTAATGTTTTGGGTGTTTTTGGGTTTTCTTATTGGGTTTTTTTTAAAAGATTTTGAAGAATTAATACTTTTCTGATATGATAGTTGACTAGACATGTTTTTAAATTTTTCTAAAGTTTGCTATTGGTGATGCTCTAACATTAGAAAAATAAACAATAAGATGGGTGCATGGGACCCAACAGATGGTTTTAAATGGAATGTACACGATTTCTTCTAATGACATAAATAAATGAACGAGACGTGTTCATGTTCGTGTTCGTTTCGCACAAATAAAAATTTATATTTATGCTCGCTCGCTTCCTAAATAAACAAACAAATACAAATCTCTCATGGGGTTCATTTACATGCCAACAAAGCTAATAAATGACCTTGTCATGTGTCACAGAGAACCAATGGATTCAAAATGCTCACAAGGCCCCCAACATTCCTTTGGGAGAAAGTGTACGATCAAGAATTCAACAATTCTCTTTGATGAACAAATTCAAAAAGAAGGTGATTAGGGTAAGTAAATTAACCTCTTAATTTTCTTTTGCTAGTTTCAAGTCAAAACATTAACACTTTTTAGGGTTTGAACTTAGGTGGTTGCAGAAAACTTGCCGGATGAACAAGTAGATGGATTGAAACAAATGTTCGATGAAATGGACAAGAACAAGAACGGATCACTAACTTTTGAAGAGTTTAAAGACGGTTTGTGTTTGATCGGAGATCAACCGCTTGATGATCCTGATGTTCGGATGCTAATGGAAGCTGTAAGTACTATTATGATCATATAATAATCCTTCATACAAGAACTTATGTTGATTATACATTGTATACTTGTTTAAAGGCTGATCTTGACGAAAATGGGGTGCTAAATTGCGAGGAGTTTATGATGGTTGCGATTCACTTAAAACGGATTAGTAACGATGATCATCTCCGCCAAGCTTTCCACCATTTTGACAAAAACAAGAATGGGTACATCGAGTTTGACGAGTTAAAGGAGTCTTTATTTGAAGACCAAAATTCACACAACGAGAAGCTAGTTAATGATATCATCCTTGACGTCGATCTAGATAAGGTAAATATATTAGGTAAACATCTTGGATGATCATTGTCATTAATAAAAAACAAGATAAAATAACATATGATGAATGTAACAACATATTTAACATATGAAAAAGATGTGATTATAATGCGGGTGTGGTTGTAGGATGGTCGGATCAGTTACCCGGAGTTTGCAGCGATGATGACAACTGGGATGGACTGGAAGATGGCGTCGCGACAGTTTTCGAGAGTAATGTTGAATGTAATTAGTGTTAAAATGTTTAAAGATCAATAGGCAATATAAACAAAAATTGAATGAAGTATAGAAATTAGATAGTGGATGGAAGCAAGCAAGCTAATACAATATCTTTGACATACATGTTGTGTGAAGTGGTACACTTTTGTAACATAAAATGAACCAAATCCAAATAGTTGTGTTTCTATCATTCAATCATTGTTTGGAAGCGGTCTCTCTATCTCTCAAGATAGAGGAAAGACTCGCTACCACTTACCCCCCAGACCCTGCTTTTTAGTGAGATATACTGTGTATGTTTGTTTGTTTGTTATATCATTCAATCGTTGCATAACGTTTATTACGCCGAGTCAACTAGGTCTCGACTCGGACGGTCTAGACCCGCCCATTAAAGTTTGACGCAATTGTCACCTGTACCAAAAAAAAAAAAAATCTTAACTTGTTGGTAACAACCTTCACATAAAAGTTTTCAACGGATACATCTATTGGTGAAACTTATTAGTTTTATAGTGTCACATGCGCTTCCAACTTCTCTAAAAACATAATTCTATGCATCATATTTATGATTTACATATATATGTTTATACTAATATCTTATGTTTTTGACCTTATCGTTAAAGTGTTTGTGGGGGTATGGACTAAATCTTGGTTAACATATACTTGTGGTCCTTGTGGAATTTGTAGATTATATTGAAGATATAATATATAAAAGGTAAAGAATTAAATATTAAATACCTATAAAACTAAAAGGGAAGCGTGATTATTTCATATAAAACATTAACGATAAAGATTATAAATAAATTACTAAAATGTTTTACTTAACGAGTTTAAATGTCATTCCTGATAAAATGTTTTCAAATATTCTTATATTTTAGCATTCAACAATTGGGTTGGTCTCATATGCTTTTTATCCATTTGATGACCTAAAGCGAAAAGTAAATTTGATTTGATTTGATTTAATTTGATATGAAGATATGAAAAAGAGAAAAAAACAATTTATTGTATATATGGCAAGCTAGCTCTTTAAGGATAAAGAACAAGTGATTGGGGTAAGGTTTAGCAAGTGATAATGTTTTTGTTTTATAAATTTGAAGTAGTGAGTTCAAATCATGTGAAACATCATTCTATATAAAGTGGAGACGTGAAGCGATACATCTCTTTGGACCATACGAAAAACAATAGCTAAGTTAAAGTATCAGGTACACCCTATTAAAAAGAACCTAAAATAAATCTTTTTATTTACTTTTATCAACCATCCATACCCACTAGTAAGACTTGAATCTTCAACCTCTTAATTCAATGAGAGACATCTTTCCACCGACAAAAAATAAAAACAATTAATTAGGTATAAATCATCATATAAGCAATGTCACAATCATCAAACTATCAAATTACCCTATATATGAAATATGCAGTTGTGATGAACAGTGCCACCGCCTGCGTGGCAGGCGTTGGCTGGTTCTTTTTTTTTGGGCTGCCCTTCGTTTGTTTCACTATTAATACTTTTTAAGTCATTTTGTGTTTACATATGTTCCTTCGGTGACTTGGTTGAGTGCCTATGTCTTCTTTTTGGGGATCTCCGGTTCGATTCCACTTACATTTTTTTTCCCCTGTTTAATAATGCGGTGGGACACGTGCTGGGTTTCTAGCACATTATTTGTATACGTGTTCTTCACCCTTTCTTCCTACTTCTCGCTGTTGCGCCGTCCTCAAATTCCCGGTACGCTTCTTCTTCGATTATAGGGCTTTCCTCCGATTCATAGGTCTGTACTCTCCGCTTTTACTCCCGCTTTGTGTTTTTGGGTTTCGGTCAGGTGTTTGGCTCCGGGTTTTCCACTTTCGCTGTTTTGTGTGCTATCTGTTGTCAAGCATTGGCTGAAATTGTTGTTGTAATCTGCTGAGATTTCGATTTTGTATGTGTTGTTGCTCCTGGTTGTTTTAGGGTTGTATTTGAATGTTGTATCGATTTGTTTCTTAGAATAGAGCAGTATATGTGTGACTCAGCTGCTGTTGTATTCTCATATATCTAAATTGGATTGATTTGGGTTTTTTATGACCTTCTACGTGTTATGCTGGACTGCTTCTCTGTTTCGGTTTCTCTCCGATTTATGTTTACAAAAGAAGAGCGTCGATGAATCTCTATTCTACCAGTTGTTTTATGGACTGGCTTTGGTTAGTACAATTTTGTGTGTTGGAGTTAGGAATTTGGGTTTCTTTACATTGGATAATCACTCTCTGTTATAGCTTTTATAGGTTTGGGTTGTTAGGAATTTAGAGGTGGGTTTATAACCTATAAATCAGAAACTGTAACCAACTTCTAATGTTATTTCAGATTGGCTTGCCTTTGAAAATTTGGGTCTTTTACTTGGCTAATAAGTTGATTAATATGTTTTCAGATAGATAGTAATGATCTTCTATTTGCTCCTATTTATACTACACAAAATGTTAAAGGAATAGACTATTCAATCAGAAGAAAATTGAAAACATATGTATATGCTTCTGTCTAAAACAAGACCAATTGACAGAGGACATGAGACTGGCTGCTGCAAGTGTTTGGGACATGTACATACATTCAGTGCCTTTTTTCTGACAATACACATTACTAAATATGGAGGTAAGATTCCCACCTGCTAAAAGCAGAAAATATAAAGGAAGATAGTAAATGATAGAATGGAACATAAAACATTAACCAGACATCTAGGATAGGACCTCTCACCCTGCAAATCCCTACTTTGGTGCTAATTCTAGAAAAGTACAGATTACTATGGCGTGTGTGGTTACCTTTACATCGGTTATGGGTGTGTGGTTACCTTTACATGTGTATGCTTATTTCTCTTTTTATGGGTGTGTGGTTACCTTTACATCGGTTAATGAGATTTATTATTGCTGATACGTTTTTTCTGGTATATACTTAGGTGAGGTCGTGTTGCGTCTTCTGTTCGTTGTTACGTGGAGTATGTATCGATTCATGTTTCTTTTCTTATATAATTGATTATCTTTTACAAATCCTTCATCGTTGTGAATGTTTTTGTCTTTTAATTATCATTGTTATGTATGTTTTCGTTAAATTTTTTCCCGTGTTGCAGGTTTATCAGTTTGTAGGTTGTCTCGATAGGTATCAAATTAGCAATCACATTAAATGATAGTGAAGCACTAGGTGTCAATTATTAAATTAGGTATCAATTTAGTTGGTTAATGAACATATATGGGTATGAACATTAGCGTATCATCACCGTCGCCTTTTAATAGCAACACCAATCACAAACGAAGATTTAGGTGTAAAATATAAATATCTCATTCAAATCCATTAAAACATTCATAAAATACAAAATCAAAACTTCAAAACACACAACACAACATACCTTATTAATAAATAATCAACTAGAAAAACTCAACATAAGTGAACGAACCTTACTAATGGACTAGTGATAGTAGCAAAGGCGTTTGAACTATTGTTGTCTTAAAGGAGTAAAATAAATAATGTATATTATTACGAGTAAATTAGATTGTTGTTAAAAAATAACAAATGATGATAGTGTGATTGAAGGTAATCCTATTGATTTTCCAATTTCCTTCAAAGGCTTATGTACTTCTGTGACTATGGGAGAGGGTGTCAAACATTGGAATGATTTTGATGAGATAGTTATAGTAAAATTGAACTTTAAGATAAACTGGTATTAAGTCCCCTGCGTTGCAACGGGAAGCGTAAAATCGTGTTAAGTAGTACCAATGGCACACCACCGCAAGTGACCACCGATGCACCGAAAAAAATCGTATTAGGATAGAAATAAAAAACGAAGAAAATAAAATCAAATGAAAAGTAGGGGTAAAAACGTTAAATCACGTAAGCAAAACGTAAGACACATTAAACAATAAATAAGTCGATCTAGAACCAGCGCGTTGCGACAGGGTCATTAAACTGGAAAAATATAAGAGTACGAATGTTGATTCACACACACGCGATGTGCTTGTTACTCACAAAATTTTTTCGGAAACGCAAAACAAAAAATTGTTAAAATAAGAGAAGTATGGGGATCAAATATGAAAATAAAATAAAATATTAGGATTAAATTGTCAAAAGTATGAAAGTAGTAGGTTAAAATTAAAAAAATATTAAAGTTTAAGAAAAAACAAAGATAAATATAACCAATTAAACACATAATACAACCAAATAATCATATTAAAGTTGATAATTAATATTATATAAATAATACATAATTAATATTTATATAATTAATATTATACAAAAATAATATATAAATAATACATGATACACAATCTAAATCAAATTTCAAAAAAATAATTCGGAGTCTTTGTTCCACTCGTCGTTCTCTTTCAGAAATAAAATAAAATAAAATTCATTGTGTCTTTTTATGACATAATGACGTATTGTGTCTTTCATAAATGACACAATAAGAAAACATTAATTTTTTTATTTTTTTTTTTTCGTTTATTTTTTTCATAGTGAGGACGGCTAGTCGAATAAAAGCTCGGAATTAATTTTTTGAAATTCGATTTATATTATGAGATATAACTTTTTTATGATTTTTTTAACTTATTGGGTTTTATCATACTTTATATCAAAAATACAATTTGTATTTAAAACTATTTCCCATCAGAATAATAAAAGTAAGAGGAAGTTATCATATTCTTATTTTAGTTGTTTTATCTATTTTGTATGTGTAATTTACTCTATTTTAAATTTAAGTTTTTTAACCTGTGTAACACATGAGTGGTTAGGCTAGTTTTTTTATAAACAAACTTGTTTGGAAAACTTAGTACAAAACATAAACGTCGGACCTCCATCCACGTGTACGAATATCTTGTGTCCGTGAAAGATAAAACAATTGTCGAAATCGAAACTCGAAAAAGATAGGGGCCAAAGCATCTGCCACGTCAGCACAGATAACGACAAACTACCGGCAAAAGCGCGTGTATTACGTTGACGGTGGAGGATAAAGAAGCCACCTAACAAAAGTAATGACCCCTAGAGAGCGTGTTCTTCAAACGCACCTCAGTGCGCGTGGTTAAAGGTCGTGTTATGGCTTTTCTTATCTAACTGTACACGTGTGTGGTGGTGTAGCAAACACCAATTAAAAAAGAAATCACATCATTAATTGAAAATGATATAAAATTTTTTCTAAATGGACTAATATTTAGACACCCTTTAATTATAAATTAACATTTAAAATTTTATATGGTTCGTATAATCTTATTAGCGTCGTATGATATTATATGAAACGTATAACCCATCTGACAATCGTCTGAATTTCCACTCGTATTCAATGTCGAATAGGTTATATGTGTCGTATAGGGGTCGTATAAAGATATACGGGTCGTATAGGCCTCTAAACCCCCCCCCCCCTGAATTTTCATGCGGTTTTAATGTCGTTAATCTTATACGTCACGTAAAGAGCTACACGAAACGTATAAAGGGGTGTCGATTATAATAGTAAGTGTTTTAATATTATAAACCTTTTGATGTTTTTTATTATAAGTGTTTTAGAAAATAGTGTCACATCCTGGAAACAAACGCCAGATCGAACAAGTCGTTATTATACTTGAGTATTATAACATTTTTTGTTGTAATCGTGGCAGCTAACTTGTGGTTACCAATACTAAAATTATGTAAATAAAGTAACCATAAGAATAACTATTTTAGTTCTTTTCTATTCTTAATAATTACGATGTTAACTGAACATGTTATATGCATTAATAAGATTGACCTATAAAGAGGAATACATCCAATAATCATAAACGTGTACGGTAGAGAGCAAATAATCTTAATTATCTTATTGAACAAAAATACTAAAAGTACACAACAAGACTCATAAGTTATAGAAGTAGAGACCGGTATGAAATATACAACTAAAACAAAAATACATTAGACGAATTTTTTTTTTCATACTATAATAATATTTTCTTAGACTCTAGCTATGCATAAATAAAATGTTACGTAAGGTCAATGTTATTGTTATACTTTAAAACTATAAATTATATGTCTTACACTGTTAAATAAAAAAATTACCATCACAAACAGTGAAAAACTTTGTAGTTTTGACTTTTGAAATAGTAGAACATATGTTGAAAGAGTAGGTCAATCTCGGAGGCTTCAAAATAGTGAAAATACTAATTAATAAATTTCATACATACACACATGTACATACAGACAGGCATACTACATTACATGTATTGTAGATAAGAAGCTCTATATTATAGATTACATGTATTGTAGATAAGAAGCTTTATATTATAGATTACATAATTACATCCATATCTACTATGTAACTCGATCACTTGAACCATCACATGTTTATCCTGTGTTTGTTTTATTACATCGTATATATATCACTTACCAGGTTACTTGATCAAGAAACATATCACGTTGTATGTTAGTGTGACATTAAATATGTTTGATGCATAATCAACCTCTATGGTTGTACGTGTCAGAAATATAATTAATGTCACTAGAGTATTGTATTAAACTATTGTATAATCATCTTATATATAACCAATTGTATAAATTTCACGTTTCTCAGTTTAGATATAGGTTGTATTGACCATTCTTTAACGTCGACAACAAAATATTAGATACTTATAAAATCAAAGTATAAGTAAAAAAGTAAAACAATAATCGAAATACACTTTCATTACTTTCATTGTTTAGCAAATTTTCCAATTTTGTGCCTAATTAAGTTGGGTATGGTGTGTGCGATTTTGGTATATTGATAATAAATAACTATCTCATTGATGGTCTTGAGTGGTTAGATCCAATGTTTTCAAAACCGGACCGGAAAGCGAACCGGACGGCCTAGAGGTTCACTGGTCGGACCGGATTACGAACCGGATGACGTCATAAATATTTAAAAAAATATAAAAAAAATTCCAGATATTTATATTAACGAACCGGTGTTCCTTAATCCAAAACAACATCCAAAATACATACCATTCAAGTAAACATAGTCCAAATTAACGAACCTGTGTTCCTTAATCCATATCCAATAATATTTTTCTATTAAAATTAAAAAAAAATTCCGAAAACGGGTTCAACCCGGTTCGCCGGTTCCGGTCAGACCGGTCGATCGCACGAACCGGCCGGTTCAACCGAAAACGGTCCAAAACCACCGAACCGAACCGGCTTCATCACCGGTTCCCGGTCGAACCGGTCGGACCGGCCGGTCCGGTCCGGTTTCGAAATCATTGGTTAGATCACTTAAATGTTATTTGGGAGACCCAATTCAATCCTTCTTATGTGTATCTTGTGGTGACAGTTCACGGCAATTATCATAACATTAGTAACCTAGATAAATAATATAATATAAATGTGAGACAGGTAGGGATGATCAAATTTTACTGAATACCGATAACGTACCGAATCAATACTGACCGGACATTCATTTTTTTAGGTTTTGGGTATTCAGCACTTCCGGTTTCAATGTTTTCGATATTTTCAATGGTACCAGTACCGAGCCGACAAAATCGATAATATATTCAGCTCATACTTTTACCTATTTCGAATATCGATATTTTTTGATATGGTATCGATCTCGTCTCAGAGACATCTCTCTACTTTAAGAGGACACATGTCAATACTATATTGCTCCTTAATATTTTTTTTCCATTTCTCTCTCATATTTAATAATAACATTAATTATTAATAATATTATTTAATTTTTTATTAAAATAGTTTTTAATAAATTAAGCAAGAGATATTTTTACTACTGTTATTTCTAAGAATTTTTTTTTCATAATTTAGAAAACATTTTAGAACATCAAACCTTTTAAAAAATACAAATATTTTATAAAAAGTAAAACTTTTATAAACAAAAAATAGTTAAATTTGAGAGTTATAGAAGAAAGTTTTTAAGCATGACATTTTTAAAACGTTTGTTTTAAAATAAAAATTTAATTTTATTTATTATAAAAAAATTTCAATTATATTTATTTTAAAATATGAATTTATAATTAATAAATTTTTATTCTCTTTATTTCTTTTTATTTAATCCCTATTATACACGTGTTTATTAAAACTAGTTGGACACGTTCTTTGAGGTTTATTAAAACTAGTTGGACACGTTCTTTGATAATGAATTTAGGAAAAGTCGATCACCCAAAAGAACAAATCAGGTGACTCACCCGCCTGTCACTTTAGCTTACCTCTCTCCACGAACAACTTTATAAATATTATCGCTTCTGAGCGTTTAATGTCATCATTTCTCACATGCTCACCAAAATTCCTCAACTTTTGGTCAATAAGAACAGTCATCGCTGAATTATCCGCCAACCCCCCTCTCAAATCTCCCAAAAGACGCCTCATTGAGTCATTTCCACCGTAAAACCTCAAGAAACCCTTCAAGATCTCAAGATTTTATGCGATTTGATCATCACCCATCTTCATTATTGATTTCAGTAACCATCAATCGGTTGCTTTTTGTTCATACCCAAAAGGGTTTTAGTATACTCAATTATAATAATAAAAAACGTGAAAACCCCTAAACTTTCTTTGTTGGTTGTTCACCTTTGCACTCCAAGTGTTTGATTAATTGCGTGAGTGGAAAAAAGTCTTTTATTTTGTGAAAGTTATCCATTTGTTGTAGAAAAGATGACGATCGAATCGTTTCCGGGGAGTTCAGGGTATATTGATGCTGGTGTTGATAAAAAGATAACATATTTTAGCAATACTTATGTGTTGGGTTTGACTGTAGTTGCTGGAATTGGTGGTCTTCTCTTCGGATATGACACGGGTAATTACTTCATCTATAATCTTGGATCTTGTGTATATACTTCTATACTTGTTCATGCTATCATATTTGCAAGATCTGTTGAAGAATTGTTGTTTTGATCATGTTATATTTGGGCAGATCTGTTCTAATATATGTTCATATGCAGATTTCTCTGAGTTTGGTCTACATGAATTATATTCTAATAATCTAATTGTGTGAATTGTTTCTGAATTTCTTGACAAGTGTTAAGTCTGTGTATCGTGTTACTGGTGGATTTGGGTCCAATTTTTTTTGATATTGATTGTCATTAACAGACATAAAGCAAAAGTTTTTTTTTTATCTTTTTTATTTCATTTCATTTCACAACTTATTAGGGTCATTTAACCACTTTTCTTTAGAATTTTCTCTCCCTGTAACTTTACATAATGATATTAGTTGATTTTGATGTTATTGTCTTATTGGGTTAGCATCACTTGATAAGAAAGTGGTACTGGTTAAAGCTTTTTTCATGTAAAACGTGTTGGACTGGTTAAAAAAGTTGTTTAGGTATATGCCTAAGAAAGAAATATAGAGTTTTATATAATCAGTTTTGTCTCCAAATAAGAAAATTGTAAAGATTTTAGATGCCTTCGGGTCTCCTGTGAAAAGTATGATTTATGAGGTTTTTGTACGTTAAGTTACCAGGTATTGTTGAATGAGTAATTTAAATGTCATTTCGATAATCGGCAAGCCTAAGTTTGTGTTCATATAAAGAAATAGTTCTACTTATGAAGTCTTCAGTTACTGAAGCTGAAATATATGTTTCAGGTGTCATATCTGGAGCACTTCTGTACATCCGTGATGAATTTGAGGCTGTTGATCAAAGTAGTTTCTTACAGGTATGAATTCGATATTTTAACGACTTCAGACCTGGAAAGTTTCACTATGTTTGGTTGTGCATTTTTAGAACTAATTATTATGTGGTAGTAAATAATCAAAACCAAATAATGAACTGTGATAAAACCTGCTGCAGGATGTGGTGTTTAATTGTGCTTTTGAAGTTGTAATATTGAGATGGAGTATTTGGGAAAATATGATTGTTTCATAAACTAACTAATAAAATGACCATAACATACATTTTTATATATTATTGAAGTGTTCAAATATTTAATATACAGTTAATCTCCTACCTACTATAATAGTGTTTTTTAAATTATCCATTGACCAATTTTTTTCCTAAAATATTGTTATAAGTTATTTGTATAATCATGTCTTTTTAAGTATTATTAACAAATGGATGGAAATAAGGATTAAATATCAAAACACTGAAGATTAATCAAAAACTAGTTTATCAAAACACTGAAGATTAATTATTACGATTTCAGGTCTTTGTCATCATGTAATCAGTTTGGTAATGTACATCCAATTGATTACATGTATGAAACTAATTGATTACATGTACATCCAATTGATTACATCCAATTTGAAGTTTGGTAATATTTCTTGCTCCAACATGTATGAAACTAATTGACCAGTGAATAATCAAAAACTAGTTTATCAAAACACTGAAGATTAATTATTACGATTTCAGGTCTTTGTCATCATGTAATCAGTTTGGTAATGTACATCCAATTATCCAAACATCCAAACACATCTTTTGTGATTTGTCGAATATCATCCTGTTTTTAAGTCTTTCTACTCATCTGATTTATTGTTTTCATTTTCAAAATCAACATTTTTAAACATGTTTATAACAAGGTCTAACAACCCTCTTTTTCAAATAAAGATTTTATTTTAAATATACAGGAGACGATTGTTAGCATGGCTTTGGTGGGTGCAATGATAGGGGCTGCTGCTGGTGGTTGGATAAATGATGCATATGGGCGTAAACGAGCCACACTTCTTGCTGATGTGGTTTTTGCACTTGGTTCCTTTGTGATGGCTGGTGCACCCGACCCATATGTACTTATATTGGGCCGGTTCTTGGTTGGGTTAGGTGTGGGTGTAGCATCAGTTACTGCACCGATGTACATTGCAGAAGCAGCCCCGTCTGAAATACGAGGCGGTCTTGTGAGCACCAATGTTCTTATGATCACTGGTGGACAATTTCTCTCATACCTTGTTAATCTTGCTTTCACTGAGGTTAGATTCTCTTTGCCTTTTCATACTCACTTTCTTGGTTTACCATGAGACAATTTCGTAGAGGTGGTGATATCAACACGTTTAATTGAATTTTCGCTCCTCTATTTGTGAAAAGTTTTACTTTCATGCCTCTTGATTAGAGAGAACATTACTCATATCCAACATGAAGAATTTGGATCTTTAGTTTCCTTTCTTGGCACTTTTCCCTATTTGCGATCATAGTTAACACATTTATTCATCAAAGAAATTAAAAATCGGACAAAAAAGTGTTTATGGGTCAACCCAACACCTGACCTATTTCAAGATGATTCACCCATCTTTCCACCTCTACGATTTTGTTTTCACAATACAAAGTTCTCCAGATCTATGATATGTTCATGCTTCACAAATCTTCAGATGTTATCACTTTATAACTTGTAAAAACCTTAAGAATGAATCATATACTTCTATCAGAAAGAAGTTAATGCATCATATTGTTATGCTAAAATAAAACCTCCCTCTAGGACTACAATTTTTTTTGTAGTTGTTTTAATGTCACATTTTGAATCGTATGATGAAGTATAATAGATTATTTACGACACTTTAGGAGTAATATAAGCCATAAGGTCTAATAAAATGCTAATGATTGAGAATATTCATTTATTCTACTCTTCAAATTAAAACATATGCTTTTTTTTAATATCTTGTTCAATCTTGTAAAAGGTAACATTGCAAATCATAAAATATAGTTTTAGTATGATACTTTTTATGATCACATCGAAATGTAGTGTACAAATATGCACTTCAACTGTGTTTTGACAAACATGAAAGATTCTGGTTGTGCAGCTTCAACTTTCAAGGAAGCAGCTTCAAGGTTGAGTTAGGGGCCGCTTAATAAGTTGGCTTGAAGAGGCAAAATCACTTGTTTATTTCCTGCCTGATAATATTTGCAATCAAATGTCTCCCTTCAATCCCAAAATAAATTTCAACATAATAAATTAAAGTGTTTACTTGTTTACTATTTAATCCAGATAGGAGAATTTTGTGGACTACAATTAATGCTATCGATAATTTCTGATAGTTAGTGCTTCAAGATTAAAACTTTGCCAAAAAAAATAAAAGGGAAATGAAGCGTTTATTTTGAGATGAAGGGAGTATTATTTTACTAATTAACATTGAAAAAAAAGATTTTGTAATTTGTTTTTTAATCATGTGAAATTATAACATGACTTTCATGGTATATCTTGCTTTCTCCTATAAAGGCAGCCTGCATGGAATACTAATTTGCTGCATGACCTTTGGCTTACCCCATAATGGAGGTGGTTTTTTATGCATCACCAATCTATATTTTCTGTTTTACTGGTTAAAAAATTTCTTAGAGCGCTAATATGCATTTTTCATAATATTTTTTGTAATATACTTTTTATTATGTTATTGATTGTATGATTTCACATCTTCCACAAATAACTTGATACATTTTAGATCATATTTTTCAGTAATTTTTATTTTCATATGACTTCATATTTTCCACAAGCAGTATGATGATGCATTCGATAATATATATTTCGATCTTATTCCTTAAATGCTTCGGAAACAGGTTCCTGGGACATGGAGATGGATGCTTGGAGTAGCTGCTGTCCCAGCGATTATTCAGTTTCTATTGATGTTATTGTTGCCCGAGTCTCCACGCTGGCTTTACATGAAGGTAAGTATTAAACTTACAATCAAACTTACCTCTTTCTGTTCTTTCCCCATTTTAGCAATTAACGTAAAATAGAAATCAACTTACAATTTATTATCCATTTTAGCAATCAACCTCATTTTACTTGATTTTACAATTGATTATATGGCACTGATTATGCAATGCTAGACACCACGCAAAAAATGATTATGCGAGTAATTACAGCTTAAATTTATTTACAAGCATAAAAAATGATCTTTTTCTTAATAGCTTATATCTAAAATCTATTATGAAGGACCACATCAGATATCAAGTTGCATGTGGAATATTCATATACACTAAAATGATAAATAAGATTC
This sequence comes from Flaveria linearis, assembly GCA_024085815.1. NCBI lineage: Eukaryota > Viridiplantae > Streptophyta > Magnoliopsida > Asterales > Asteraceae > Flaveria > Flaveria linearis. The sequence goes on along the minus strand of CM044017.1, from coordinate 56,294,227 downwards.
CAAGTGAGTGTATCTTAAAGAAATCAGCCAAAAAAAGAGTTGCTACTGGTTCAATATGTTATTGGTTGCTACAATGAGTAACAAAATTCATCTTGAAGTTACTGAAGTCAATAATAAAGTGCGAGTTGGTTTCTATTTTGTGCCAAATTTTAAAGTTAATCAGGAAAAAGTGCAAAATTCATATTTACCCCTATATTATTTCATATGTAATGGTGTTTTTTTATTCTATTATGTTATATAGAAGAGCAAATCTGAGGCCATTGTTGTGCTGTCAAAAATTTATGATCCGTTTCGGTTGGAAGACGAACTTGATCAGCTTGCTTCTGCTTTAGAGGAAGAAAACCAGAGAAAGAATGCCATCAGTTACTTGGATGTTTTCAGAATCAAACAAATCAGACTTGCATTTTTTGCTGGAGCAGGTCTTCAGGTACGTAGGCTGCCCGACGGGTCAAAGCGGGCTGGTTCAAAACGGACCATGTAGAAACAGGCCCAATTGGGCTGACCTGAAACTCTCTTTTATTATTCTAAAACAACTTGTCGATTTGCAGGCGTTTCAACAGTTCACTGGGATCAACACTGTAATGTACTACAGTCCAACCATAGTCCAAATGGCTGGTTTCAGTTCAAACCAATTAGCACTTTTACTATCCCTAATAGTTGCGTTAATGAATGCCGCGGGTACCATCGTCGGCATCCACCTCATCGACCATTCGGGGCGCCGTAAACTAGCCCTAAGCAGCTTACTTGGAGTCATTTTCTCTCTAATCCTCCTCTCAGCTGCATTCTTCCTTGAATCATCAGGTTTTACTAATATGGGCTGGATCGCTGTTCTTGGGCTAACCCTTTATATCGCATTCTTCGCCCCTGGTATGGGCCCGGTCCCATGGACCGTGAACTCTGAGATATATCCAGAATCATACAGGGGAACTTGTAGCGGAATGTCAGCTACTGTGAACTGGATTTCGAATTTGATTGTAGCTCAAAGCTTCCTTTCGGTTGCTGATGCTGTCGGGACCGACTGGACCTTTTTGATTCTGGCGGTTATCGCAGTTGCAGCGTTTGCGTTCGTGTATATGTTCGTGCCCGAGACCAAAGGGTTGACCTTTGATGAAGTTGAGAAGATTTGGAAGGAGAGAGCTTGGGGTACTAACCAAGGGTCAGAATCCCTTCTTGAAAAGGGGGTCGAGTCGTGATGTGTGAGGTGTGGCCGTGGTGCACTGTGGGTTTGCCAGCCGAGGTCGTGTGTAGCCGATTTTAATGGCTAAAGTCGTAACCCGGTTGTAGTTATATGTTTGCTTGAAAAGGTGTATAGGTGTGCTTATGCTTAAAGTACTTAAATATAAGATATTGTTGCTTAGTTTCTTATGGATTTTATTTGTTTTGAGGTTTGTACAAAGGCGCAGCAAGATTAGTGCCAAATTTAATAAAAGAATTGGAGTTGAATTTAATGTTCAAAGTAGAATACTATAAGAACTACATGAATAATCATATCGGATGCATAAGACGGTTACATTAGAGTCTTTCTTTCTCTTGTATTGCATCATTACATGAAATTCACGTACGAGCACTTTTTTTAACGGCAAATGTACGACTCTGGTTCGGAGGATAACTGTTATCTTAATCAGACCCACATATCCGTTTCCTAGCCGGGATCACACCCCCAACCCCCTCAGGAGGAAACCGATTGCTGAGAAAACCTTCTGACTCAACTCTAAGTATTTTACTCATAGTGAGACTTGAATTCATGACCTCCTCTTATTTACATGTCACGGGCTTACATAGGCTTTGATTAGAGGAAAATGCTAAATGTCTCTGGTGAGAGTTAAAACTAATTTTGTTTTATACTATTTATGTGAAAATAAAGTTAAACCAATATTAGGGAGGTCAATGAATTATCTTTCTTTGAAACAACACAACTCACTTCTTAATCTTCACTTTTATTTATTAATGCGATTTGAATCCTCGAAACTTCTTAATTTACACTAATTTATTTATTATGGGGTTTAAATCCTCGAAACTCGCTTCTTTATTTACACTTTTTTTATTGTGAGATTTGAATTCTTGAAACTCACTTTTTAATTTATAGTTTTATTTATTATAAGATTTGAACCCTTAATCTTTTAAAAAAAAAAAATTTTAAAACACCTTGATGACATTGAAAAAATAAACACTTGATTGGATGATTGCAATCATTGTTTTCAGGTGAAAAAAATTACTAAAAACATGAAAATGTGGTTAACTGATTTTGTTTTGTTGAGTTGTTCAAAAATTAACATTTAATGATGTAAAGTTGTCTTATTTGAGATGATCAATAAGTTGATACGTAAAAATCCTGATGATGTATATTTAAAGGTTTGTCATATTTGGTTAGGTATAAGTAGGTGTAAGAATCCTAACAAATCTAAAAGGTAACCTAACAATTCTTTTATATGGATTTCACAAATCTAGAAAAAAAAACTAACAAATGAAAACTAGACCAAGATTTTTGAAGTAACGATTTTAAACGAAAATCCCATATCATTAAACCATTTGGGCACGTCTAATATTCAAATCCAAATTTGTAAAAAGAAAGTTGGCATAAAGGACCAAGGAAGGAAGATATATATATATATATATATATATATATATATATATATATATATATATATATATATATATATACATATATATATATACACACATATATACATATATAGGATCAGGATCATTACAGAACCATTTTTTATTTTCAGAAACAAAGAACCATTGATTTACGTAAATGTAAATTATAAACCATTGATTTACATAGATGTAAGTTAAACCTGGTGATATTTAGTTGTTTTTTATAGTTTGTTGTTCATGTCTGATATACACATATGTAAAACAGGTCAATTATTACCAGACTTAATATACATTTATGTAAATCAATGGTTCTATAGTTCTGAAAATAAAAAGTGGTTCTGTAATGATCCTAACCCTACATATATATCTATACATATATATAGACATATATATACATATATATACATATATATATACACACACATATATATACATACATACATATATATATGTAGAGAGAGAGAGGTGAGGGGTGAGCGTGAGAGTGAGAGGAGGTGGAGGACGGAGCAGGTAGGTTGGGGAGGTGTGAGGTGGCGGCGACAGTAGCGACATGGAGGGGTTTGAGAGAGGGTCAGAGATGGCTGATTAGGATTTTTGTTTTTCGAAATCATTAAGCCATGTGTATGAGAGAGGAAGGTGTGAATGTCACGTCACCCGGTCACGAAATGAACACTTTGGGCGTGAGAGGGTTGTTCGTGAGCAGGCTTTTGACGTGAGAGCTCAAATATGTTTTTTTTACCAATCAGATAAAGACACTCACATAATTAATATATAAAAATTTGGATCATGCTTATCAAACCATTATACACTTATAGTTAATGTGAGGGGTGAGAGTGAGAGGAGGTGGAGGATAGAGCGAAAAGGTTGGGGGAAGTGTGAGGTGGCAGTGGTAGAGCGACATGGAGGGGTGAGAGAGAGAGAGAGATATGTAAGGTTAGGATTTTTGTTTCTCAAAATCATAAAGCCCTATGTGATGCGGTGTGATAGAGGAGTGTGTGAGTGCCACGTCACCCGGTCATGAAATGAGCACTACCCTCCTTGGACATGAGTGGGTTGCTTGTGAGCAAGCTCTTAGCATGAGGACTCAAATGTGTTTTTATGCCGATTAAATGAAGACACACACATAATTATTATATGAAAATTTGGATCATATTATTAAATCATCACACATTTAGTTAAGGTGATTAGTGAGAGCGATAGGAGGTGTAGGACGAAGCGAGTAGGTTGGGGGAAGTGTGAGGCGGCAGCTACAGTAACAACGTGGAGGGGTGAAAGAGAGAGAGAGATGGATGACTAGGATTTTCGTTTTTCAAAGTTATTAAGCCATATGTAATGCGACGTGAGAGGGGAGGGTGTGAGTGTCACGTCACCCCGTCACGATATGAACACTGGCCTTCTTAAGCGTGAGAGGGATGTTTGTGAGCAGGCTCTTAGAATGAGGGCACAATGTGTTTTTTTAGTACAATCAAATGAAGATACTCACATAATTAATAAGCCCCTGTTTGTTTACCTCTTATTCACCCTGGTCAGATCTTGTAACACCCGAAAATTTCAGTTTGAAGTGCCATGCGACTGGAGCGTCCAATCGTACGACTGAGGGACGACTGGAGCTCCATACGCATGATAGTCGCACGATTGGAGAGTCCAATCGCATGGAGCTCATGCGGCTGAAGGTTCAGTCGCATAGAAGCTCGGGAGACTGAACTGTAGTATTTAAGGGAGAGGGCAACCCTTACCCTCTCCCCACACTTGCGAAACCAGGGAAAGAAGAGAAAAAGGAACAGAGGAGAAGAAAGCTTGGTTCAAGCGGGTTCAAGGGTGCAGAATCGACGTGTAGCGAGTTGAAACGAAGCTCTAACCGAGGAGGCTGCTAAGGTGAGTTCTAGGACCCCTCTTTTACACGTTTTGGAAGGATTTTGGGGCTGGAACACATCTGAAAACTATATTTTTGGGTTTTGGGTGCTTAACCCGTGTATGTATGAATGTGTATGTGTATAGTGTGTTTAGAGTGCGATTTTGGACGTGTATGTGCTTGAATGTTGTCATAGTATGATTCCCTAAGGTTTAGGAGGGTTAACTTGGGCTTAAAACGGGTTTGGAAGGATTTGGAGGTCGTGAGTCGCGACTGCAGTTCGGGATGAACTGCAATCGCTGCCCAGCTAGGGCTAGGCGACTGGAGGGCCAACCGCACGACTGAAGGACGATTGAAGCTCAACCGCACGACTGAGGCTCAGTCGCACGACTGGGGACTTAGTCGCACGACAGGTCATGCGACTGGGAGTTCAGTCGTATAGGTCCATTCGCATGGTTGTTCAGTCGCACGATTGAGGGTTCAGTCGCATAGAAGCCCATACGTATAGTGTTCAGCCGCACGACAGGGAGTCCATTCGTACGATTGGGTGTTCATCCGCATGGATGCTCATCCGCATTGGTCCAATCACACAGTGTTCAGTCGCATGGAGGCTATGCGACTGAAGGGTGTCCAATCGCCCAAGTAGGGCTGTTGTGTACGAGGAGAGACATAGTGCAATTACTGGCCTTCGGGAAAAGAGCAAGTGTAGGTAATGATGTGATAGCTCCCATAGGTACATGTGTGATAACTATCGAGGCTTAGAAGTTACGTGGGGCACGATGATGATAGTAATTGCATGTATATGCATGATGTATGTATGTTAAGTATGATGTAGCCCTGTATGATGGTAATGACTGATGACTGGTAAATGCCGATGTTCCTAGTGTCGATGTATGTTTATCTTTTCCATGACTTTACGTGTTATGATTAGTGAGTGAAATGAAAAGTATTATGTAACGTAAAGTGAAAGATAATAAAAGAGGAATATGATGAACGAATGCATGCATTAACGTATGAATGAACGAACGTAAAGCTAGTGAGCGTATGTATGAGATGAGCGACTCTGTGTCGCAACAAACTCAAAAGAGGTCCTTATTGTGTACTCCGGTACTGTGTCAGTCTTCGGACATGAGTCGGGGGTTTGTATAACAGGCCCCGACACAGTATCAGTCTTCGGACATGAGTCGGGGGTATGGCATGGGACGAGATAGTGAGGTGAGCAACTTTGTGTTGCAACAGACTCGGATGGAGTTCAATCCAGGAAATTGACTCAACGGGATCTTTGTTGCGTATCCCGGTGCTGTGTCAGTCTTCGGACATTAGTCGGGGGTTTGTGAGCAAGCCCCGACACAGCATCAGCTTTCGAGCATGAGTCGGGGATATTGCATGAGACAGGATCTAGTTGGATGAGTAGAGGATCGCGTGCTCCGGTACTGTGTCAGTCTTCGGACATGAGTCGGGGGTTTGTGTACAGGCCTCGGCACAGTATCAGTCTTCGGACATGAGACGGGAGTAGTGCGAGAGAGTGAGATGAGACGAATGAGGAACGGATCGCGTGCTCCGGTACTGTGTCAGTCTTCGGACATGAGTCGGGGGTTTGTGTACAGGCCTCGGTACAGTATCAGTCTTTGGACATGAGACGAGAGTAGTGCGAGAGAGTGAGATGAGACGAATGAGGAACGGATCGCGTGCTCCGGTACTGTGTTAGTCTTCGGACATGAGTTGGGGGTTTGTGAGCAGGCCCCGGCACAGTATCAGTCTTCGGACATGAGTCGGGAGTATCGCGTGAGTTAATGAATAAGAGAGATAATTATGAAAGAAAGAAAGTCTGAAACGAACAAAAGATAATGAACGTAACGAAAGCTAAAGAACGAATGAATGAAAATAATGAACGGAAGAAACATAGTGATAACGCATGAAACGGGATCCTTGTCACACGACCTCAGTAATCATGGCTGTGTGCCATGAAGAGGGTAAAGTGTGACCGGATCCAGATAGAAGTAAAAGACTGAGAATGAATGAAAGTTAAAGATAAAGAATGAACGAGAAAAGAAGATAATAATGATATTATCTATGTGTATGTACGCACGATGTGTGTTCACATACGAAAGTATAGTATGATTTTGAAAGAAGTAAAGAATGGTTTTAACGAAAAGAAAGTATGTATTTCATATAAAACTAGAACTCACTCAGCAACGCTGACTTTTGATGCGTTTCCAGTTGGCATGTATGTTGCTGAGGATGGCACGGGGCGGCTACTCAGCTCTTGAGGATGGCATCCATTTATATGAACACTCTTGTATTGTAATGCGAGCAAACTATGTTTTGTAATGAAATAACATGTTTTAGTTATTAATGAAAGTTTTAAATTTCGCTGCAAAATAGATGAATGATTTAAAATGTTTATGTGCGATGAATGACCAGCAGTGAGGTGCCCGGGAACGGGGCCTTACAAGTTGGTATCAGAGCCAAAGTTTAAGTGAAATGGGTAAATTTTCAAAATAAACCTTAACTTAAACTGAGAATGGGACAGAAAGGGATGGGATGCCAATCTGAGTAGCTGCGTGTCATTAGGTATTTTCTTAAAGTTAACCGGTATTATGTGCGCATGTTATGTGTTTATGTGTTACTGGTAGATTTAAATACTGATATAGTCAGGACAGGTAATGCTCGGGGTATGAAAAGTAAGGTAAGTGGCTAATCACAACTGATCACTGTAATTAGGGACTTACTATACTTGACATGAACTGAGCTATTCCCTTGAATGACCATATTAGTGTTTGAATCTTTCAGTGTATTATAGAGGATGACCGGTGGTAGATCTTCTAAGGCTTCACGTGGTGGAGGTGGTGGCGGATGTGGCGCTGAACCACGGGTCACCATAGGAAGGCCTAGAGTTGAGAAAGTGGTTCATGAAGGACCCGAAACCCTCATCGGAGGGCGCTGATGAGAGTGCTAACTTGAGAGCCTCGATGAGAGAGGCGGTTGTGGAAGAAGTACACCAGGTCATACAGACGATCTTACCGTCTGTAGTGACTGAAGTGATAAAGGCTGTTATGGATGAGGAAAGACAGGAAATGGGTAGACCTTCAGGCGGAAGGAGACGGACGGAGACTGAAACGGTTTTCTCTGACGAGGAGGAAGAGGAGGAGGAGCCTGTGCAGGAGGCGGCCCGAGGCTGTAATTACGGGGCATTTATGAGGTGCAAGCCCCCTACCTTTGATGGTAATGGCACTGCTGCTGCTCACCAATGGGTGAGGAAAATGGAGGCTGTCCTCGATATCAGCGAGTGCCGTGAGGACCAAAAGGTGAAGTTCGCTACCCACTCTTTCACGGGTTCGGCTCGATGCTGGTGGGACAACATAGTCCAAGCCGAGGGTAGTAGGGCCATTGGAAGAATGAAGTGGTCCGAGCTGAAAAGATTGGTGATCGAGGAGTTCAGTCCTCGAAGGGAAATGGATAAAGTTGAGAGAGAGTTCCTGCAGTTGGAGGCGGGGACGATGACCCACCAACAGTACACCACCAAATTCAACGAGATGGCACGACTGGTGCCGGATCAGGTGACACCTCTTTCGCGGAAAATCAAGAGGTATATTCAGGGCTTGCCGGCGGATATCCGTAGGCACCTGATCGCTGCTCCACCAAGCACGTTCAGGTCGACGGTAGATCTAGCGGGAAGGTTGTACGACGAGCGGGAGGCGATGGTGATGACGAGCGAAGCGGAGGAGCGAGCCTATGTTAAAAAGGGGAAAGGAAGGCGAGATAGTGATGGTGGAATGGTGGCCGAAGGTAAGGTGATGAGGATCGATGATCGAGGGAGGATAACAAGAAAGGGGGATGAATGCAAGAAGTGTGGTAAAGGTCACGAAGGGGAATGCAAATGGGGACTGAACATCTGTTTTCAGTGTGGGAAGGAAGGCCACAGGGCAAGGGATTGCCGCATGGCTAAGTGCTACAATTGTGACGAGACTGGACATCTGAGCAGGGATTGTAAGAGGTCAAAGGCGAGAAGCTCCGGTGCGAGGAAGGAGAACAGAGGGTGAGGGCTAAAGCTTTTTCCATGACCAAGAGGAGTTTAGAGCGGACTTTGACATGATAACAGGTACGTTTCTGGTAATTTAAGTTTGTGCACTTATGCCTTGTATGCTATGCTAGTAGTAGTAGTTCGTTCCTACTGCTTTCTGTTATAAGTTGCATGTTAAGAGTATTCGATGTAGAGATTACTATTAACGGATTCACTAGGTTACCCGATGCCTCAGAGGATTGTGTGATGCAATTATGAAATCTATGTCACCCGTTGTCTGAGAAACAGTTTCAGCCTGTGATTGGTTCATCGAACGGCAACGTACGCCTAGTTTCGACGTCGTAGCAAACAGGTAGAATGGGGGATCGGAAGCAAAAGGAAAAGATAGATTTGGTTGGGCTACCAAAGAAGTCGATTTGCGTTTTCTATCACAATATATCTGCGAGGAACCTGAGAGAAACCGATCTCGGTGCAGTATATTTGGAACAATACCTAGTACGATTAATGAATGCCTTTCTTGCCAGTTGTCTGGTTTGCCAGAGGGTCATTATTCATACTTAAAGAACATCAAACAAGGCTCTAGGGTAAGCAGCAACTTTACGCAAGTTGATGGCCATGTTCTTCAAGCATTGAAGCTGAAGGTTCTCAGTGATGCTCAGAAGCTCAATGATTATGACGCCGAGCCTTTGCTCGAATATTGTTACGTTTCTTTAAATTTTAGTGACCGCACTCTACATGGCATAATTGAGGCCGCAGGTCCTGGTCAAATGAACATTGACCAGTATGCCTGGGTGCCGATGGCGATAGTCCAAGCTAGACCAGAAGTCGAATGCTGATAAACGATGTGGAGCGATAGGATTCCAGGAAAGAGATGGGACGGTATTGCCCGCGGAGGTTTAAGGAACAATAGGTTTCGGGGACGAAACCCGTTTAAGGGGGGTGGACTTGTAACACCTGAAAATTTCAGTTTGAAGTGCCATGCGACTGGAGCGTCCAATCGTATGACTGAGGGACGACTGGAGTTCCATACGCATGATAGTCGTACGATTGGAGAGTCCAATCGCATGGAGCTCATGCGGCTGAAGGTTCAGTCGCATAGAAGCTCGGGCGACTGAACTGTAGTATTTAAGGGAGAGGGCAGCCCTTACCCTCTCCCCACACTTGCGAAACCAGGGAAAGAAGAGAAAAAGGAACAGAGGAGAAGAAAGCTTGGTTCAAGCGGGTTCAAGTGTGCAGAATCGACGTGTAGCGAGTTGAAACGAAGCTCTAACCGAGGAGGCCTCTAAGGTGAGTTCTAGGACCCCTCTTTTACATGTTTTGGAAGGATTTTGGGGCTGGAACACATCTGAAAACTATATTTTGAGTTTGGGTGTTTAACCCGTGTATGTATGAATGTGTATGTGTATAGTGTGTTTAGAGTGCGATTTTGGACGTGTATGTGCTTGAATGTTGTCATAGTATGATTCCCTAAGGTTTAGGAGGGTTAACTTGGGCTTAAAACGGGTTTGGAAGGATTTGGAGGTCGTGAGTCGCGACTGCAGTTCGGGATGAACTGCAATCGCTGCCCAGCTAGGGTTAGGCGACTGGAGGGCCAACCGCACGACTGAAGGACGATTGAAGCTCAACCGCACGACTGAGGCTCAGTCGCACGACTGGGGACTTAGTCGCACGACAGGTCATGCGACTGGGAGTTCAGTCGTATAGGTCCATTCGCATGGTTGTTCAGTCGCACGATTGAGGGTTCAGTCGCATAGAAGCCCATACATATAGTGTTCAGCCGCACGACAGGGAGTCCATTCGTACGATTGGGTGTTCATCCGCATGGATGCTCATCCGCATTGGTCCAATCGCACAGTGTTCAGTCGCATGGAGGCTATGCGACTGAAGGATGTCCAATCGCCCAAGTAGGGCTGTTGTGTACGAGGAGAGACATAGTGCAATTACTGGCCTTCGGGAAATAAGCAAGTGTAGGTAATGATGTGATAGCTCCCATAGGTACATGTGTGATAACTATCGAGGCTTAGAAGTTACGTGGGGTACGATAATGATAGTAATTGCATGTATATGCATGATGTATGTATGTTAAGTATGATGTAGCCCTGTATGATGGTAATGACTGATGACTGGTAAATGCCGATGTTCCTAGTGTCGATGTATGTTTATCTTTTTCATGACTTTACGTGTTATGATTAGTGAGTGAAATGAAAAGTATTATGTAACGTAAAGTGAAAGATAATAAAAGAGGAACATGATGAACGAATGCATGCATTAACGTATGAATGAACGAACGTAAAGCTAGTGAGCGTATCTATGAGATGAGCGACTCTGTGTCATAACAAACTCAAAAGAGGTCCTTATTGCGTACTCCGGTATTGTGTCAGTCTTCGGACATGAGTCGGGGGTTTGTATAACAGGACCCGGCACAGTATCAGTTTTCGGACATGAGTCGGGGGTATGGCATGGGACGAGATAGTGAGGTGAGCAACTTTGTGTTGCAACAGACTCGGATGGAGTTCAATCTAGGTGATTGACTCAACGGGATCTTTGTTGCGTATCCCGGTGCTGTGTCAGTCTTCGGACATGAGTCGAGGGTTTGTGAGCAGGCCCCGGCACAGCATCCGCTTTCGAGCATGAGTCGGGGATATTGCATGAGACAGGATCTAGTTGGATGAGTAGAGGATCGTGTGCTCCGGTACTGTATCAGTCTTCGGACATGAGTCGGGGGTTTGTGTATAGGCCTCGACACAGTATCAGTCTTCGGACATGAGACGAGAGTAGTGCGAGAGAGTGAGATGAGACGAATGAGGAACGGATCGCGTGCTCCAGTACTGTGTCAGTCTTCGGACATGAGTCGGGGGTTTGTGTACAGGCCTCGGCACAGTATCAGTCTTCGGACATGAGACGGGAGTAGTGCGAGAGAGTGAGATGAGACGAATGAGGAACGGATCGCGTGCTCCGGTACTGTGTCAGTCTTCGGACATGAGTCGGGGGTTTGTGAGCAGGCCCCGGCACAGTATCAGTCTTCGGACATGAGTCGGGAGTATCGCGTGAGTTAATGAATAAGAGAGATAATTATGAAAGAAAGAAAGTATGAAACGAACGAAAGATAATGAACGTAAATAAAGCTAAAGAACGAATGAATGAAAATAATGAACGGAAGGAACATAGTGATAACGCATGAAACGGGATCCTTGTCACACGACCTCAGTAATCATGGCTGTGTGCCATGAAGAGGGTAAAGTGTGACCGGATCCAGATAGAAGTAAAAGACTGATAATGAATGAAAGTTAAAGATAAAGAATGAATGAGAAAAGAAGATAATAATGATATTATCTATGTGTATGTACGTACGATGTGTGTTCACATACGAAAGTATAGTATGATTTTGAAAGAAGTAAAGAATGGTTTTAACGAAAAGAAAGTATGTATTTCATATAAAACTAGAACTCACTCAGCAACGCTGACTTTTGATGCGTTTCCAGTTGGCAGGTATGTTGCTGAGGATGGCATGTGACGGCTACTCAGCTCTTGAGAATGGCATCCATTTATATGAACACTCTTGTATTGTAATACGAGCAAACTATGTTTTGTAATAAAATAACATGTTTTAGTTATTAATAAAAGTTTTAAATTCCGCTGCAAAATAGATGAACGATTTAAAATGTTTATGTGCGATGAATGACCAGCTATGAGGTGCCCGGGAATGGGGCCTTACATGTACCATCTCGTATTCCGCAAATAATAATAATAATAATAATAATAATAATAATAATAATATAATAATAATAATAATAATAATAATAATAATAAATAATAATAATAATAATGATAATAATGATAATAGTAATAATAATAATAATAATAATAACATTAATAATAATAATAATAATAACAATAATAATAATAATAATAATAACAATAATAAAAATCTTATAATAATTTATAAACTTAAAGAGTGTTTAAAAACTTAAAGTAATTAAGTTGAGGGGGTTGTTTGTCAAGATTATAAACTTCAAAAGAAAGTTTAAAGCATAAAATGCTAACAATCAAACCACAGGGACTGATTGTGTCAATTCCCAAACCATTTCCCCTTTTTCCCCGTGCTTTTCCGGCCAGCCACCGGCCACCGCCGGCAGTGGCTCCGGCCATCCTAAATCATCCGATTTCTGGCCATTTTTCAATGTAAAAATCGGTCCCAACCTCTTCTGGAACAAGAATCGAACCACGTGGGGACTTTAATTTGAAAAATCAAGTGGATTAGTGCGATCTGCTCCCTCCTCCGCGTGTGTCGGCCGCTTTACAGGCCTGAAATCGCACTAAAACCCGATAATAATTAAATTAACTTCACATAAACAAACATATATCCATCTCCAATCGATTACAACTTCCATTTACATCTGAAACGAACCCAAACACCCCATTCGATCCTCTCCTCGGTCGCGACCTGCAACTCCTTAAAAACACAACTTTCGATCGCTTTTATCTAAATTGGATAAGGGGCTTTTAATCAAGATCATCATGCGAAGCTCTCTGTGAAATTAATTGGATTTTCATCAAGAATTGGCCACTCATCGATCTTCATATCGACCGCGATCTGTTCTTGTCCAGTTCATCATCAATTCATCATCATAAGGGTAAATTCTACACACTCACATACTCGATTTTTCATGGGCAACAAAAGCCCCATGATTTCAGGAGCATTCCATATCGAATTGAACTTCAATTTGGATCCACCCGATCTAGGGTTCATAGTGGAATTGGGGAAATTGGGTTAAGCCAGCTTATAAACAATTAAAACCAGATTCTAACTGCTGCTGCGGCCTTGGTTGGCTGGTTCCTACGCCCCATGCTATTCTTGAGGTCCCGGGTTCGACCCCGGGATACCTCAAACATTTTTTTTAAAGCTTTTTAAAGCTCTAAAAAATTCAGAAAATCCTTAAAAATTATAAAAACAAATTTTATAAACTTTTCATATTTAAAATGTTACACAAATAATTTCTGTAAATTTATTTGTTATATAAAACATTATAAATAGCTATTTATTTTTAATAATAATCATGATAATTGTAATTATATATATATATATATATATATATAATTATCTTATAATTTCACAATTTAATTACAAAGGTAAAACTTTGAGTTATTTTATAAAGTAGACTTTAAATAATAGTTAAAAATCGTTAAATTGTTACTTGACTCCATATTATCTTTAATTATAAATTAATCATGATAAAATGTATATTTTATAAATTCACAAATTATTTACAAGAGTTATTGTAGGTTTACTCATAAACGTATTTCAACTAGTAGTTTAGGTTAATAAAGTGTTATTGATCAATAAGTTATTTTAGTCATTATTAGATATTGTTTAAAGCTTACAAGATTTATTTGTATGTTATATTTAAACCTTATCAACTAATATAATTACTCTTATATATTAAAAATGATTAAATGATATAATTCTTTCCACTCAATCAAAATATAAACAATTTTATTTTATAAATTTAATTACTCGACAAAACCTCACAATTACAATTGAAACCCTAGTTCACATTAAGACATTTAAAGCTTATTATTAAGACTTTAACCTTGTGAATATATATTTACATATTTAGGTGCCTTGTAACGATTCACGTTGGAACGACGCCTACCATTATTCTTATTAATCGTCATTATATACTTATTTGACAAGTGAGTTTTCCTTGCCCCCTTTTTACTTTATTTCACACCATTTTGGGGTGAAACATGATACTTATACATTACATACTTATAAACGTTTGAGACTTGTAAAGCACTTGCAATTCATCTTTATATCTTGTCATGGTTATTTGTATGTTGTAAGTGATTATATGAGATACATAGTTTGTTACAATCATTAACTATTGCTAGCCTGGCGACGTCTTAGATCTTTGGGCCTGACAAGCCTATTTGGTACTAAAGTCGATGTATTGCCGACTCCTAGGAGCCGTATGCTTGTGCACTAGGGAACCAAATACACTTAGCCAATCTTATATACGTGTAATCAAGTCGAGGTTTGATTGTGAAGATATGTGTTCTATAACCTTACTAGCTTATAACCTATGACATGAATTGCTACTTATAATCTTTTCATATTATGTATGAAACCTTGGGAAACTCACCAACTATTTTTAGTTGTCCTTTTATTTTTATCATGTTTCAGGTAACCCCCGAGTTTAGAGTGATCTTTTGAAGCTCGCAATAAAACTAGGATGTGGACCTAGTTAAATAAATAAAATGTTATGTTATGTTTGATATTTGCTTGAATGTATTTCATGATTGAGACTTATGTTGTAATTCCTGTTGAAACTATTAATTTGAATATTTACATTTAAACATAGCGTTATGTGGCTGTGAACAATCGTATTCCTCACACCTCGACGTTTCCGCCGTCTAGGTTGGGGTGTGACATTACAGATCTCAAGTCTGACTCGGTCAGACATCGCATGTTTGGTTGCATTCTTCTGATTTAAAAAGAGGCTCTTATTTGCCTCTTATTAGGTCAGAGACCATAACCAATCTGACCCTGGTCAGACCTCCGTCCCCACTGCTCTCCCCGTCATCAACGAAATCAAATACTCCGGCGTCAGTTGGGGGTCAAGAAATCAAATACTCCGGCGTCATCAACGAAATCAAATTCCCCAGAGCCCTCCACGACGACCAAGAACTCGCCGCAAAGTGCTTGCGGATGTGCATCAGTTGGGGTTGAGGCGATCGAGCGGTTCGATCGGCTTGATGGGTCGGCGAGGAGACTGGAGCAGCGGCTTGGGTCGGGGTTGATCGGTGGTGGGGGTGAGGGGTGGTGGTTCGATGGGGTGAAGATGAAGGAGCAAGAGATGGTGAAGGTGGGGATGGAATTGGGGAATCGGTGGTGGGGGTGAGGGTTAATCATAGGACCACACACTCTTTATAAATATGCCCCTGAGATTTGATTAATATAGAAATGAGTAAGTAATTAAGTGGTGGTTTGTATTTTAATAAATAGATGATTTTTTTTATGGTTTGTATTATGGTTTTTTATTAAATATTTTTTTAATAATTATTCAATATTATGGTTTGTATTTTAATAAATAGATGATTTTTTTATTATGGTTTGTATTTTTTTTAATAATTATTCAATATTATGAGTTATAACCAAACAGATATCCAACCAAACAGACTTAATCTGGTTCAGCACTTATTGGTTCAGACCTCTTATTGGTTCAGGCCTCTTATTGATTCAGCACTTACCCATTCAGAAGTTGTCAAACAGCCCCTAAATGAAGATTTGGATCACACTTATTAAATCATTACACCTTTAGTTAATATGGTGGAACCTTCTGCTTATGTGACCTTATGTTTATATTCACTAAATTATTAAACAGTCTTTGGTATCATATAAATTGTATGTTACTTTCACATAACGTTTTAGAGTTTGATTGTTGGAATGGGACGCCTCATCGTTTTGGTTCATATTGTTTGGATTAAAATTAAGAATTTTGTAGGTTTAAGTTGATAAAAGATGAAGGGCTCAATGTGTTTTTTTTGGGCCAATCAAATGAAGACACTCACATAGTTAATAAATGAAGATTTGGATCACACTTATTAAATCATTACACACCTTTAGTTAATAAGGTGGAACCAGCTTCTATTTATGTGACCTTATGTTTATATTCACTAAATTATTACAGTCTTTGGTATTATATAAATTGTATGTTACTTTCACATAACGTTTTAGAGTTTGATTGTTGGAATGGGACGCCTCATCATTTTGGTTCATATTGTATGGATTAAAATTAAGAAATTTGTAGGTTTAAATTGATAAAAGATGAAATGGATGAAACTTCTTAAAAGTGATGGCTTAGAGTTATATCAACTCCATGTGAGTCCAAAGTTTTGAACTTGGGACCCAAAATAAAAAACAAACAAACATATCCAGTAAGTCCCACTCAAGAGCAGGGTCTGGGAGGGGTAGGTGGCGGCGAGTCTTTCCTCTAACTTGGGACCCAAAATACAAACTAAAAATCACAATTACCCATTTTCTTTCATCGTAATCATAATCATAATCATAATCATAATCATAATTGTGATATAAAATATATATATATATATATATATATATATATATATATATATATATATATATGCTTAAATTAGTAAAGATATATTCGAGATGATTCTTGTAATTTAATTGGCTATATAATGATAACAAATGCCTATATATTCATAAACCTTTAATTTCTATCTTTATCTATTTTTGATTTTATTACATTATATGTAATCACTAAATTATTTAGCATTTGGCATGTCATTTATTTCCTGAGACTAGTCCAACTAATAAACCAGTGGAGCAACTAGTTTGATGACCAATCTTGTTTTCAAAGCATTATCTTCTATCACAATATGAATACAGACTCTAACCGATGAACGGTGACCCTTGCTCGACTATAGTCTCTTTCACCAGACCTAACATGCAAACCGAAACCAAACCACGATATCCAACCAAATCTAAATTGATAATGAGCTAGCTAGCTACCAACTAGCAAAGGAGTATCAAATGGTTTTTAATGGTGATTGGTGCAATGAATATGTGGTTTGGTGTAGTGGGGACATAGGGAAAAACATGGTTCACCCAAATGGTTATGACCGGTGTTTGATGGTGACCCTCAACGTGGTGTGTTGGATCTTTCATTGTCTCTTCTTCTTTGTAGCCCCCACCCATTTTCTATGGTCTCTTGTATGGTCCATTACTATCACCATGCCTTTTCTTCTTACTTCTATATCAAACAACACATCTATTATTATGTTTTCTTTATACTATATTAAATAAATAAATATTTATTTATTTTTGAAAAAAATATGTAAAAATTTATTAAAATATATGTTAATTATTTTTTTAATTGAGCTGCGTAATCTACTTTTATTAACCAACACCACCAACCTGAACAATGCAAGATTTAAACTCTCACTTGTCGTTCAGAAGAATACATAATTTATTACCAAGATGCATCATTTATACACACATGTTCTTTAGAGTGAAAATATGAGGACCACCACCCGCCTCGGACAAAGAATGTAAAAGTTATTTGACACGAGTTTGATAAGTCAAGGAAGCGTACTCGGAATCTTAAAAGAGGGATCCAATGTGATTGAACTAGGAGTTTTCTCTAGCGTGATGGAGCGAGAAGCCTATACAAAATAAAATAAAAAGCTCTATTTACAAATGTTGGATTTAATTACGTTAAAAATGTCTTGTTTAGTCAACATATAAAACGTTAGCATGTGTAAAAAAATAGCAACGTTTGTTTTACATCAATGATAACCACACTTGCCCCCGGAAGGTAATATGAGCTTTCATTAGAACACAATTTCACTAGATTGTCTTAACAAAGTTGAGAATTTGATAATTCCGGTCCGGTTTTGTGATCACTGTGTATTTGGTAGAGATTTAAATTATTACATGACCTCCATCCAATCGTGCATACGATATAAGCTATAAATAAAGTCCACGTAATGTGACACATTTGTGAATTTTGCTACGTGTATTGCGACGATGATAATAATATGGTTGAGTAGATAAAAGAAACGTATGTGGATACTCGGTTTTAGAGATCAAAACATAGATAAATAAATGGTTATATAATGGGCAACAATGTCCTTCAGTTGATAAACTTAAAAAATTAAATTAATAAAAAAAGTAATGAGCTAAAATCGTATATCATATACTATAAAAGATAAACTTAAAACTTTAGAAAGTTAAAGGGTAAAGATAAAAAGAAACTTGAAGGGCAAAATATGAAAAATGCTAGAATTTGAGTTATAATATTTAGAAACATACATGATATATACGTTTATTTTATCTACTCAACCATATTATAATATTTAGAAACATACATGATATATACATACATATAACACATGCATACATGATATAATATTGGTGTCAGGATCAGTCCATTATGTGATGAGCTGTCATAATGGACCACTTCAAATGACCCGACCCGACCTGGTTTTAAAAGGTAAAATATGACACGTATCGCTTAAATCGACAGGTAACCAATGTTGGATCACTTATTATATTTTACTAAATTCAACTTTCAGGTGTGAAAAAAGGCCCATATTCGGCGGTTGATCCCTTTCTTTATTAAAATTCAAAAGGAATATTCTTTTTATGCCATTACCCTTATATATGAAAAAACAAGGTTGAGAAATAGTTGGGTTTTAAAGGTTCTTGATTTTGCCACATATCTTTTGTGCTTTTACATTTCCACCCCTCACCACATGTGTTTAAGTAGGTAGTTCTATCTACAGTCTGCATCGCCTTCTTTTGTTGTGAGAGAAAGTTTCTCTGTTTTCATCGTCGCCTTCCCTGTTCACCGTCGTCGCTGCACCGCCGCCGCCTATCACGTCGCCGTCTGCACCGCCGCCGCCATGGGAGGAACTGGTGGTCATGGTCGCTCCGATATGGCCGCCGCCGGTGGTCTCTAATGACCGACTTTGGTGGCGTCTGTCGGGGCGGCTTTCTGGAGATTCCCGGTAATGGCTACCAACGGTCTTCCCGTCGGTGTTTGTGGTGGCAAAGGCCACGGCGGCGGACACAGTTTGATGGGTTGTTGTGGTTGTTCTAACACCCCTTTGTGTGAATAGTACCCACCGCCGGCGATGCATGGCAGTGGGTAGGGTTTATTTGCCCAGATTTAACTGTTGTCGCTTCGTATTCCCCTTTTCGTGTCCCAAGGTGGCCGTGGTGTGGTGGTGGTAGTGTTCCGATGGTCATCGCTTAGGGTTGGCGGTGATTCTCTGCCGTCGCCTCACGCGGTTGTTATCGCTTGCTTTTGCTGCCGGTCAGTGGTTTTTTTGGTCGGCCTTAGGTGGCAATTGCATTGCTGGTCCCGGCGATGTGGTGGTCGTTGTTATCCCGACACCCCTTTGTATAGATACTAGCCACCGGACCCTTGGTCACAATGATCTTTTTCTTGTCGGTGTCACTGAGAGAACCGAACAAAAGATGGGTTTTTTGGGGATTTTTTGGGCAATAAAGCAGGTATAAACCTTGATTTGCTATAGGTCGATGACGATGATGACAACCGCATCTGAGACTATTGATATTGATGTTACTGCTAGGTTGATTGCCATCGTTGCCATCTAAAAACACGTTGTGCCAATGGTTATTTATGTTTGAGATGCGTATGTCTGGTACCGCCTTGCTGCTGTTGTTTGGATAACTGTCTATGATGAAGGCCCTTTGCCCACCTGAGACTATGTTTGTATTGTTGCAAATGTCCAGAAATTTGTTATAGTTATTTACGTTGTATCACGGCTGTGATGAAATCAAAATGATAACCCGTTGTTTGGCATGGCAACATTTCTTGCTTGCAGTCGCGAAGCATTTTTTGAGCCTAAAATGAGTTTAGACGGTTCTTATTAAATTTAAGAACGGTGTATATCCAATGCGCAACGCGCTTGGATGAACTAACACTAGTTTTATTAATATATAACACTTTCTTGGTTTATCACAATCTTTTCATACACTATTAAGATTTAAACTTTCAGATTTGTTCACAAGATTATTATTTTTTACTTGTTGGTTTTAATATAGGTTTTAATCAATTGCATATATACCCTTGTAAACATCCTTTAAATGCATATATACCCAAGCAAAAACTTTAATTGTATATATATCCAATTTATTGTTATGATAATATTACCTTTCTAAAAAAATTAATAAACACTTACAAATGGGTATACATGCCTTTAAAGAGTTTTAGAGGGGGGAAATATGTTTTTAATTCATTTGCCAATTATAAGGTTTGTAAGGGAAAATTTGCCAATTATGAAATTTTAGTAAAAACAAGGGCAAATTAGTCATTATATAAATTAGTTTTAATGAAAATAGGTAAATTTATCAATTATGAGGTTTTGTAAGGGGATATATGCATTTAATTTTTTTGTTTGGGTATATGTCATTAAATATTTTTAGAACAGGAAATATGCTTTTTACTCATATTATTAAATATATAATTTTATGTATATCTCAGTCTCACTTAATACAATATTTTTTAGTGACAATCTAATCCCAACACTATTCACTACGGGTCTTGAAATCATTGGCAGAACGCGAGAAAGTTCACAGAGGTGACTATCGAATATATACTAAAAGGGTAGGGAACAACAAACGGATGACAAAGATCACTAACTGAAACTTTAGAATCATCAAAATCACCAACAAAAAAATAAAACAAAATCGGATTTAGGGTTTAAGAGAAATGTATACTTATCATATTATGAATTGTATTTAGTGAAAGATATGAAAATGAGTAAATATAAGATTCTACCTCTTATTAATGATTATATTTAATTATTTATTATGGTTTTTAGTTGTATGAAAATATATAACCTTTAAAAGGACTAGTTTTAATAAACATGTGTATTACACGGGTTGAATATAAATAAAGTATTAAACTGAATACAAATTTAGTAATTACAAAACGATATTCTAAATAAAATACAATTGAAAATTACGTATAAATTAATGACTATAAGTAATAAATAATAATTTTTTAATTTGTAGAAACATTGATTATAAAATATTTCGTATTTGAAAATAAGTTTGATGTTCTCGAAAAATTTCTTTTGTAAAAATTTGTTTTTCTTAAAAATAACATTAAAAAGATTTCTAGTTCAATTTATTGAAAATTTAATTTTAATCTAAAGAAGAATTAAATAAACTTATTAGTAATTAATGTAGTTATTTAATAGGATAGATAAGCGAAAAAATATTGATGAAGATAAATATGATGGTGTCACTTGTCAAATCTAGTTATTCTTTTATGAAAAAACAACGTTTTCAGAACCGGATCGGACGTCGAACCGGACACCTTACTGGTTTGGTGGTCGGACCGGTCGGACAGGTCGGACCGGTAGGACCGGTTGGACCGGATTTAAGTATATTTTAATTATATTTATATATGTAATTAAGTATAAGTAATTTATATATGATTTATATATGTATTTTATAGTTATATATAAAACTTAAGTATATTTGGGTGTGTGTGAATATATGTTTAAGATTATGGTGAACATTTTGTCCCACATTGGTGTAGGGACAAAGTGAGGCTTGGTTTATAAGTAATTGTCTTATCACTCTAGTGTATCTTTATAACATATTTTACCACAAGTACTACCCGCGCGCAGGGGGTGCAAAAACGGGGAAAACGGTTGGATTTCCAGCGAACTCGTACGTACCCGCACGTGTCGCGGACACGAATGCAGTTTCAAAAACCCGGGCCTGTGCGAGCCAGTTTTGAACTCGGTTTTACTTTTTGATCTAACACACTAATTTATAGTTCAGCACTACGTTTTTTTAAAAAAACAAAAAAAAAATTGAAAACCAGTCCGAACCGGCCCGGTTCACCGGTCCAACCACCGGTTCGGGTACGACCGGCCGGTTCAACCTCCCAAAAACGATTCACCCCTGACCGAACCGGTCACCAGACCGATCCCCAGTTGAACCGGCCGGTCCGATCCGGTCGTGACAACATTGGAAAAAAGTTTAAATAAAAAGTGTATTTTTGCTACAAAGTATGAGAAGACATAATGAGTCAAAAAAGACACAATGAGTCAAAAAAATAAACAAAAAAAATTATATCTCACAATCAAAATCGAATTTCAAAAAAGTAATTGTAACATCTCGTATTTTACGTTAATTAAAAATTAAAGGCCTTTAATCTTATAAGGACCATTGTTGTCATTTATGAAACTCGTGGGTGATCTGCGTGTTAATTGCCTTTAATTATTTAGTCAAGCTTAAAATGTTAAATAAATAATAATAATAATAATAATAATAATAATAATAATAATAATAATAATAATAATAATAATATAATAATAATAATAATAAAAATAAAGATAATCTTGTAAATAGATTATTTTAAAACTTGTAATTAATAAGTTTGAGCATAAAATAATAAAACTATAAAACCTCGGGGACCAAAATAGTAATTTAAATTGAACTAATTGAAGTTTGGAATTAAATAAACAAAAACATAAACCACAGGGACCATTTGTGTAATTCTTGAAAACACCCAACCCCACCCCCCATCTTCTCCCCGATTTTCTTCCACCTTCGGCCGCGAATCTCGGCCACTTAATCGAGCACTAAACTGCAATAATACTCAAATTAATCGCGCACTCACGATCGTTTAAGCGTTTTTAAGCCCCCATCGAGTTCAATTTCACTCGAAACACATCAAACCACCTCCATCGATCACCCCATATCATCGCGACCTGCAACTCTGTGGAACACCATTATTCGGGCTTCAATCTTCGAAATTAACATAGGGCTTTGCATCAAGAACACCACACGAAGCTAACCTCAAGGTTAATTGAGCTATCATCAACAATTGCACCTTGAAACACATCCTCACAGTCGCGACCTGTTCTTAACCTTTGGTTTATCAATTTGAACTCAAACACGTAAGTTTTGCACAGAATTATACTCATTTGGTAATGGGGAAAGAAAGTCCCATGATCTGAAACATAAACAATCACATCTTGATCTTTAATTTTAGGTTGATTCGAACTAGGGTTTATCGGGTTTGGGGTTCTCTTCGTGGGAGTGCTTATAAGCTATGGAAACCGAGATAAACCGTGGTTGTATGCCTTGGTTCACCGGTTCCCGACTCTCAAACCATCTTGGAGGTCCTGGGTTCGAAACCCGGCCACCTCCCATATTTCTTTTTAAATAGTTTTCACCCATAATTTAATCACAGAAAATTTTATTAAATATAAAAATAATTTTTATAACTTTGAATATTTTTATACACCAAATAATTTCTGTAATATTTCTAAATTTAAATAATTTTTAAAGGTTACTCATGGATTATTTTTATGGATTATAAATAATTAACAAAATATTAGTGACCCGAACTTTTCTTTAATCTTTATCGTTTAAATCATGATATTTTAAATGGAGATTCATTTTAAAACATTATAAATTCTTTTATGTAATTTAAATGATAAAATATATTATGGTTCAAATTTAGATTATTTAAAATCTTATAAAATCATATGTTTAATGATTAATTATTCATCTAATCATCTTATATCATCATAAGTTAATAAAGTTATTCGTTAACTTTTATTTAACTTCTTGAAAATTTATAAAATAATATTCTCCTTATTTTGATTTTTAAGGTTTTGTATTATAAAACTTTTATGATAAAATATTCTAAAAGCTTAAAACTTTATAAAATGAGTTTAAATAATTTTAAAGTCATTTAATAAATATTCGATTAATCACCCTTATCAAGTCTTAAATTAATTATTTCTTTTCACCCGTTATGTTAATTCAATAAATTTAATTATTGAATCATTCACTATAATTATTGGTTCATACCATCATTGTTAAACCAAAATATAAATGACTCATTATTTTATTTAATTATTTAAACCCCCAAATTTCCAAACGAAACCCTAATTATTATTAGAACGTTAATCATATTATTAATCTTAATCTTTATCTTGTAAATTATATATGTTAGGTGTCTTGTAATTGATACTTTGGATTATCTTTTGATCTTTTATATCATCTTTTATGCCTATACCAATGTGAGTATTTCCATACCTCTTTTCTTATTTTACACTTTGGGGTGAAACATGTTAACTTATATCATTGCACTTGTAAACTTATTTGAGACTTGTAATCTTTATGGCAATTCATCATGTAAAGTTGTGGTTAGTTGACTTTTGTGGTTACCATGTTATGGTGTTATATGTACAATCATTAACAATTGCTAGCCCAGCGAAGTCATAGATCTATGGGTAAAACAAGTCTGCTTGGTTGATCCAAGTACACTTAGCTGATCGTATATACTTTTAACGTTTGAGACTTGTAAAACTTTGTCGAGGTTTGATTGTTGCATTGTTCATAACATCCCTAATCACTTTATTCACTAACTTATGACTTGAATTGCCATCTTTTATATATTCTATGTATTGAAAACTTTGGAATACTCACCAACATTTTATGTTGACCTTTTATTTTTAACATATTTCAGGAATAACCCAAGTATGCGTTCTACTCTTTGAAGCGTATCTCACTTAGGACTGGACTTAGAGAAATAAACAATGATCTTGTTGTTTTCAACCTTGTATTCATGATGTATCTTTGTTTGAGCCTTTTACTTATACTGTTACAATTGAATATTGATTAATATATTTAGAACTAATAATAGCGTTATGTGGCTGTGAAGAATCGTAACTCTCACTCCTCGATGATTCCGCCGTCAAGGTTGGGGTGTGACAGATTGGTATCAGAGTCCATAACTATAGGGATTTAGGTTATTAGAAATGGTGACCTAGACTATAGTTACATGAACCTCATAGAAAGATATCTATACTATTATGCTTACATATTGTTTGCAAGTTACATAATGCTATGCCTTTTGTGCAACTTGATGCTTAGCATAGAATTGTCTTATGTATGCTTAAAACTTAGTTACTTGTCTCCCTAAACTTACCTTTGACTCTTTGATTCTCCCCGATAAATGATGGCTAATCTATGAAAATCTCATCAAACTTTTGATTTCATAAACCAAAGAAATTTGTGTGACACATAGACACCTGTATTCTGATTTCCTGGCAAAAAGGCCTTTGGGCTCAGGCAAGCATATCGCATAAATCTCACTGCGAGACCAGTTATGCTTACCTGGGGATTTCTGGGATGAGTGATAAACTATGGTCAATACACAAGTCTCTAAGGCAAATGGGTCAAATTACCTTGACGATTCCAAATGGTAATGCGTTACCAAATGGAACCATCCTCTTTGCATCTTGAAAATTCTTGATTCCTTGAACTGGTTTATCACCAAAGTTATATCTCCTCAATCTTATCATACATAATGTTCCTGTTGATATTGAACTCATCCTAAATTTCAACTCTTACGTTTAAACGCTCAACGTGTAACGTGTAACGGTATTAAACTCAGCGTTTCATGTAACTATTTCTATACCTCAACCAACGTGAACATGACTCTTAATATATCCAAAGATATTGGGAATCTAAACCGTATGGTCTTTAAAACTTTAAACCGTTACTTATGGTTCTCAAATCTTCTTAAGGATGTGTCCCATAACTAAGAACATGCAATGCTGTAGGTGGAATTCCTACATCTCGGGTCTAGGCAAAGTGTAAATGGTGATTTGATTCGATCATTGAATCCGTTTACTTGACTTGAAACCCTTGAGATGAGTGATCACTTATAAGTACGCGTGTCTTCAATAAGGTTATGGCTGACCTCATATCTTGAGAAGTCCATGTATTCCCTTCGATTGTGAATCGAATGTTCACATCTTATTGTGATGTCGAATCATTTTTGTCTCTGATTTCGTCTTCCCGATTTAAACCATCCAAGATTTGAACACCATCATAAAAAATCTTGTTACCTCGAACTTTGACCTTAAATTTTGTAAGCATGATTTTCCTTTTGTTACATTGATGTAACTTGAAATTTCCTGAATTGACATACTTTTCTTTTCGTTGTTAAGTCGAATCTTGAACCGTTTGCACCGTGGGAGATGCAAGAGTTTGCAAGCCAACCTATGATTAAGAACACTCGTATCTCCTAAATAATTCTAACTCATCAAAACAGGGGTGATTCCCTTACTTTGATGATTCTCTATTCGTTTTGATAAATGGTTTCCAATTGTGTGTTCTATGAAATTTCATCCTCTGGATTAGGGCGATTTCCTCATCCTGAGGATTGACATCAATTATTCTCATTGGAACTTGCACTTCACAAATGACATGATCTCACCAAAATAGGATTGAAACCCGTACTTTGGTGACACATGTCAATCTTCGATTATTTTCTTGTTATTATGAAATCCAATCATCAAGATAGGCGTGAATTCCATACCTTGATGATAATGTTATTTTTATGAACTGTATTTGTTCAAATGAGATGACCTCATCAAAGTAGGAGTGAATTCTGAATTTTGATGGAGAAGTTCATCTTGTTATATTTTGTTTTTTTTAAAACTTCACCATTAAGATAGGAGTGATTTCCCTTACCTTAATGGTGAGTTATCTCGTCTTATTTCTGAGAATTCTCAACAATGAGTTGGGATCGAACTTTTGATCTGGTAAATTAGGGGTCATACCCTGGGAATACACCATCAAGTTAGGGGTGAAAACCATACCTTGATGACTATTCTCATTCCTTGATCTTCAACTTACCATGGTTGTAATCAAGTGACGAGAAGCATGTAGTAACTTGACGGGTGAAACAATTTAGTGTTTCGATCTATCAAGCCAAAGCATGATCTTTGAACTTGAAAGGAGACCCGATCGCTTTAGGTTGATTTTGATTCCAAACTTGGAGCATTTAAATTCTTAAATCGATTTCTTTTCCTTTATCTTCATGTTTGACTCGATCTAGCTACATCGAACCATTTATTCCTTACTTATCAACTTTCATTGTGAGATATTATAACATCCCACATCGGTTGGGAAGGGGAACGAAAGTCTCTTTATAAGGGGCTGGATACCTTCCTCATTGGACGCGTTTTAAAACCGTGATGGGGCTATTCTCCCCAAGTAGCGGACAATATCCGATGCGGTTTCCTGCTTGTTACAGTTGGTATCAGAGCCAGGGCCGGGCCGTTGTGCCAGCGAGGACGCTGGTCTCCCAAGTGGGGGAGGATGTAACATCCCACATCGGTTGGGAAGGGGAACGAAAGTCTCTTTATAAGGGGCTGGATACCATCCTCATTGGACGCGTTTTAAAACCGTGATGGGGCTATTCTCCCCAAGTAGCGGACAATATCCGATGCGGTTTCCTGCTTGTTACAGATATCATCAACACCTGATTGAGTGATGGTAGCTTTCTTAAGCAATCTTTCTGCTAAATAAAGATATTATCAACTTGTGATTAAGTCCTTCTAGACATACGAATGTTCTCGACTGTATTTATGGGTTTGATGATTACGTATGCAATCTATATTTGGAAATTTGTTACTTTGCAAAACATGTTTGCAAATACCTTTCTTATTGTTTACGTCATTTCTTGAATTGCTTTTGAATTCTTAACCTTGAAAATCATTAAAATTCTATCGTGGTGTTGAACAACAAGACTCGTTATTATCCTCATTGCGATGTGGATATAATGGTTCATAAACCTTCATAACTTGTAGTCATGGGTTTGACATAAAGGAAAAGACGTAACTTGGTATGTGTCCAAGTGTCTCACCTTCACATATGACAAAACCTAACCTCCATGTTCCCGTGAATCTCTTGTTTAACTTTTCATTCACTAAGTGCCTCTTATCTTAGCTGTCATGATGACAATTGGTGCATTATAGACCGATTGATTAAAACCTCATATTGACTCATGTGAGATAATGGGTCGAGAAATTGACCTGTATCTGTTTCAAATATTTGTATGCCGTGGTATGATGTTAAAACATCGATCGTTATTTTGAATGATTGATTCATTTTCTGTTTTTAATAATATTCTTAACCATCGTCGTGAACTCATTCCAAGGTCTTCGCATAGCGTATTATTCTTAGACCGATGGTTGGTCAAAGGAGAAATACATATTCACAAGATATGCGTTAAGGTCGTTTCATATGGTGACGTTTGGGATTCTTAAATTCCGACGGTTAACCTTTCTTATCATTGTTGGTCTTTTATTGATTTCTAGACATCACCTTACCACGAAATTATATTCTGGAAGTTGTGATTATAAGTCTAACATACCATGGTAACTCGTCATCATTTCCAATGTATCCTCTCAAAACGTCTCGTATTTCACTGGAAGAGTTCAAGTTGGCATGTATTATGTCAAGAGACTTGAAGGATTCCCTAAAGTGAAACATCTCATCTGTAATCAAACGTCTATCACTGTTCGTTTGTACGCTTATCTTTCATTCAAACCCTCTTGTTCGTTTAAACTTCATCCTCAATTTTGGGATGAAATTCTTAAAAGTTGGGGAGACTGTAACATCTCGTATTTTACGTTAATTAAAAATTAAAGGAGTTTAATCTTATAAGGACCATTGTAGTCATTTATGAAACTCATGGGTGATCTGCGTGTTAATGCCTTTAATTATTTAGTCAAGCTTAAAATGTTAAATAATAATAATAATAATAATAATAATAATAATAATAATAATAATAATAATAATAATAATAATAATAATAATCTTGTAAATAGATTATTTTAAAACTTGTAATTAATAAAGTTTGAGCATAAAATAATAAAACTATAAAACCTCGGGGACCAAACTTGTAATTTAACTTGAACTAATTGAAGTTTGGAATTAAATAAACAAAACATAAACCACAGGGACCATTTGTGTAATTCTTGAAAACACCCAACCCCACCCCCCATCTTCTCCCCGATTTTCTTCCACCTTCGGTCGCGAATCTCGGCCGCTTAATCGAGCACTAAACCGCAATAATACTCAAATTAATCGCGCACTCACGATCGTTTAAGCGTTTATAAGCCCCCATCGAGTTCAATTTCACTCGAAACACATCAAACCACCACCATCGATCACCCCATTTCATCGCGACCTGCAACTCTGTGGAACACCATTATTCGGGCTTCAATCTTCGAAATTAACATAGGGCTTTGCATCAAGAACACCACACGAAGCTAACCTCAAGGTTAATTAAGCTATCATCAACAATTGCACCTTGAAACTCATCCTCACAGTCGCGACCTGTTCTTAACCTTTGGTTTATCAATTTGAACTCAAACACAAGTTTTGCACAGAATTATACTCGTTTGGTAATGGGGAAAGAAAGCCCCATGATCTGAAACATAAACAATCACATCTTGATCTTCAATTTTGGTTGATTCGAACTAGGGTTTATCGGGTTTGGGGTTCTCTTCGTAGGAGTGCTTATAAGCTATGGAAACCGAGAGAAACCGTGGGTGTATGCCTTGGTTCACAGGTTCCCGACTCTCAAACCATCTTGGAGGTCCCGGGTTCGAAACCCGGCCACCTCCCATATTTCTTTTTAAATAGTTTTCACCCATAATTTTATCACAGAAAATTTTATTAAATATAAAAATAATTTTTATAACTTTGAATATTTTTATACACCAAATAATTTCTGTAATATTTCTAAATTTAAATAATTTTTAAAGGTTACTCATGGATTATTTTTATGGATTATAAATAATGATTAATGTTCAAATACAAAGGGAATATTATATAAAAAGTGTGAGAAACAATCGGTGAGTGACACGTGACATATTATTAAAAATGAAAGGAGGGGTATTTTAGAAAGTCTAATTTATTAAGATGAAGGTGTGGGATATAAATCTGTACGATTGAGGTTTTCAAAAGATCAAACGATCGAATTCATCTTACATCAATTTTAATCGTTGAAGATTCAAACTTACAAAGTTTCAGCTTACATCAAACGATCGAATTCATCTGTCGAAGATTGCTTTACATCAATTACTTCGCCGATGTCGACGAGTGATTGTCAGATTGGTACGTATGAGGACGATTATATACTGTAATTGACATAGTATGTTAATTTTCGCACCATAGTTTTGTCGTTTGGATCATCATTGTGTCTATACTGTCTGATTTCTGTGAATTTTGTTATTGATTGACATTATCATTGTGTCATAGGTATCATCATTGTGTCATAGGTATCATCATTGTGTCATAGGTATCATCATTGTGTCTTTTTGTTCGTCATTGTGTCTTTTGTATCGTCATTGTGTCTGAATAAAACAGTTATTGTGTATGTACTATTAGATTAATCTGGACGTTATGAATATGTTTCTATATGTTTCTGTATTCTGTAAATCAAACAATATAAGATAAAATAAGATAGATAAAATAAGACTTGACACAATGATATCATTGTGTCATAAATTTCATAGTGTCATGGTGTTAATGTGTCATATATATTATTTGTGTCATAAGATGCATTGTGTCATTTATATCATTGTGTCATAAGATTCATTGTGTCATAAGACTTATTGTGTCATGGTGTTAACGAGTCATATATACTGTGTAATAATATCATTGTGTTATTATATTCATTGTGTCATAAGACTATTGTGTCATGGTGTTAATGTGTCACATATATCATTGTGTCATAAGCTTCATTGTGTCATAATACTCATTTTGTCTTTTTATGACATGCTGTTTTTATTCATATAGATGCTGAAAATTACAAAGATGTTGGCCAACAATGTGTATCCCCAGGTAGGCCAAAAAGAATAAAGTCAGCTCGTGAGTTAGCCATCGAACAAGCAGGAAAAAAATTGAGAAATTGTGGGTTTTGCAAACAACCTGGTCACATTATACGCAATTGCAGTTTATATCTTCAAAACATTAAGGATAAACAAGCTTCAAACAACTCAACAGTTGATTCTATGCCTATTCAAGAATAGGATTCATTGTGTCATAAGATTCATTGTGTCATATACTCATTGTGTCATTATATTCATTTTGTCATTATATTCATTGTGTTATAAGACTCATTGTGTCATATTTGAAGAGTTTTGTTTACGTTTGATTTTGACGATAAAAACAAGTTACCAAAATACTATTGTGTAATGTAAAGCAACAAATACATGCCAACACATAGCAAAATATAATAACATGCCAACATACCAAATTACTATTGTCTCAAATTACTATTGTTTCAAACTACCATTGTGCCAAACTACCATTGTGTTAAATTACTATTGTTTCAAACAACCATTGTGTCAAACAACCTGTCAAACAACCATTGTGTCAAACAACCATCGTGTCAAACAACCATCGTGTCAAACAACCATCGTGTCAAACAACCATCGTGTCAAACAACCATCGTGTCAAACAACCATCGTGTCAAACAACCATCGTGTCAAACAACCATCGTGTCAAACAACCATTGTGTCAAATTACTTTTTTGCCCTTCCGCCTGTTAGCAGTTTTCCACTTATTTACATGTTTGCACCGCGTTTTTTTGAATCATTGATCTATTTTAATGAGTTGATCCAATGGCCAGAATTACTTCTCACCCTTTTTAGAAAATAGCCTTTGTAGCATATCATCTCCCATAAATAATTAACAAAATATTAGTGACCCGAACTTTTCTTTAATCTTTATCGTTTAAATCACGATATTTTAAATGGAGATTCATTTTAAAACATTATAAATTCTTTTATGTTAATTTAAATGATAAAATATATTATGGTTCAAATTTAGATTATTTAAAACCTTATAAAATCATATGTTTAATGATTAATTATTCATCTAATCATCTTATATCATCATAAGTTAATAAAGTTATTCGTTAACTTTTATTTAACTTCTTGAAAATTTATAAAACAATATTCTCTTTATTTTGATTTTTAAGATTTTGTATTATAAAAATTTTAGATAAAATATTCTAAAAGCTCAAAACTTTATAAAATGAGTTTAAATAATTTTAAAGTCATTTAATAAGTATTCGATTAATCACCCTTATCAAGTCTTAAATTAATTATTTCTTTCCACCCGTTATGTTAATTCAATAAATTTAATTATTGAATCATTCACTATAATTATTGGTTCATACCATCATTGTTAAACCAAATATAAATGACTCATTATTTTATTTAATTATTTAAACCCCCAAATTTCCAAACGAAACCCTAATTATTATTAGAACGTTAATCATATTATTAATCTTAATCTTTATCTTGTAAATTATATATGTTAGGTGCCTTGTAATGGATACTTTGGATTATCTTTTGATCTTTTATATCATCTTTTATGCTTATACCAATGTGAGTATTTCCATACCTCTTTTTCTTATTTTCACACTTTGGGGTGAAACATGTTAACTTATATCATTGCACTTGTAAACTTATTTGAGACTTGTAATCTTTATGGCAATTCATCATGTAAAGTTGTGGTTAGTTGACTTTTGTGGTTACCATGTTATGGTGTTATATGTACAATCATTAACTATTGCTAGCCCAGCGAAGTCATAGATCTATGGGTAAGACAAGCCTGCTTGGTTGATCCAAGTACACTTAGCTGATCGTATATACTTTTAACGTTTGAGACTTGTAAAACTTTGTCGATGTTTGATTGTTGCATTGTTCATAACATCCCTAATCACTTTATTCACTAACTTATGACTTGAATTGTCATCTTTTATATATTCTATGTATTGAACACTATGGAATGCTCACCAACATTTTTATGTTGACCTTTTATTTTTAACATGTTTCAGGAATAACCCAAGTATGCGTTCTACTCTTTAAAGCTTATCTCACTTAGGACTGGACTTAGAGAAATAAACAATGATCTTGTTATTTTCAACCTTGTATTCATGATGTATCTTTGTTTGAGCCTTTTATTTGTACTGTTACAATTGAATATTGATTAATATATTTGGAATTAATAATAGCGTTATGTGGCTGTGAACAATCGTAACTCTCACACCTCGACGATTCCGCCGTCAAGGTTGGGGTGTGACAGTAATTCGGAGCTTTTGTTCCCCTAGTCGTCCTCAATAAGAAAAAAAAAAAAAAAAAAAAAAAAATAATAAAAATTAACTTTTTTTATTGTGTCATTTATAAAACACACAATAACTTCATTGTGTCATTTATAAAACACACAATAACTTCATTGTGTCATTATGAAAAACACAATGACGTCATTGTGTCAATATAAAAGACACAATGACGTCATTGTGTCATAAAATGACACAATGAAAAAAAATTATTATTTTTATTTTTTTATGAAAGAAGACAACGAGATGAACAAAGGCTCAGAAGTGTTTTTTTAAAATTCGATTTAGATTGTGAAATATAATTTTTTTTGTGACTTTTTTTAACCTCATTATGTCTTCTCACACTTTGTAGCAAAAATACACTTTGTAGAATAATCCCACCCTTCTTTTATTAGAGTAGAAAGATTATATTTAATTATTTATTATGGTTTTTAGTTGTATGAAAATATGTAACCTTTAAAAGGCACATATCGGTTTTTTCTTTTGTTAAATTACAAGATAACCATTAGATGTGACACCAAGTAAAGCAAAGTTTGGTATAACATAGAATAATTCTTGATAAATAAGTTAAAAACAATTTCTAAACATAAAACATTACTTTTGTTCGGTACATCTCATTATGGAGACAATTTCTCCTAAATATTGTAACTCCAGCAATGTAGCACTTAAGTACTGATTGACAAAATTCAGTCTTCTCTTATATTCAACATCATTCTCAATACTCGACTTGTTACTTTCATGTTTTTTCTGTAGTGACAAGTGCATATAGTAACACAATATTTACTGAATTCGATAATCTCATTAAGCAAACTACAAGGCCTTTAATAGCCATGCATTACAACTGACAAAAACAAACTATCACTACAAATTAGGAAACAACCGAATGAAAGGGAAAACTAACTAGGCACTCACCCACTACCATTACTTCCTAAGGACTCGGGCTCATGCAAACATAAACATAACTTCAATTAAACAAAAAGGAAACTAATTGCATGCATGCAGATAGTACGTGGCTTCAATAAATCCTCCCCTTAAACAAGACTCTATTCAAGTGTCTTGTTTAACTTCAAATACTCCCATAGCCTCTCGATTCATCTTGAAAGATTCCTCCTTGACAGCCTTTGTCATGCCATCAGCCACCTGTCGCTTTGTTCCACAGAAATCTAGCCTTACAATTTCTTTATCCACCAGCTCCCTTAGGTAATGAAAACGAATGTCAATATGCTTGGTTCTTCTATGCATGACAGGATTCTTTGATAACTTTATAGTAGAAGTATTGTCACAGTAGATCACTATAGTGCCAATATCTTCTTCCATTTCAGATAATAATCCTTTCATCCAAACACAGTGACAAGCACACACTCCAGCTGCAACATACTCAGCTTCAGTTGTTGATAAAGTTACTATGTCTTGCTTTCTAGAACACCAACACACAGCTGCAGTACTTAGTAGACATACATACCCAGAGATGCTTTTCTTGTCCTCAAAGTCCCTTGCATAATTGCTATCAGTGTACACAACCAGCCCCTCTTTCTTTATCTTATCGTACCTCAGCCCATAATTCAAAGTTCCTCTGATATACCTTAGTATTCTTTTGGCTGCAAGGAAGTGATCTTCTTTTGGATTGTTCATGAACCTTGAGATGAGACTGACCACAAACATGATGTCTGGCCTGGTAACTGTCAAGTACATAAGGATTCCAACCATACTTTTATAAGTAGTCTCATCTACTTCCTTCCCTGATCCAATCTTGGTCAACTCTGCTCCTGGTACTATGGGAATACACACAGAATTTGCTTCTTCCATTCCAAACCTCTTAGTAACTTCTGATCCATACTTCTTCTGACTGATTTCAATGGCCTCCTTGGTTTGATTCACTTCAACTCCCAAAAAGTACTTCATCTTTCCCAAATCTGTCATCTTGAACTCCCTTTTCATTGATTCCTTGAATTGCTCACAGATTACTTTGTCACTTCCTGCATATATCAGATCATCTACATACAAACTCACCATTAGAAACTTGTTAGCTATCTTCTTAGTAAAGAAGGTGTGATCATAGTTGCTTTTCTTGAAACCTTCTTTCTTGAAATAAGCTTCTATTCTATGATACCAGGCTCTAGGAGCCTGTTTGAGACCATAGAGGGCCTTTTTCAGCTTGTACACCTTACTTTCTTCCCCTTTCTTAATGAAACCCTCTGGCTGTTCAACATATACAGTCTCCTTCAGATCCCCTTGTAAAAATGCACTTTTTACATCAAGTTGGTACACAATCCAATCTCCTTTTGCTGCAACTGCAAGAAACATTCTGATGGTATCCCACCTAGCAACCGGGGCAAATACTTCACTATAGTCTATCCCATGTCTTTGAGCATACCCCTTTACCACCAATCTGGCTTTGTACTTGTCTACCTCACCTTTTTCATTCAACTTGGTTTTGAATAACCACTTCACACCAATGGGTTTCACATTTGTTTCAGCCTCAACCAGCTCCCAAGTATGGTTACTCTCTATTGCTTCAATTTCTGTTTTCATTGCAGATACCCACTTCTCTTCTTTCACAGCCTCCCCATAGCTCATTGGATCTTCAAGGGTGCTATACATAGCCATTGTGTCTTCTTCTGCATAATTGGTGATGTAGTCCTTCATCCAGGCAGGTTTTCTTTTATTCCTGCTAGATGTTGGATTCTCAGGAGGTAGCTGTTCATCTTGCTCTTCCACTTCCTCAGCACCCTCAGCACCCTCTTCATGATCATTGCCTTCACCAATTGTATTTTCACTTGAGTCTTCAGGAGCATTTTCAACTTGGCAATCATTCTGACCTTGGGTGATGGCAGAGATATCTTCCTCTTCTATAATAAGTTCCCCATTCTCAGCCTTCTCACCATTCCATTCCCACTTGCTATCTTCATCAAATGTAACATCCCTGCTGATCACAATTTTCTTGGTAGTGGGATCATAAAGCCTGTAAGCTTTTGATTCTGCACTAACACCAAGGAAAATGCATTTGTGGCTCTTATCATCCAACTTGGTTCTCATCTGCTTTGGAATGTGTGCATAACCAATGCAACCGAATACCTTGAAATGATCCACATTTGGTTTAGCTCCTGACCATAGTTCTTCAGGCACCTTCTTGTCTAAACTTCTGGTTATTGTTCTATTCAAAACATGACAAGCCCACACAACTGCTTCTGCCCATAAGTACTTTGGTAAGTCTTTTTCTTTCAGTAAACACCTGACCATATTCATCATAGTTCTATTTCTCCTCTCTGCCACCCCATTTTGTTGGGGTGTGTATGCAGCAGTGAGTTGTCTCTTGATTCCTGCCTTTTCACAATACTCATTGAATTCATTAGAGGTAAATTCTCCCCCTCTATCACTTCTTAAACACTTTATACTTTGCCCAGTTTCATTTTCAACAAGAGCCTTAAACTTCTTAAAGCATTCAAATGCCTCCCCCTTCAACCCCAACACATAAACCCATGTCTTTCTTGTATAATCATCAATAAAAACTAGAACATACCTTTTGTTGCCTTGAGACATAGGTTGAATGGGTCCACAAATATCTGTATGCACCAACTGCAGCTTCTCTGAGGCATGCCACTTACTCCTTTTTGGTATCTCCAATCTGTTTTGTTTCCCAATGACACATACCTCACATACTTGTGTCTTCTGTGTCACCTTGGGCAGCCCAACCACCATGCTGTTGTATTGCATAGTCCTCAGGGCTTTGTGATTAGCATGAGCAAACCTTCGATGCCATAAGTCTTCTCCTGTTGTGGCCATCATGCACTTCTCATGATCTTCTTGAGCAACAAACACAGGGAACATTCTATTTCTTGTCATCTTGGATGCCAAGATCAAGCCTTTCTCTGGATGATAAGCCTTCCCAACACCTTCTTTAAAAACAAAGGTCACTCCCTTGTCTTGAAGTTGACCAACACTAATCAGGTTTGAAGTCAAGCCAGGTGCATAATACACCTTAGTGATGACTTGAATCATACCATCTACACTCAATTTCACATCTCCAATCCCTTGGATTTCCAGCCTTTTGTCATTTCCCAACTTGACTGAGTGTGTGAAACTCAGATCAAGTTTGGTAAACCAGATCTTATTGCCTGTCATGTGATTTGAGCAGGCTGAGTCAATAAACCATATGTTTTCTTTTCCTCCCTGTAACACTCTGGACTCAGCCCTTGGAGTTGCTTCATCTACTGCAGCCATCAACACTAGTTCTTCATTTTCATCATATTCAGCATAATTTACAGTCTTTTCATCCGAGGTACATTCATATTGAAAGTGCCCCAACTTGTGACATCTGTAACATTCAACCATGCTCTTATCGAATGGGCCCCTTGCTCTCCCTCTACCTCTACCCCTTGAGTAGCTGGATCTCCCTCTTCCTCTCCCTCTACCATAGGTAGTTTCTTGTTCCACCTTGAGCACTTGTTCTTCAATTGGTTTCTTCTGGATCTTCTGTTCATGGACAAGTAGAGAACTTTGCAGTTCATCAACTGTCATGGTGTCTAGGTCCTTGGATTCTTCAATTGTGCATACAACAAAGTTGAAGTTTTCAGTGAGAGTTCTTAGAATCTTCTCAACTATTTTCACTTCTGTCATGTCATCCCCGCAAGTTCTCATATCATTTTCTATCACCATAACTCTTCCAAAATAATCATTCACACTTTCTCCATTCTTCATTTCTAGTGTTTCAAATGATCTTCTTAGTCTCTGTAACTGGGCCCGCTTGACTCTGGTGCTTCCATGGTACTTGTTCTTCATAGCATCCCACACTTGCTTGGACGTCTCCTTGTGGGTCATGGTCTTCAGAATTGACTTGTCTATCGATTGAAACAAGTAATTCAATACCTTCAAATCCTTTAACTTGTTCTCCTCATAGTTCTTCTTCTGAGTTGCTGTTGCCTGCTCTCCCGGGTTAATCACAGTATACCCATCCTCCACTATGCTCCAGCATTCCTTCGATTGGATGAGATTCTTCATGACCATGTGCCAGTGATCATAATCTCCATCGAACTTTGGAACATGGGTTGCTTGATAATGACTTGTCTCCTCAGTCATCTTGTCTCTTGCAACAGCTTGATTCTTCTACTCCGATTGATCTCACTCAGCTCTCTAATGGATCTCACAATTGTGCTCTGATACCACTTGTAGTGACAAGTGCATATAGTAACACAATATTTACTGAATTCGATAATCTCATTAAGCAAACTACAAGGCCTTTAATAGCCATGCATTACAACTGACAAAAACAAACTATCACTACAAATTAGGAAACAACCGAATGAAAGGGAAAACTAACTAGGCACTCACCCACTACCATTACTTCCTAAGGACTCGGGCTCATGCAAACATAAACATAACTTCAATTAAACAAAAAGGAAACTAATTGCATGCATGCAGATAGTACGTGGCTTCAATATTTTCCGCTTTAATACTGGTGCGACACATGTTAATACTAGAATGGACTCCTAAGATGCACAGTTTAGCCCACTAATTTGTAACTCATTAAATCTTTAAGAGATTACTTATCACGGATTGCTTTAATCTACACATGTACAGGTGAAAAAAATTATCTCATCCACATTCAATAGGTCAAACATGTTTTAGGTCAGAGGATCTTGGACAACTCCGTAAAATTACACGTATCTACTTAAATGTGAACTTGTTGGTTATTTTAATGACTCAAATTCCGAACGTGTTCGACCCAAATGCTAACACCTTTTAAGAGTATATGGTTTTTAAGCCAATAATTTATATCCCAAATGCTAAAAAATCTCTAACATTTATAATAACATCAAGAATATAATCAACACTTCTTTTCCACAAAAAATCTTGAAAGTTTGTTACTTTTAACCATTTTCCCTAATGGAATGGAGAATCAAGTTCCCATACATAAAAGATTATTATTCTCATGATCTTGTGGTGGAATCAAATTCCATGTATAAAAGAGAACCATAAAGGACTACTAATGTAACCTCCATCAAAACAAGAATTTGATAAAACCAAAATGGAGCATCAAGCCCCAAGCAGAAGACACTCATCAACAAAAAGATTGGTGGTTATAACCTTGGGACTCATATGTGTCATCTCGCCACTATTTATCGATAAAAGTTCACAAACGATTGAAGAGTTGGAGCTTGAGGAGGCCCCGTTTCTTAGCATCCCCACTTATTTGGTTCTAGTTCTGATGATCTTGATCATTGTTGCAATCGTCTCGTGTTATTTGGATCAAAGCCTTACAAGGTTTGATCCGTATTGGATATATCGAGCCGGAGGTTCTTCAGGTGGGATCATTGCTCTTTTAGTCGTTCTTACCTTCATTCTAAAGTGTAAAGCCGTTTAGGGTTAGATTCAAGGAATGAATCATTAGAATTTCATGAATGTATCATTTTTTTTTCAAAGAAACTTGTGTTGATTTGGATCAACATTAAAGATGATGCAATAAATTACACAAATACATACCATATAGTGACTGATTAGTGAATTTTATGGTTTGAAAATGTTTGATCACTCATATATAACAATGAGCATTTCAGGAAAACATGAAAGGATGTCTTTTTCGAGCCCAATAAATTCTACATATGGGAGTGTTTGGGATTGATTATTAAAAAAACTTTTGACTTTTGGAATGGATGAAAAGTCAAAAATGCTCCCCCAAAAATCATCAAAAATTCTAACTTTTGGTTACTTTTAAAGGGGTATATTTAACTTTTCACTCATTCCAAAAGTCAAAAGTTGTTTTAATAAACAATCCCAAACACCCACATAAATTACATATACTTTAAAAGCGACCTTAAAAAGTCTTTAAACTTAATATACAACTATCTAATGCACGCATGTCTCTTTTTCACTTTTTATCTTTTCTCATTATTTTATTAAATTTGTCTTTTTCTAATATTATAATTACTTTTGAATTTACTTTGTTTTTTCTAGATAACTTCTAAAAGATGATGTTTTATAAAAGAGAAAATTATGAAATTAACAATTTGACCGAACCAACTTAACAAAATAATCATTGACTTTTGGAATTACAAAATTATACATTTGACTTTGACCCTCGCCCATGGCGAGAAAAAGTCATGATCCCTCGCCCACGTGGCAAGACTTCTCCTCGCCCACGTGGCATTATCTCGCCCACGTGTAAACTAAATTTTATTAAAAAGAAAAGAGAAAAAAATTAAAATAAAATAAGGTCGGTGAGGGACACAAACCCCTAGGCGAGGGATGTGACAAGCACCTCGCCAAGTCAGCAAGGGTACGTTCCCCGAGGGCGAGGAGAGAGCCTAGTCAGTAAGGTTCCTTTCTCCTAGGCGAGGGGTATGTCTTGTCAGGCGAGAGGCAAGTC
Organism: Flaveria linearis; assembly: GCA_024085815.1. NCBI lineage: Eukaryota > Viridiplantae > Streptophyta > Magnoliopsida > Asterales > Asteraceae > Flaveria > Flaveria linearis. Next base: position 56,253,860 of record CM044017.1, on the reverse strand, counting down.
CAGTCAAGCGAGGGGCAAGTCCAGTAAGGCGAGGGGCAAGTCCAGTAAGGCAAGGGGCAAGTCCAGTCAGGGGAGGGGCAAGTCCAGTCAAGCGAGGGGCAAGTTTTGTCAGGCGAGGAGCGCGTGAAACGAGGCGAGAGATTTGACCATTATCTCGCCTAGTCAACGAGGGTTCCTTACAATATTTTTAATAATTTAAAAATAAAAAATAAAAATCAATACATTTTTTTAGATAAACTAAAAACATCTCTAACACATTTATTTTTTAATAGTAGATATTCTTCAAAAAAATTTAAGAAAGAAGCTTGAGAAGAATGTAAGATTTGTTAAGGGTAAACATAATATTATATAGGGCAAAATAAAATAAATTAAACTTGTAAGTATTTAAAAAATAATAAATAATTAAAAAACTCAGATTTTTTTAAATTTAAAAAAAATAATTTTGGGCGAGGGGTATTTTCATAATTATGGGTGAGGGATTCTCATAATCCCTCGCTGACTCAACGAGGGATCAAAGACACGTCAGCGAGGGTTCCATATGGGCGAGGGATTATGCCATATCCTCGTCGAGTACGCTTTTTTGGGCGATGGATTCCCATAATCCCTCGCCTCGTCAGCGAGGGATGACACGTTTCGGGCTCTGATTGGTTGTTTTCTTTTTTAAACTTCAAATTTGACCGATTATTTTGGTAATTCGATTTGGTCAATTGATCATTTTGATAATTTTCTCTTTATAAAATTTTGTATATACCATTGTGACGTGTTTATTTCTATCTACATTTTAATATAGATTTTACCGCAAACGGATTTGTGACATAATAATGTATAAGTTAACAAAGCACATACGTCCAAGTCTTCAAAGCTGTTTTAAGATTTTGACTTTTTCATATTTTTTTCTTTTGTTTTCCTCTTATAACTTTTTGACATATGTTTTTTTTTTAATTTCGAGTTTTACGTTGTGATATACTTATTTTTATGTACGTTTCAATGTGAATTTTCGTAACATCATCTTTAAACCGACCAGTGGTTTTAAGCAATTGTTTAAACCATTCAACGATCATCTTCAAATATACCGATGCAAGGTTTTTTTTATCTACCTGTCCTAACGGGTCTGTATGGACACTAACTTAACTTTTTATATTTTGGTTAAACACAATTCTTTCGTACGTAGAAAGAAACTAACGATGCCTCTGGTCTAGTAGTACAACAACTCCATTCGTATATACGATTTACTTTCATTGTGATGAGCTACTTTTATTAACGTTCTAATGTTAATATTTAACAGTATCATTATTTATATTAATTTTCAAATATTATCAATGACATTACCACAATGCATCATGAGTTTGTGGCCATTTTGTTTTTTATATTTTCATTACCTCATGTGGGGAAAGACCGCGTACATCTTCCCTTAAAATGGGACGGACCCTCCCTGGACCCTGCGAAAACACGGGAGCTCTTTGCAGCACCATTACCTCATTGCCCTTTGCAACAACATTTTCACATTAATTTTTTTTCACGATTTTGTTTTCCTGCTACAACGTGAGCGCTTTATACCGGTTAAATATATAACCAAGGTTGGAAATCAAATTTGACTAAATTTAATGAAATAAACAAATTTAAAATTTTATTGGTGAAATAACAATATCAACAGTAAAAAGAGGGACAGCACAAGTTTGCTGGCATGGCAGTGGCCCTTAGATCTTTTATTTCCATTATTACGTATTTTTCAATTATAAAACTCAATATATATTTTATTTGTTGAAATAATAAAATGATTAGTTAATACTACAAATATTATATGTTTATAATATTTTAGTCCAAGATGTGTTTGATGCTATATATTTCCCCTTGGATATTGGATCAAAAAGATTCCACAATCAATAATGCATATAAAAGATAAAATAAAATATTAGACTTAGTCCAATCATTTTTAGTTTTTAGTTTAGCAGGTGAGCCGAAAAGTTTCTTTTGGCATAGCTATATTTAATATAGGATCCAAATAAATAGACATCCACTTTTTTAAATCGACACCCCCCTATACGTCGGGTATGGGTCCATACGCAGCGTATAGGGTCGAATGCACTGAAAACGAGGAAAATTCAGGGGGGGTGTCAGAGAGCTGTACGCCCCATATAGCCCTATACGACCCCCCTATACGACACATATAGGGCTATACGACGCATATAATTAATTTCAACACTGACTACGAGGAAAAATTCAGGGGGCTGTCAGGGGGTTATACGCCCCGTATAGAGCTATACGACCCCCCTATACGACGCGTATGGGGCTATACAACCCGTATAGAAATTTTGGGGTGTTGATTTAAAATAATGGGGTGTCTATTTAAAACAACCCTTAATATATAGAAAATTATAAATACGTCAAGATCTTTTTTTTTTAATGACCATTAGTGTCTTTTAAATCCACCATTATAATTAATATAACATTTAAACTCTTAAATTATATCAAATGTTTTTTCATTATGAAATACGTTTATATTTAGATTTTAGTGATTATATCACGTAAATTATATTTTCATAGTGGTGAAAACTATGGAATAAAATTCATCAGTTTTAACTTTAGAAAATATTAAAATATCAGTCAAACTACAATTCCCGACTCACAAATGGTAAAAGAAATCTATGTATTAAATTCGTTTTCAAGAACGTTTTATTATATTCAAGACTGTTGTTTTCTTTCGAGAAGATCAATTTATCATTTAAGAAATAGGCTATTTATCATTGCGCGTCTTGAAAACGCTGTAAATCGATACTCTATAAACTATCTAAGACAGCAAGATCATACGGGGAGGACCACGCCGACCACAAAATGTCGATAACACCACAGTTTGAGACTATTAAAATCAATAATTTTCCACTTTAATGTCGGGCTCAGAGTGTGTAAAGAAATGACTCCATCATGGCCGGAGGACGGGTTGCAGGCAATAACCTGCCATCCTACACCCCTTCCAGGGCTAGACAATGTCCTCAATCAATTTTTACTCAGACCCATCAATTCATCACAGCCTATTAGAATGAAATTAAAAGATGTTACCTGAATCTGTAGCAAGATCACATACTTCCGTAACTGATTCAATTGCACGTTCCTGAGGAGCATGTAGAACAATTGTTGTGGATCCCACAACACATAGAGCACAACCAAGGACCCCAAAAATATGTAATTTTTCTTGTAAAATGATATGTGCGAGTACAGCGCTGAGATACGGAACAATAACAATGTAAGACTGTTATGTGAAAGCGAAAGAACAATTGAAACATATATTCATACCTTATTATAATGCTCAGTGCCCCAAGAGGAGTGACCAGAATAGCTGGTGCAAATGCATAGGCGGCAAAGTTTGCAACCTCTCCAACAACCACTGTACAAATAAGACGACAACATTAAACAAACACAACTATAATTTGCCTGGTTTCCTTGAACCCCTTTAATCTTAAAGAACATCAAATCAACAAACTCACTTGTTATCATGCCTACCCACCATAGAGGCTCATATAAGTAAGAATATCCTCCGCTTCCTAACAAAAACGATCAATATGTTAGTAAGTTCAACGTAAGTGTGTTATAACTATAGCCACCACTATAAGAAAGCATGATAAAAAACATGCATCCAAAAAGCGAATCTATATGTTAAAATCTGATGAAAATGGAATGACTTGTATACCAAAAACTCCTGTAATATCCTGAACTCCAACATTAATTGGTTTATACATGACGCAACAGTCAACAATTTGTTTTTCTTATTCTAAGTATTCAAACAAAGGTACCACAGAAACACTACTATATAAACAGACGATCACGTGATCAACCGAGACTTGCTACGCAGACACGCGTTGCGCGTCTTGGAAACGCCGTAAATCGATACTCTATCAACTATCTAAGATAGCAAGATCACACCGAGAGGACCATGCAGACCACAAAATGTCGGTGACACCACAGTTTGAGACTATTAAAATCAACAATTTCCCACTTTAATGTCGGGATCAGAGTGTGTAAAGAAATGACTCCATCATGGCCGGAGGGCGGGTTGCAGGCAATAACCTGCCATCCTACACCCCTTTCACGGCTAGACAATGTCCTCAATCAATTTTTACTCAGACCCATCAACTCATCACAGCCCATTAGAAACACCAACTTAAGATTAGGTAGTCGGACCACGACCATCAAAAGCCCCACCATCAGAACCACCATCATCAAAACCACCAATATTAAACCCAAGCATACTAAACTATGACTATTAACTCTAATTACATAGACTCTCATATTTAATGAAACACCAAAAAATGCCACATAATTTTCATAAATGAAGCCTATCAAAAGCATTAAGTTGTCAAATAATTATAACAAATGTCAAGATAACAGTCCTTCAGACTTGGCTCAAGTGGTAAGAGCCCCTACTCCCAAAGTGGAGGTCAGGGATTCGAACCTCCTTGACACCAGTTTGGGGACATCTAAAGCAATGAAGAGAATTTTCCTTTGAGCCAATGTTGCGGAGGCCGATTCTCAGAGCTTGACCCCAGTTTTCATCCGGCTGTTACTCCAGAGGGGCAACCCTTGTGGAGGCAGTACGGTTTCCAGGGGAACGCCGTAACCAAGTCTGACAATTTCAGCGTGGACTCGGTTCAGACAACATAGTCTGGAACAGATCTTGGCTAGGGTCGCCTCACCGGCGATGTGACAGGAGTCACTTCTAAGAAAGTCACCGTTCAAAAAAAATGTCAAGATAACACAACTTATCTTCTTCCCATGTGGTATATCAAAATTGTACAATTGTCCAAAAGTTGTATGCATGGGTTTTATTTTTGCATAAAAGGGGTTTTTATGGCACTAAACCTTACAAAACTAATTAGTAGGCATCAAAATCAAATTGTAAACGTTTCTTCTAGAAACATTACTGGACATCCTGATTCATCCTTTGTTGGTTAAAAGCAAGAGACCCATTAGCCCTAATTTGAGAATTCAAATTGTAAGAACTCATCATGTTCATCCCCATTTGCATTCCTTGCAGTGATTGCCCAGGTGTATTTCCAGGATGAAATTGAGACCCTTGAACTAACCCTGTTTTCTGCCTTGGCTGCAAACTCAATCACAAAGTAGTTTAGACATAAAATTGATCAAAAACAACCTTTTTGTTCCAATTGAAGCAAATATACAACACTGTCATCATAGCCGCAAACTAACACTTTCAACAAACGATGAGAGTAGATACAATGACAAATCTAGTACCGCCAATGATACCCATAGCCCTCTGATGCACCCAATGGCCATCGTCATCAAGCAAACTATGAAAGGCAAACTTGTAAGTATAAGAGCACAAATGCTATAAGGCTCAGAAGCAGTGGTTTGTGGCGGCTGCAAACCCAAGGCTGAGATAAACGTATATTGTTTTTACCATCATGTCCTTTTTTTTTTAAAAAGGAGGTGAATTGTTCCAAAGAACAGACATAAATGAACGTTATTATTGATCTCAACTTAACGTTTGGTTTCCGTAAAAAAAATTTTTTTTGCTCAGATGTGGGTTTTCGGTTACCATGGTTGCATCACGGGTTGCAAGTGCAGAAAACCACAATTGCCGTCACCGAGTATGCCACGCCAATCAACCATTCAGCCACAGTCATCATAGCAATGGTTGTAGCAAATGGATTCGAGAATCATAATGGAGCCAGTGACATTTGAAGCCAACAAATGGAAACTGTCATTAACGTATCATAACCACGATCATCAATAAACCAGAAGCACACGAAAGTAAGACCCCAACAATTTCAAACAATCAACCAAATACCTCATTTCAAACAATCACCGCCGGTCACCACCGTCACCTATCACCGCCGGTCACCACCGCCTCCACCTCACGCCACCGTATCCATCTCCGTCCATCATCACCATGAGGCATCATCACTAAACCCCCCTTCTTTTTGCCCTGTAAAACCCTAAAATCCATCCGACCACCCACCACCAGCTACCACCACCTTGTACCTGGGTCACTATCACCGCCATCTACCTATAATATACCACAATCGAGCCAACATATACCACCAAACTCTCTGATTTAGATCTAAATCCAGTCGCCTACCACCGCACCACCTCAAATTTGGGGTTTTTAAAATTTTTAGGGTTTAACAACGGAATATGAAGGGGATTTGGCGAGATGATGATGATGGTGCGATGGTGAAGGTAGTGGTGATGTTGCGATGATGGTGATAATGCGGAGGTGGTTATGATGCGATGATGGCGATGGTGGTGATGAGCACGACGTCGTGTTGGTTGAACTGTCGGTGTTGGATTTCAACAGGCGGTGGTCCGAGGGCGGAGGAGGGCGGTGGTAGGGAGGCGCAGTGGCGGAGATCTTCAACGGAGAAGGAGAGGTGTGAGGGGAAAATGGAAATACGAATGTGAGCAGAAGAAGAAGAGGAGCAGAAGAAGAGAGAAGAATAGTACTATTCAATGAATAGTACTATTCAATGTTGTTAGGACCGGATCGGACCGGCCGGTCCGACCGGTCGGACCGCGATTCGGCCACTGGTCCGGTCCGGTCGATAGTGGATCGTTTTTGTGCAGTTGAACCGCCCGGTTCAACCGAGTCGCCGGTTGGACCGGCGAACCGGGCCGGTTCCGACCGGTTTTTGAATTTTTTTTTTTTTGATTTTAGTGGGTAAAAACGGGGTGTTAAACCATAAATTAGTACTTCGGATATACAAATATAGTTAAGTTTTATATATAACTATAAAATATATGTATAAATCATATATAAATTACTTATATTTAATTACATATATAAATATAATTAAAATATAGTAAAATCCGGTCCATCCGGTCCGACCGGTCCGACCGGTCCGACCACCAAATCAGTAAGGCGTCCGGTTCGACGTCCGATCCGGTTCTGAGAACATTGGTACTATTCACACTTGGTTTTTTCATATTAGGTAATGAAGCAAAATAATTATTGTCATATGTTTTCTTTTCATAACGATTTGACCATATATATTATCTTCTTACAATCATTTTATCACATGTCACTATTATAACAAGTCAACCATTTAATGATAGCATTAAATGCGGAATGATATTATATATCATCTTCAAATTATAAAAAATATTTAATAATAAAAAAACAAGTTTCCTTTTATTAAATATGTAATTTTTTAAACAAATTTAATGAACAGTGAAGTTTTTTTATACAAAGAACTTTTTTTTAAATTGATAGTGTTTAAAAATCATTTTTATACAAAATTATTATAAAGATGAAAGTTTTAAAAAATATTTTTATTGTTTTATTACTTGAGGTAGTTAATTATATATAATTTTAATCATATCTTATCTCAGATAATAATTTTATAATTTATAAATATTGATTATTAGCTTTTAATTCAATATTTTAATTCAATTCACATAGTATACGGGTTTCTAAACTAGTATATTATATATACAAATGAAATTAGGATATATTGTAAAGAAGAACCGTAATTTGAAAAAGTCATTTGTGTATTTTATGAGTATGATAGAACAATAACTTTTCTTACTAAAATAATAGATTTATGATTTCTTCTTCAGTTTATCATGTACAAAAAACCATCTAAAAAATACCTCCTCGGCCTTCTTCCTAACAACATAGACATCATAATATTGCTTTCAAACTCCTAACTAGCATGTCCGAGTGACAGAGAATGATATCGCGAACCTTCTTATATAAAAAATAGGTTCTAGATTCATACACTGCGTATAAATCTAATAAAAGATAAACTGTCGTTTACAAAAAGAGAAACTGTCGTTTACAAAAAGAGAAATTGTCGTTTACAGAGTATACAGCCGTTTACAGTGTCTATAAACGACAATTTACTAATTTATAAACTGTAGTTTAAAGGGTGGTGGTGTATGTAACATAGGCCCATATAAAAACACACTATTGTTGGCTTCCGACTACATCCCATATAATAAACTTAAATATCACATGATATTCGACTTATAATCCTTTCATTACTAATTATTCGTCATCAAAGAATACATCTAGAAATAGGTTAAGTCGAACCAAGATAATAATAATAATAAATTGAATGTTAGCTAAAAATTATTCAAATGAGTAGGTATCATCCTCTTGACTAAATTGATGTCAACTAACTTTTTAATCGTGTATTTAGTACTCTTTTCGCATTGATTTGAAACGGTCAAGATACTCTAGTTTAATTGTTTTACCACGAAACAATATCAATTTTCGCATATTAATCATGCCAATAGTGATAGAGAAAAAACGTCTGTTTAAGTTTAATGATTTTGATTCAAATCATATGAAAGTAAAAGAAATTCATAGTTCTAAAGAAATTGTTATTCTAGAACATCACATCTTATAAATTATTCATGGTAGGAGTTGATTAACATGTTAAAATATGTTAAAATATGTTAAAATTAAAACAATAAGCATAACCAAACTCACTAAATCTATCTATAGTGACGTTATTGATAGGGTTCGAGGAGAATGAGATGACAGACTTTATCTGTATCTCAAGAGATAAAGTTTTAAAGAGTTTGCTTCTAACGAGACCTCAAACTTCGACGAAGACAATAGGATCAAAGCACATAGTAAGAGCAGAAGATAATGGTCGAAAGACAGTTAAAAAATTAAAATTAAAACGAAGTGATTTATTAATCCTTATTAAATTATTGAAGTAGGTTAAGTAGAAATGTAAACTTTTTTCTAGAGCGAGGACTCACAAACTCATTTACTTTTACTCATAAACTAGATCAACTCTTAATTTATATCATGAGAGAATTTAAACCTAGATCTTTTTCAAAAAAACATTTAACTTTTACCACTATACTAAAAAAAACAAATGACGTGTAAAATGTAATCTATTACTAGAAAATAATATTTATATGAAACTATATTATCTTAAAACAGAGGTTGCTTACGTATTTGAATTGTCTATTTAATTTATTTGTTTTTTATCTATATTAAATGAATTTAGAGTAAAAAACTTATATGAACACGATTTTTATGAGTCAAACGTACACATCAAATCACTATCTCCTATTTACACGCGAAAATAACGCTCTCGAATCAAATGCTATTTTCTTATCTGTGACTTGTAACTATATAACTCCTTTTCATAAATATCTTATCACTTTGTAGTACTTACTAACTCTTATTATGTTTTTTTTTTCTCCTTCTGAAACGGACTTATTATGTTATGTGATATATAACACTTACTAATAAAGATTTTTCTTCTTACAGCATTCAAATCAGATTTCTCATCCTAATCATCATAATTACTGTAAAATCATTATTAATTAAATAATAATTTTTATGCCTTTATCATTATCTTTTTTTTCAATCACAACTACTTTCAAAAAATATAAAGAAAATATAGTTGTGAGCAATGTCATCTCAAATATAAAAACTAACAATAATATTATTTTTCATTCACTCACGACATTTTTTCAATACAGAGAACACACTTATAATAAAATAAGTACATGTCATAAAAAAACAAAATACTTTCAATTTTTTTCTCATAAAATTCTCTTAACAATTTTTACACGTTAAAGTCCCTTCACAAGTTAATTTGAATAAAATTGTGACATAATTTATGATAACTTATTTATTGCTTATGTGACATACATGTAAACTCTATTTTGCTAACATGGACAATCTATGTGTCGAACATAGACATGTAAGCAAATTATGTGGACATTTATTTTTATTTTTTTTATTTTGTAGTATGGTTATTGTTATTTTTTGAATTCTTTGTGATTGAAAGTAAAGTTTCGGAATAAAGTATAAGACAAGAATACAATCAAAAGAATATTAGTTTTACTAATTTAAATAGTCATGCAATTCTTAATCAAGAAAAGAGTAAACCATACAAACATCATTACTTTTTAATCTACGTAAGACAGTTCGCGTATATGGCTTTCTACACTTCAAAATCCACATAAATTTTTTAAGCCACCTAAGATAAAAATAAATCCATGTAAGCAAAATAACCGGTGCAACCGGTTCCAGATTGGCTCCTCCAAAATGATTCATGATTTTTTTCGAAACTTATATGTACATGGACTTTAACATGTAAAAGTTGTTAAGGGATTCTTATAAGAAAAACTGAAAGTATATTGATTTTTTTATGATATTTACCTGATAAAATAGATGTAAATGCTCTTATCATGACATGTTATTCGGATAAACAAATAAAAGATTCTTCAAGGACCAATTTTGAGCAACACTTACACCATAGGGGGTGTTTATAAATATACCGATTTACATCACATCCGTTTCGTTAGGACACATACATCATACATAACATGCATACATGCATACATACATCATGACAACATGCTCAAAAGTCTTTAAAAACCGACTCTTTCCTCTCACATAACTATTCTACACCCCCAAATCAAAAGATTTACAGAAAAAAAAACAGGGGAATTAACATTCAACATTCAACAATGGGTAGCTGTTCATACGAATCAATTTCATCAATTTCCGCAAGAATCTTCACCGAAGAACAATACCCAGATCTCGAATCTTCAAACGAAGCATCAATCGATTCAATTGATGAAGAAAATCGATCTGGGTTTCTCAATTCACGGTCGAAAAACAGCTTCCGGAGGAAGAAAAATCAAGTCTTTCTTGAAGGGTATGTGGAGGCATCAGATGAAGATGATCTTGTTAGGGCTAAGAGTTTAACCGACGAAGATCTTGATGAACTCAAAGGGTGTTTCGATTTAGGGTTTGGGTTTAGTTATGATGAGATTCCGGAGCTCTGTAACACTTTACCGGCGCTTGAATTGTGTTATTCGATGAGTCAGAAGTTTCTTGATGAGCAGCAAAAGTCCCCGGAGATATCTCCGGAGACTGAGGCGCCAGAGTCGGTGAATGATTCGACGTCACCGACTCCGTCGCCTATTGCTAACTGGAAGATCTCCAGTCCTGGTGAGTGTTTTCGGAATTATTAGGTTAAGTAAACTGCAGTTTACCGTCTGCAGTTTACAACATACAGCCTGTAAACTGCAGTGTAAACTGTCTAATCATTGTAGCAGTTTACGGGCTGTAATCTTTGGTGTAAACTGTCTAATCAGTCGTTACAGCCTGTGAACTGCAATATAAAATGTCTAATCAGCGGTATAAAATTTACATGCTGTAAACTGCAATGTAAAGTGTCTAATCAATGGCGTATGAATCTGATCACAATCTGGTCATTGTGATCTATATTCTATAGGCTCATATAAATAACCTAAATCTTTATGAAATGCACAAGATCTGATTTTTATTGTGATTGGATTTGATTATTGTAGGTGATCATCCTGAGGAAGTGAAAGCAAGACTCAAGTATTGGGCACAAGCAGTAGCTTGCACAGTTAAACTATGCAACTAACAAGCATAAAGTTTGAATCTTTATCATCAATCTTGGAGAATTAGGAGGAGATCTGGCGGTGTTTGCCACCGGTGGCGGTTTCTATGGCGTGGCGGTGGCGAAGGAGGGAGGTGGATGATGTTCAAGTTCTTGATTTGGAGATGGATAATCGGGTCGATTTTCGTCGATGAGGGGTTGAGATTTGAATGTTGAAGAGAAGAAAGTGTAATTGTGATGGTGTGATTGATTCTCTAATGAGTTTTGACAAACCAAATTGATAGTTGTATGATGAATTCATTTGTAGTTTTGAGTAATAAAATCTTGAATAAAAGTTTCCGTCTTGATATCTTTGTGTTTGGTTTTGATAATCTTCTAGAGTTTGATTTCGTAAAGCCAAAGAATTTCTCATTTACATTACACACAAGTTGGAGTTGAATATTAGTATATATCAAAGGTTTGTCACAATTGATTGGAAGTTGATTTGTAGAGAACATGATAATCAATTGCAAGTTGTTTTTGTAGAGAACATGAAAGGTATATCCATTGCTTTAATTTTGTTAAATTCAAATGTTTTATACTTATTATTTACTAGAAGGGTGTCCGCGAGATGCGGGACGACATTTTATATCATACACGTGTTTCTAATATTTTGTTATTTTTATAGTATTTTTATAAAATCTATTATGTTTTTTTCTAAACAAAAATTTAAAACACCAAACAAATAGGTTTTGCATAACTACTTGTGCACTAGTTTTAGTAAACCCATGTAATACACGGGTTGAAAATATGAAAACAATATAATTCATAAATGTATAAATATTTCGTATGATTAAGTTACGTAATTACATTTTATAAATATTCAAATACTTTTTAAAATAATATAATATATAATTGATTCATTTAAAACTAAAACCAGTTATGTTAAAATCACACTAATCTAAAATAAATAAATATATCAATAAATATTTTTTTCTTTTTAGTTTTTTTAAATTGAATCTTATTTATCTATAAAAATATGTACAGTTCAAAACAATATGATTACACAATTAAGTTGATATTACAAAAATTAAATTTAAAATAAAATAAATTATTACTATTAATTAAGTTTCTTAAAATAAAAAACTTAACTAAAATAATTTATTAGTTTAGGCAGGAATTTTTTTTGAGAAGTAACATGGGAGTGACACGTGTCATCCTAGTTACTCTTTTATTATATAGTATAGATATAGATTAACTTATTGTATCTCATAAAATACAGATCGGTTTAACAAAAAGTTTACATTAAAACGTTTAAAAAAAACACAAGTTACAATTGTAGTCTTAAAAAGGTTTTAAACGTGATATATTAAAAGATATAGCTGAAATCTCAAACAAATTAATTTTTTTTTGTTTATGGGTAGATAATATAAAATTTTATGCAAGTGTTAGTTAGTGTAATATGCAACTAATTGTAAAGGGTAATATGTAAATAATGTTATAAATACTATTTTACCCTCAAAAGTGATTGTGTATTATGCATTGAATCAGTTAATTATTCTTAATTTTATGATATCTTAAAATATCATTTTTATATACTTATATATAGTATAGATTAACATAATTTTATGTAATAATTAACGGATAATAGTTTCAAAAAGACGAATTTAAACAACGTAAAACACTGGCCACCACAAGTTTACCACGTGCCCAAATTGGGCTGTTGTGATCTACCAAAACAAAATAATGCACATAGCACATGGTTGTGTGTAAATTTCAAGTGAACAAATATACGCACACCACATGTGCCCCTATGGCCCTATTGTGAGAGGACTTTGATCAATTAATGTCCAATTCACGATATAATAAAGTCTCCCTAAAAATATACTTGATAGATCTATAAATCTACCTATCTATAGTTAAAGATATATGTGGGCTATCATGTCTAGATTTTTGGTTGTAACGACGTGTATAATGATGTATTTTATTAATAATATAATTGTAGGAAAATAATGATGTTATGTAGGCGTAAGTAAGTGACACCCTTATAACACTTTTGATCACATTCACACTCATATATGAATGTAATAATATAGTAAAAGTAGCAAAAAAAAATTATTACTACTATTATTATAACATGACATAAACTAAAAATGTAACGTTAGACGGAGAAATTGTATTAATAACCATAACAATTAACAACAAAAGTGCAACAGAATTAAACATTGTGTCGTATTCTAACAAGTAACAACTGTGAACGGGGATACAAATCAAGAACTTGAGCCAACATTCATAACTCATTCATTAGTCCACTTAATATGTCGGTCATCATGATGTGTAGGTGGGCAGAGTTAAACTTTTCATGGTTGGGTGAACTGTTTCGTAAGCCAACTAGGTTGATGTAACACCCTAAGAAAATCTTACATCGGTCGTGGACAGGAGAGATACTAGGTTCATAAGAAATGTCATGTCTTTAATATCACCAACGTGTTTTGCGTGCTTTGGTTGTGGATGAGATGATAATTTTTATAGTTAAGCATACTTTGATAACAACAATCCAGGGAGGAGTGACTTATTTGGGAAGTTTTTACCTGAAAAGCCAAAAGCAAATCCGTGATTTGCTTGTGGGCAAAACAACAATGTGTATTTTTAAAATATAAAGTGAGATGGTCGAAAATTATGTATATTTGAGTTGTATTTTCAACTTCACATTAGCCATTTGGACTATTTATTTTTAAGTTGTTGTATTTTAGTCTCTTAACATGTTGGACTCTAAAATCGGAATGACCTTCAATCGTTCGACTAGTTCATCTTTGGTGGTTGCTTAATTTATTTGAAAGTTTAGGCATATCGAGCCATTAAAGGAATAAAATGATGACTAGCTTATAAATAAACATCAAAAGTAAGGACCAAGCATATAAACAGTTTTATTGAGGGACCAAATCTATGAATCTTGATCAAACTACATAACAACTATACGTAAATTACTCAAACTTGAGCATATATTCATTTCATTAGACGTGAAGGATCTAATCAGTTGCAAGAGCGTACGTGTGTAAGTCATGACATTCCTTAATCACAAGTTATCGTTTCGTTAATCATCATCTCAACCATAGATGCAATAAAGATCATTACAAAAATCAACTTGGTCATAGAATAATTATTTTATCATATAATGATGATCATCATCTTGTTGGATCTTCTAATGGATTAGTATGCATATGTGTTTTTACTTCTCCGGTTATAGTAAATAGGTCTAAAGTTATAGTAGGCAATCCGTTGACACGAGAGGTAAAGCAATTGAAACTTCCCCCTTGGATCAGGGTATCGTTATGTTGGGGTTTTGGTTATGATTTATTTAGAGACGATTACAAGTTTTCATAGGGGCGGGTAGAAGGGGGAATGATCAAACGCGTGTTTGAGTGTTGAGTTTGAAATTAAATGTTTGGAGAGTTACTGGAGGTGTGAAATATACATTCATTACTAATGTTGGCATTTTATGCAATGATGCACTTCATTGGATTGTAAAATATCAAAAGAAAAGGATATTAATTATTTCTTTTGATTTATCTACTTAGGAATTTAAAGAAATCCCACAACCCGATGATGCAAGATGTCAAACTACTTATAGTAAGTTTAATGCCCGCCTAGGAATTATGAAAAAATGTTTGTGCGTATTTTATCAGTCTGAATTTCGTGACGTGTGGTTGATGAAAAACTACAATGTAATACAGGCATGGGAACCGGTGCCTTTTGAGATGATGACTTATGATTTAGTGTACTCCTTGAGATCACCAAAGGATGAGAGTGTCATCCATGATGCATCATCATGGTTTCTCAATGCTTTGGTACCTCATGGTCTCTTTTGGAATAGGGATTAAATTGATGCACCTTATTTGTGGAGAGCCTTGTATCTCTTAACACGAATGAATGAATACTTATTTTTACTCGTTTCGCGCTCTAACTCCTCAGCTGTAGCTATATCTTGTTATAGTTAGCAGTTTCTGGATGAGATAGTGTATTCCTTTGAAATGTGTCACTGACTCATTGTTGTTGATCTTATTGTTGTGATTATATGTTTGGATATCTTTTCTTGTGTTTACTTGATCTTGATTATTGATTCACATGTTCTCTAAAATGTATTTTTGTTATGATTATATTAGTCACGAAACCTCTTTAAATAGTTAATATTAACACCTATCACATTACAAGCGTCACTAATTAGTTGTAGATTTATAAAGTGATCTGTTTAGCAGGAAGCTTTGTTATTTAATAAGCAAAAGAACATCAACAAATATTTAATCACTTAATTAAACGAATAAACATGAACACATCTCTTATTCGTTTATTTATGTTCATAAACATTTGTTTATGTGTTAATTAACCTTTATTATATCCATGTAAAAATGATAAAAACCTTGTGATATATTATCTACAAGTAGGATGAGAAAAATTATAAAAGAAACCTAATCCAAATGTAAGTTATAATCATGATACAGAATATTAAAGTAGATCTTATCTTTATAACAAACTCTATCTAATATACTCTAAAATATCAGATATTGTTGAATCATCTCCTGATGATAATAGCATTTAGACTTTAGCTTGCACGTTTTTGTTTAATTTCAATTGTTACCCATCTGTGTCCATTTATTTATATACATGCTTATTTCTTTTCTTTTATATATATTTGTTTTGAGTATTTGCGAATGAATACGAACATTTTTTTTCACATCCTAAGCCCTAGGCCAAACAGAAACCATGAGTTTACTGAATCAACGACACGTACATTCCTTATCTCGAACCAGTTGTCAAGTTTTCAGTTTAAAAGTAGATTAAATCAAACTAATTGTCATACCCATGATGCCAATGAGTCCTAGATCAACTGATTTAGGAGTAGACACTCTATGACTTTACAAAGCGGAGGTCATGGGTTGGAGTCTCACTACGTGCAATATGCTCCAAGTGGGCCAAGGGTTTTATCACAATGGGCCTTTAGGTGGTGGGTTTCCCTTGGAATGGTGTGCGAGCCGGGTTACTAGCGATGTCTGTGTTCGCGAGCATGGGTGCCCTTTCACCAATGGGTTTACCCGGATGATCGGGCTTAAAAGTTATTCGTTGGCCGTTAAAAAAAAATTTGTCATACCCATGATAAACTTTAATTATTATATGAAAATTGGAAGAGTTAAGATAATGTATTGCGTTTGTAGTCCAACGGTTAGGATAATTGCCTTCCAAGCAATAGACCCGGGTTCGACTCCCGGCAAACGCATTATTTTATCAACGTTTTGATTTTCAGTGAAAATCGACATGATGTCACCTGTTAATAGTAAGAATCAAATGATAAATTTTTTATCCTCTACATGTTCAGTTGTACTTTATACTTTTGGTTTTCAAGACGTCTATCTCTAGTCCCGAACGCCTCAAAGCGAGTGTGGGGACCGGAATTCAAAGATGGTTGGTTAGGTTAACTGCCTTGCCTTGGGGGGTCACTGGAGACACTTAATTAAGCATTCGACTAACCGGAGGGAATGCTCATGGTGTCTTTATGTGATGTGAGTTTGCACATGTAATCAATGTATACAAGAACATAAAGTTGATTGTTATACAAATGTATTCTATAGATGAACCAATACTAAAGGTCATGCAATAGTAAGATTTATGCTCTCGAAGAGCGGTTGGTATCCATATGTGATTTAACCGGTGTTTTGACGTGTATTTTTGAAGCGACAATTGTGAGTTACAGTGGATAGTGGAAACAAGTCGGCGATTCCAGCAAAAGAAAGAGAGATGTGAGGTGGCGGGGTCGGTTTTTTTTTTTTTTGGGTGAATGGTTTTAATATGGCCGGGTCACATAACTGGTCTGGGTCAAAACAGGCCGATTTTTAGAAAGGTCAGGATCTAACACCAGACCAAAATATGTTTAGGTCAAAACAACCCGTTTTAGAAAAAAGTATCAAATGACGAAGCTTATTAAATATTAATCATAAATGATTGTATAATCTATCCCACTTCTGAAAATTGGTAAAATGATCATTCAAACATCATGAGCAATGCCAACTTCTGAAAAATGAAACAAAATGACTGCATTGTCGAAATAAAAATATTAATAATATGATCAACAGCAGCACCTTGTCGTACCATTCGTCAACCAGCATGGGAATGATTTTGGTCAGACTACATCAGCAACAGTAGAGAAATGTGAAGCAATAGTCACAAAGTAACATCGTTATCAGTTGCTCTAATGCCCATCTTCTGTACACACCTGTTATTAATGAATGTTATATGCATGTCCTATCCATTTGAAACAATGACTTACACTAGTGGTTTATGTCGAAGTGTAGTGAAGTTGAATTTTTTAAATGTAATGTATCGGTATAAAAAGTGTTTAAAACGGATTGGGTTGGGTTCAACCTGAGGACACTGTCATTTTTTTACTCTTTAAGTTTACAAACATTATATAATCAAAATAACATACCGTTCACTTTAGTACATCAATTTATGAGGTTGAAAACATTCTAATACTTTGGAGACTATGAGACCATTTGACCCGTTACAGTTTTAGCTAAGGTTGACCAAACTGGAACATTTTCATGAAAACAGGTTCAAATTGGCATCTAGTGTTTTTCGTATACCCCAATTTGCAACTTAAATCTTTTGAGGAATTAGTGATTTATCTTGAAACAAATACAAGAAGAGACAAAGGGAAGATGCACCTAGAAAAAGAAGACACAATTGTCGGATCCATAAGGTGCTGGTGTTCTAAACATGAATGTGGAACGTTGGCAATCAAAACATTACAAGGACAAATCATACCCGTTAGGAAGCGATCCATGCATGTCCTTTCATAAAAATGCTGTGAATGTTGTCTGCAGCATCATGAACAGCAACTTAGGATACAAGTATTACTAGCAAGCATATTATAATTGTTGTAAAGCAAGATTATATTTTCCTCTCCATCCAAAAACAGTGCAAAATTGTTCGAATAACAGTAATTTGACTGTAACTTAATCATTTACACATACAGGCCAAATATTAAGAAAATATATGTGATTCAAAAGACTAAGATAAAAGAATATAATAACAACAATAATTTGAAATATTACCAGGCCTCATTTCCATGAGTCTAGATAAATCCTTCCTATTGTAAGTCGGAAATAAGGCTTCTGGAACACCAATTTACAAGTAAAGATTGTAGAATTCTTAAATTGTTTGTGCAACATAGTGTGAGAATTCTAATAAAACCGTAATGGGTCTTTTTGCCTGATAATGTTTTGTCAACCTGATGATCATCAACAGAAACTGGCAAATAACTAAAGACATAAGAAAATAATCAATACAATATAAATAAATAAACGTAGAGAGGCCAGCCTCCAGGCATACCTCTTACTCTTAGATTGCAGTTCAAACTCTTGGGCTGACTCCTGATGATCTTTAGATACAACTTTTTGCATCATGTGAACTCAATCTAAATCTAACTAGCATCATTACTTTTCGTGCCATAAAATATTTCCGCACATCCTGTCATCTTCTTGTTTAATATTTACAAAATAACTGCAGAAAAGATTGTTAAGGAAATCACTGTTCCAAACATGGTCACTCCAATCTCCTCCCCTACTTTGACACTTTCATAAAAGTCCCAGATGAATCCCTCCTTAATTTAGACCCGATGTATAGACATTGTATAAATAAGTTCCTTTATTTATTAAAATCAGATATTGCATATGCCTATTTAAGTATGTTTATCCATAGGAATTAAAGGTAAATGAATTATTTTTGGTACAGGCCACGCTATGTTCAGCTGACCCAAAACACTTTTTGTCCAAAAAGATTATAATATTAGCGTATATGGTTTTAAAGTCACGGTATTTCAATAATGATACAATACTTTGAATAAATGACTAAGAAGTTTTATGCATTAAGATTACACTTTTGGCATGATTTTCAATCCATTGAATCCATTTCGGGCATTTCCTTAAAACCTGCATCTTTCATCTATAATTTTACCTGTTAGAAATAAACATAAACTAAATGCCCCGTTTGTAAGTAAATGGGTCAAAATCACCTTTCTAATATCAATTAATTAATTTATTGTACTTCAACTATCACAAAATCATATGTAGCTTGTATCTATGATGGCCCTACTGCCAAATCAAAACATGAGAAAGTGGCTGAAGGATTCCAGAATTCTAGAATCAGATATCTCTCAGAAAAGCCATTTGCCATCGTAAGAAAAATCTCTATTTCATCACAAAACCAAGATACAAAAGCATTGAACGAAAAGAAAGTACTATCTATTATAAATTCCCATTTACACAAGAAATCACCAACGCTTGTTCTATAAGAATGCATATCTTCATATAAAGAATAAATAACAAGAAAATCTTACATCATGGGGCAAGTTTCCAATTTCTAAACCTGTTGAAAAGTGAATCAATAGATTTTTGTACCCTTGAGATTTCACTTTGTTCAACTGCTTGTGACGCTTGCTGTAAACTTTCAATACCACGACCCAAAGAGGCAATTAATGGTGCAGATGGAACAGATTCAACAACACATTCAATACCATCACCATATACAAGCAAACCACTGCAAGTAGCCACACTGCACGTAAATGTAGCCCATGGAAGAACCCCAATTGGACGAACACGCCTTTTTCTCATTATTTCATAAAAAGCTGATCTCATTGCTGAAAGACTTGTTTTCTCAACAGATGCAATGACACTGTGAACAACAGCTCTAATCTTCTCTGCAGAAGCAGCTGCTTTCACTGAAGATGTGGTATTTACTCCCGAATTCAACACACTCGGGGCTATGAATTTGGTTGGACCAAGAATCTTGCTAATCGATATAGAAGCAAGCTTTTGGGTTTGTGTCATTATTAGTTTCAAAGAAAAGGGAACTTTGAATGTAACAGCTTTTACCAAAGCTGATGCTGGAACAACTTTAGAAAGAGATGAAGCTCCTATTACAGCTGTTGCTCCTGCACCCACTGCCACTACCGGTTTATCTTTCAGTTTTCTTTTTTTATCATTGTGATTGTCAGTTTCATACTTTGCTGACTCAGCAACCAGCTCATCAACCGTGTCCATGATCACCGCAGGAACAACAGTGTTCCAATGCTTTCTTAAACCAGCTAAGGTACTAGCATCCAAAACTGCAACTATTGACTTAAAATTCTTTGTTTGACTACGAAGAGCGTGTGCAAGAAGTGCATGTGACTTTTCTTCATCGGGCAGAGAACAAAAGTCAACGCTAGGTGATTGACTACCGCTTTTAATAGGCATTCGACCAGCATCATTAAGAGCAATTCTTAACCCCTCAACTGCAATTCTAAATGCATAAACTTCTGAAAGGAGTCGAGTATCAATACTGTCTCCTCTGCTGACATCATCAAGCATTTTTGTGCATAAGCTAAAGCCCTTCCAATCGAAGGTATCTCTATAAACATGTTGTGCAAATCTTCAAGTAAGGGATAAACAGAACTAGCATATTGTGGGGCCTCATAATCATCTTTTGGTTGAATGTTTATGTTACCCATACCTTGATCAGAACTTACTTGAATCAAATGAGACATTAACGATTTCAACATCTGAGGATGAAAATAATCATCTGAAACGAAATGTCTATTCGACCCCGATGAAATTACTGAACTCACCTTTCGTGGCATCAAGTTATTAGGCTGCAAACCGAAAACATTAGAATTGTTACCAGATTCAACCTCACTTGAGGAACCATGATCCCTTCCTATATTCACAAAAGGTGATTCAAGCAACAAAAATGCAGAACCAACTTCTTCAGCAGTTCTTTTTGCAGCTGAAAAATGACCATTGAATCCAACACCAAAAATCCCCTTCAACACTAAACTCCCAGCCACATTCTCATACCTATCTTTACCGATCTTATGAAGAAAACACCTTTTAAGTACTTCAAACGAAGACGTAGGAATCGAACGCTCATCATCATCACCACCATTATCACCTACCAACTGAACATCATTAAACTCAACTTCTTTAACCTGAGCCACAACCGCACCCGGCTTAACACATCTAACCACCCGCTCAGCATCAACCGCTGATCTCTCCGACAAATTCTGAGCACAGAGCACATAGATCACCGCCTGTGACTCCGGCTCACGAAACGCAAACACAAACCGTTTCGTCTCATCAGGTATCTCCAATCCCCTCACCAATCCATCAGACACTCGCAAATCATCACCCACAATCCTTCCAAACGGCCATAAACTCTGTACGTAAGTCAAAATTCCAGCGACCATCATCTATTCATCTAACACACCACATGTATAAAATCATAGCATCACACCCTTCGATTTCGCCCAACCTTAACCTAAATCTTCAATCTATAACTCGGAATCGAACTACTTTAACATGAATCATGAGTGTATATCAAATTTTACGAGAAACAAAAGAATCGGAGAGAAAACCTAATTAAGTGATCGATAAAGAGAATGGATTAATGGATTGTATCACACAAAGATTGTTTACGAACAGAAGCAAATCACACGTATGTGATTGTGTTAAATGATTGATGAAATGATTTACTACCTGACGTGTGTTGATTGGGGATTCAGAAGCTAGGGTTTATGATTCTCAATGGTGTAGAAAATCGAATACGAGAAAACTCTAAACTATACAAGATTTTAAGATGAAGTCCTATAACTGTTTCATAACTTTTTAAGCATATAATAAATTGAGTTAATATCGGTTTTCCTCCCTATATTTGTAAATTGTTTTTATTTGGTTATCAACTTTTAATTTGTTTTTATTATTGATCTGAATTTTGTAAATCGTTTTCATATTCGTCATTTTAACCAATGATGTTAACATGTTTTGTTAAATGAGTTTTAAATGTGTTAAATGATCAAAGCGTCACTGATTTAAAAATAAAAATTGAATATTAAATTATAAAATTTATGATTATTAATTTTACAAAAAAAATTAAAAACCCACCCACCCAACCCCCTTCTACACATCATCATTGTCGTCGTCGCCATCATCGGAGTACCATACAAGAACCCATTACTACCATTGCTTGAAGCCATCTAAACCAGCCACCATCGTCTGAAATCATACAAAAACCACAACCTTCATCGCAATCCTCTTTTGATTTGGTACCCGCATCATGACTATGATTCCAACAACCACTCAAATGTTACGGAAATTAGACTAGAGCACATCAAATCTTAGCAAAATCTTGGGGATTTGGAAGCGATACAAACTAAGATGTGATGTAAGACAATGTGATACACCCGTAAGTGGGCTAGACTCCAAATGAACTAATAAGGAAGAAGTAGTGTAGAAACAAAATTGCAATGCAAAATATAAGTAAACAATATGATTGATAATATTCTTCTGCACCGTTCTAAACAACAAAGCAATTTAAATAGGCAAAAGTGAAACGTGAATGCATGCATATAACTACTAGATCATGGACCACCAATCATTTGGTTGAGTGGTACAGGCGATGAAGTTTAGAGCTCACTTCGTGAGTTCGAAACCGAGCCAACTCGGGTTTTCGTCCCGGAGTGCGTTACGCTAGCGGGTTCCGACTCGTGTAGCGGCGCAACTATTGTCAACTGGCAGTAGGCTCCACCGAGGAACGCCAGCCCCTTACTCTGAACCCGCGGGCCCGGTTCAGACAACGTAGTGGTTTGGGTATGAAGGGGTGATGGGTCTCCGCCTTGTCGGAGATGCGACTGTCACTCAAAAACTGAAAGTCGCCGTTCAAAAAAAAGAAATACTAGATCATGGGTATTAACTACCCCACTACCCAAATTATTAAATATTAAAACAACACTTGAAGGGAAACGTGTAGTCTATAATGCAGGAATGAAGACATGGAGCTATTGGGTGGATCATGAGTTGTAGGGTTAGGATGGATAGTCTGTATCAATACCCACCCCTTTAAAACAGGTCGTGTCCTCATGACCCATTGCTGTGGAAGTCATCCCGAACCATGGTGGATCGGTTGGCGGCTCAAAAAGCAAAAATTGTGGCGTTTTACAACGATGACCGGGCTGGAACTTTTCGTCACAATGGAAACAAATCCCAGCAGCTTTCTTGGCTTGCATTTTGGCGTGAGTGAGACGCTTCAAGGGAGGAGAAATGGGTTGCGACGGAGATGGAGCAAGTGCACTCGGTTCTGTTGTAGGATCTAGGAGCCCGGCGTGTAGTTTGTCTTCAATTAAAGAAGCAAGTCCGTAAGCTTGTGGAAGAGTTGTAGGTTTAAGGATGGCCATCTCGGTTTGAATTTCGTGTTTAAGACCCGAAAGAAAACAATTTTTAAGGCCTCTTGGGATAGCCCGTTAACACGATTGCTAATCCTCTCAAACTCAGTTTTGTATGCCTTGACGGTGGATGTTTGGACGAGCTTAAAAAGTGTGGCTTCATGGTTCTCGTACGTCGATGGCCTAAAACGGAGTTCCAAAGCGCGTTTGAAATCCGGCCATGTACCTAACAAGTTGTTGTTGGACAGATGCTTGTACCATGAGAGGGCGTCACCAGTGAAGTAGAAGACGGCTAAAGCTAGGCGTTGTGCAACGGGAACTTGGTAGTAAGTAAAGTAATTTTCTGCTTGGAAAATCCAATCTAGAGGGTTTGACCCATCAAAAAGTGGAAGAGAAATCTTTGGTGGTCTAGGGGTATGTGGAGGGGGCGGTGGTGGTGGTGGGGGCGGTGGATTTCCGGTACGATTTGGATCGGGAGTTTTGGGTTCGGTTCGATTGAGGAGTGCAATTAAGTGATTGGTTTGCTCATATTGAGCGGAAAGTTGTTTCACAGTCACATCAAGGTGTGATTTGTGATCAAGAGCAAGTTGTTGTTGGCTAGAAATGATGCGGTCGGTAGTGGCGATGGTAGAGGCAACAAGCTGCTTCATGTTGTCGGTTAAGGCAGCAAGGAGGTCATCGGTTGTAGGCGGATCGCTTGGTTGTTCGCGACGGGGCGGCATGGTTGAAGGATGAGGTCGAGAATGAAAGCACCAAATGATACACCCGTAAGTGGGCTAGACTCCAAATGAACTAATAAGGAAGAAGTAGTGTAGAAACAAAATTGCAATGCAAAATATAAGTAAACAATATGATTGATAATATTCTTCTGCACCGTTCTAAACAACGAAGCAATTTAAATAGGCAAAAGTGAAACGTGAATGCATGCATATAACTACTAGATCATGGGTATTAACTACCCCACTACCCAAATTATTAAATATTAAAACAACACTTGAAGGGAAACGTGTAGACTATAATGCAGGAATGAAGACATGGAGCTATTGGGTGGATCATGAGTTGTAGGGTTAGGATGGATAGTGTGTATCACAATGCTTCTCTTGTAATGCCTATGTTATCAATAAAATGCCACCAACACCATGGTTAGCTATTTCCTAATGTACTTGTGTAAAATAAAATATTATGTAGGGTATTAGTATGAGTTCAAAATGCATATCCGAATGGCTGCATCAACTTCTTAAATGTGCAAAACAGATGCAAGACTAAAGAGACGAACCTTTATGATACATATTCAATTATTCATGATATATAACAAAGCTACCCTATTAGAATCTAATCAAAGACCAACAAGTCTGGCGTGACGAGTAATTTATGTTTGTAAACACGAATTTAACATTAAGATTATCTTTATGTTAGTCTTACAACATTTGCATAAGCCAAAAACTCTGAGGAGGGGCGGAGTGGGCAACCGCTCGGGGACTGATCTTCTTAAGTGCCCAAAATTTTTAATTTTTTTAAATTTTATATATATTTATTAAAGAAAAGTTTATATACTTTGTTAAACAATTTAAACCCAATAGACCATCGAAAAACTTATTAGTATTATAATTATTTTAGTCCTAATAAACATTGGAGCTTATTAACATTTTAATTATTTTAGCACACGACCATTTACTCATTACTAAAATTAAACCCATTTTAAAATCTAAAATAAAATAACTCACGGGTGGGGGCGGTAAAAGAATGATTGGAACAGACGAGGTAAAGGCGACCGTTGATAGAACTAGACTCTTGTTTTTGTACTCGCACAAAGCCCAAAACTTTATATTTGTTACTTTTTAATTTATCATAAGAGACCCGTTTTTTCAACTTGCCCAAGGCCCAAAATTTTGACGATTCTTGAGGGCGGCCCCGCTAAGAAATCTAGCCTGCAAATGTAACTAAAAACTTAATAATAGAAACTATACATTATAATCATTTTAATGAATATGTTGCTTTCTTAATTAGTGCCCATTATGACCGTATATGGAGAAAAGAAGTAAAAATAAATACATTTGCTAAGACTTGAGAGTCTTTTGACGTCTAATCACGGGCAAATAATTAACTTCTTCTGTTATCTTTAGTCTTCTATGTTCCACAAGACTCCACACACCTTTGTATACGTTAAAGATGAAAGAAAATCAACTTGTTTGATATGTAAACATTAAACAAATATTAACCATAAATGTACTTTGTCTTTTATTTATTTAAAAGTTATCAAAGATAGGAAAACTCCTCGGATAAATACAAATTGACCAAGACTTGTATTTGGTTGACAATAAACATCTAATCTGAGGGTGTCTATAACTTAAGAGTTTATATAAAGCTTGATGGGGGCATATATGTTGATAGATCACAAAATATCAAACATATTTTGAAACAACAAAATGAGATATAATATATGTCACATGAACTTTATGCCTCCTACTTTCTTCTTTATCTGTTTAGTAGTTCTGTTGGTGTTATTTAAGACTACAACTGCGACTTCCCTTGCCCACCGACATGGAGAAAGAACGGGTCATTATAGGTGCATCGATAAGGAGAGAGATGCCCTTCTTCATTTCAAATCATACATTCACGAAGACCCTTTCGGTCTACTCTCTACATGGAGAGATGACGAAGAAGCATCCAATGATTGTTGTAAATGGAGTGGTGTCACGTGCAACAACCAAACAGGTCATGTCACACGCCTTAGTTTGTACGAGGGAAAGCTTAAAGGTATGATTAGCCCGTCATTGTTTAACTTAAGGTACTTGAATCATCTTGACCTTCACACAAATTCATTTCTTGGAACCATTCCCATGTCCATTGGATCCTTGACCAAATTAAGGTACCTTCACCTTTCCGATAATTCTTTTAGCGGAACAATTCCTAAGTCCATCGGTTCCCTAACTCATTTAAGGCATCTTGACCTTTCCTACAATTCTTTTTATGGAACCATACCTCCGGAACTTAGAAATCTCACGGGCTTAAAACAACTTTCACTTCAATACATGGGCAGTTGTACGATTAAAAACCTTGATTGGTTGTCTCATTTATCTCGATTAGAGGACCTTTCTATGGATGGTATTCTCTAGCCAAAGAAAATAGTTGGGTAAATGTGATTCTAAGCCTTCAAAAACTATCATATTTAAGTTTATGTGCATGTGACCTCTCGCAAGTCATGCGTCCATATTCTTTTTCGTATGACAACTCTTCTTCTTCATCGATCGTTGGCCTATATCTTAGAAACAACAATCTCAACTCATCCATGTATCATTGGTTGTCTCTTGTAACTAGCAATAGGCTTGCATATCTTGATCTATCTCATAACAAGTTAGATGGGATTTCAAAAGATCTTGGAAATCTATGTAGCTTAGAATCTTTAAATTTATATAACAACTCAATGGGTATCGAATTCTCTAATTTCATGAACAACCTGTCTGGATGCACATTGGCTACACTAGAAGAGCTTATTGTTTCAGATAACCAATTAACCGGGTCATTTTCTGATGATATTCAAAAGTTTACATCCTTACAGCTTTTGTCCTTATCTAATAACAAGTTAAATGGAACTATAAGCGAAAAGGTGTGGCAACTACCCAAGCTTCAAAGACTAGACATTTCTTCCAATTCTCTTAAAGGTTCCATCTCTAAATACATTGGAAAGACGAAGATTTTGACCATAAATCTTTCAAACAACTCACTTGAAGGAGTTCCTTCTGAAGCTCATATGTCAAATCTTTCTAATGTAGAAGATATTGACTTGAGCTCTTGCAAGCTAGGGCCGCGCTTCCCCAAGTGGATTCATACACTGAAAAATCTTACCCGTCTTAGTATTGCTAATAATAGAGTTTCAGACGCGATTCCTCTAGAGTTTTGGAACATGAGGCCTTCTGGATTGACATATTTGGATCTCTCTTTCAATAGCTTTTATAGTCCTATACATAATGCTACAACCACTTTGCAACACTTGGACCTTTCTCACAACAAACTGTACGGAGGAATCTCGTTTTTGTGTCAAATTGTTAATGGATCTTTGTCTTTTCTTGATTTGTCACATAATTCATTCACAGGAGAAATCCCAGACTGTTTGTGGCATTTCAAAGAGCTAGTAGTTCTTAGCCTAGGACATAACAGTTTCTCCGGAAAGCTTCCTCTTTCTATCGAGTATTTGGTCAACCTTGAGGTCTTGTATCTATATAACAACAATTTTTCTGGAGAATTGCCATTATCTTTAAAAAATTGCACCAAGCTAACCTTTTGGACTTGGGAGAGAACAAGTTTTCTGGTTATGTGCCTGTTTGGATAGGGGAAAAGTTATCAGGGTTGTATACTCTAAGCTTAACGTCAAATAACTTCTCTGGAACTATCCCTTTACAGTTATGTCAGTTAGTAAATTTACAAATTCTAGACTTGTCGACGAATAACCTCTATGGAACTATCCCCGCATGTCTAAATAATCTCACTTCCATGGTTCAAAAAGGATTCCCACCTTACAAAAATCGGCATGTTTACAATTGGTCAATCTATGTTGACCATGCGATGATCAACTGGCAAGGAATCATACGTGAATTTAGCAACAATCTAGAAATGTTAAAAAGCATTGATATGTCAAGCAACATGCTAACAGGACAAATCCCTTATGAAATAACCAATCTTCTTGGATTAATGCAACTGAACTTGTCGAATAATAATCTATTTGGGGAGATTCCACTTCGAATTGGTCACATGAAAGAGCTTCAGATTTTGGATTTATCCAGAAACAAGTTTAGAGGAGGAATACCGTCAAGCATGTCTGAAATGACTTTATTAGATTATCTAGACTTGTCGGATAATAACTTGTCAGGGAGAATTCCATCAAGCACGCAACTTCAGTCCTTTGAACCTTCAAGGTACGATGGAAATGCAAGACTGTGTGGACTTCCCCTCTCCAAATATTGTCCCGGAGATCAAGAATTAGAAGTTACACCACTCGTTGGTGTAAGAAGGGATGGTAGTGAAGTAGTTGATGAACTTGAGAGATGGTTTTATATTGGTGGGGCTGTCGGCTTTACAACTGGATTTTGGATAGCATGCGGGGCTTTAATTGTCAACCGTCGAGGGAGGAAAGCTTTTTATCGCTTTCTTGATAGCTTTACAGTTTGGGTTTATGTAAAAGTGATGGTGTTCATGGCAAAATGGAAAAGAGCTGCAAATGCATAGTATAAAAGTCAGCAATTTGTAATTTTTATGTTGTTTTTATCTGCTTATCATGGTTCTATTTTGATGTCAGAATGTTAAAAGACCATGCTTAACTTGTATGATAGGGGTTTCTAAGTCTTCAATATCAATAAAATTGCCACCAACACCATGGGTGGCCATCTCCTTGTGTTGTGTGAGATAAAGCATTTTGAATAAAAGAGTTAGTTACACAGGTATTCTGTATGGTTTACTCATATTATAGTTTTGGTCCTCACAAATTAGAAATTACAGCTAGTCGCCGGAGTGTATGGTCGTTAACTTTTCCGTTAACAAATTGGCTTATTGAAACAAATATCAACAAAGTGAAGCTTTCGGAGGAAAATATATATCACATTCCATAATGTGACCGAAGCCGATATGGTTTGCAAGCTATAATAAAACGAATCTCAATAAAATGTAATCAAAATGAAGTTCGAGTTACACGTATTCTTGCTCGTAAGCCCCGTATTACACATCCAAAATTCTTGTAATTTTTCCCAGATTTACTACACACATCCTGAAAAACTGCTGATCAAGCCTCCAAACTGACAATAAACTAAATTTGAATGGATGGATGGTCTAAAATGAATAATACAAATAAATTGCTGATTTTACTATCTTCATGACGCGTATACGATGACAGTAAAGTCCAAAAAACAGATCCGACTATTTCAAATTGTATTTCGATAGGTTGGTTAGTGGAGTATGCGTTGAAAACGACATCCACAATGTTTTTTTCTTCTGATAATTAGAATCTTCTGTACCCTCCACAAATAGAACCAGAAAAATACTTGAAAGAGGCCTGCATTGACCTTCACATAGTTATTGTTTGAAGTTAAAATGATGGTGTTATGTCATTACTATAATACTATCCTAGGGGTAACCATTATGACCTATTTATTTAATTTATGATTTATCTCTAACGGGTGAAACACTGATGAAATTCTGTAAGAGTCGGGCAAAACAGGTATGAAGACGGCCAAATTGTTATTTTTAAAACATAAACCCTCTTAATCATTGATTCAAAGGTTCATGAATTGTATTACAACTAGAATAATATAATTTTGTAATCATTTTGGCACTACATACTCACAAAAAAAATTATAACTTTATAGATAAGAAGTGTATCGGGTTAACCCAAACCCAGCCCGATTGAACCTAAAAACTACCAGGCTATCCATTTCGCCACCTCCAATATAATTGAATCGAATATAATGTTTGTTTGAGAAACTTACTTGGTGTTCAATTTAAGTAGGAGTAGAGGCCTCCTTTCGTCAGATTCTACACGATGAGTTGCCTGTAAAAGTATCATGCAATTTAAAAAAATGAGTTTCAGTACTTGGAAGTTACAACAGTCAACTGCGAGAATCTGAAACTTATGCACTGATGACCAAACGTTTTCCACACTCTGGGCATTATTAAAAAACTGTCTTAGAACATTCTTACAGAAGGCAATTTTGATTTACATATTAATTATTAACGTGTTTCAAATAAATAACTTAATCTATAAATTTAAAAACTAATTATATAAGTTTTTATATTTATCTAATTACCTGAAGAAATAATAATTTAGTTAACTTGTTGATAGCATTTATAAATGAGTAACAAAATAACTTATAAACCAAATTAACATGGTACTCGCTTTTTAAGGCTTCAATCAGATTACAAATTAACTTTTACTTTTTATGTTGCACATGTATAGTAAATTAGCAGGTTATGAAAATTTGGAGATAAGATAAGAATAGTTTTATACAAAAAACTACATCACTACACTTTGCTGTTTTTGTAAATATATTGGAGACAGTTTAAGAAGTAAAACTATATAAATTACTAAACATCTATACCTCTACATTTGCACCTGCTGCTATATTTACGAATTCATCCCTGTTTACAGGTAAAAAAACAAAGTGATTAAGATTAGATTCAAAACAAGAAGAGAGTCAAATTCCATTACTAAACTAAGAAGGGCGTTTAAGTCATTAGCACTTGAGTACCTATGATTGTTCTGAACTGGCTCCAACTCCAAAACCCCATTTTCTTCTTCCTTAACTTTTGCAAGAGGCGAAAAAAACTAGAAAACAAATGAAACAGGGGGTAAGTTGGTAAAATCACCTAGCACGCTGGATGTATAGATAGAACAAACACATGATATGCCATACCTGATGCATTGAGATAAAAACAATAGAAATTCCAAGCATAAAATTTATAGTCAGTGTGTGACCAAACAAAGCTGCAGATGCAAAGCCTGTGAAGATTGTGGCGACTGTTGAAGAATACTTTTTCAAAATTGTATCTGCATGCCACAAACCGATAATTAGAATATGAGAATACACCCACTAGCGATACACCTAGAGTGTTTGTATAAAACTTTTTTGTCCCATTTTAGTCATTATACAACTGAGTCACTAAGAGGGTTTTTTGACCCATTTGGGTCATCATAGGGAAATTTAACTATGACCCATATGGGCAAAAGCTTTAACAGCAAGTTTCACATGATTACCCAAACAGTACAAAAAGCCATTTTTTGATGACTGAAATGCACATAAAAAGTAAAATGACAAATGAGACAAACAATGGCACCGCTTATAAAACTTTATGGATGCAAGTTTCCTGGAAGTTGTTCAATAATAGACTTTGAACAAGCTTGTAATCTTACCAGCATATTTGAAGAAAAACGAAGATAAAATTCCTTGAGCTGCATTATTTATAATTAAAAGCATTGTAGCTTTTGAATGTCCTTGCAAGATATCAAAGCTTTCAGGGCCTGAAATATACAAACATGCAAAGTTCAAATTTTAACTTTAGATGGTTAACACTTACAAAGGACAAATAACGTGTGCATAATTAAAAGAGTATATATATGGGCCCGTCTAAAGTTGCTTGATGCATTGAAAATTTTGGGTCAACCTGACCTGTACAAAAAGGGCGGCCCCATAGATAGTTTGCCACCTCTAATTGACTTAGTCAACAATTGACACCATATATTCGTAGCCGATATGGAGTTTGTAAGTGCGGCCAATTTTATAAAAGGGAGACACTATACATAATTTTAGCTATAATGGTTCATAGTAAGTATTAGTGCAGACTAAAAAAATGGTCTTGTTTAGTAGAGAAGAAAAGGGGGAGATTGGATATCAGGTCAGTTAGTACCTTTGATAATGACAGTTACAAGGATCCCCAAGAAGTTGAATATAGCACCATATCCATATAAAAATAAATTCTGCAATTTAACAAGGTAAAAATTTCAGAACATGCTACACATATTCTCAAGTAAAAAGAAGGTGAAAGCGTAATTAATGGATGCAAATATGGAATATCAAAATCACCTGCATGTAAATGCTTGTATCATATTGACTTTTCAGTGCATATTCATTGAAAACTGATGCCATAGATGGTACAGTCACCTGTATATTCCACTCCTCAAGTTAGTTGAATTATACAAGCTCTAATGAGAATTAGAAAGTTCAATGTAGAAAGAGATATGCTTGCACCAAACTCATT
The DNA here is from genome assembly GCA_024085815.1 of Flaveria linearis. Taxonomy (NCBI): domain Eukaryota; kingdom Viridiplantae; phylum Streptophyta; class Magnoliopsida; order Asterales; family Asteraceae; genus Flaveria; species Flaveria linearis. The sequence continues at coordinate 56,221,529 of CM044017.1, read as the reverse complement.
TCAACTCCAATATGTGCACCAATACATCAATTTTTTACACTACATGATTCAGATTTACACATAAATTTGTTTTAATCAAATTATTATATAATGTATGAATTTTAAAATCATATGCACTTGTCTATCTTAAAAATAGATCATCCAATCAACTTAAATTAAAGCATAAATATGAACAAAATCATATACAATGTGGTATTCATTTTAAAGGTCTCAACAAGATTGTTATGATAATATATATATTGTAAATTAATTCTTCCTTTTTACGTGAATGATAATAATTGTGCTACTTACGAAAATGTGGTGTGATGAATGTTACACCAAAACTACACCATTATGGTGTTTTGGTGCATATATTGTAGACGGTCTCAACGTCTACTTACATTAACCCAAAGAATTATGCATTACACCTCAGTATGTTTGCATGTCATGTATAAATATGTCAAAATCAGTCTGCAAAGAAAGCTAAACCAACTTACAAAAATAAAGGTGTAAATATAAGCACCCATTGCAACTGGAAGCCCCATTGCACTAGAACCCTCAGGTAATGAACGCATTTGATTTATGCTTATTCCAATAAGTAACAGAGCAAGAGCCTCCCACTGGAAAGAAAAACAAAAAGGACTTCCGTCTAAATAACTATTAGCAAGTAGCACACAGGAAATCAAATCCTATATGGCAAGTGATCTCATGTAGAAAACGCAAAATATACATACATATATATAAACACTTTTAGAACCATGTGAGAGACCTGAATTATCGAAAATCGACGCTTCATTATGATCTTCAACAGAACCGCGATCACTAAAACCTGCAATTTTAAGTTAGAATTAGGGCACTAAGAAGAATAACAAACAAACAAATTCTAAACACAAAAATTTATGTGTGTGTCGAAAGCATATCCTTCAATTCTGCATTAGTAACAAAATTAAAACAAAACTGACAATGGATATGAACTTAGAAATCTAATTTTGTCCAGACGTATGACAATGGAAAAGAACAAAACACAAAAGGCTACAGGTAAAATAGTTTATTAATAAGATGTATTGATAAGGATGGGAACTTCTCATGATCACAATGCTACAAACAGACATATGACAATGGAAAAGAACAGAACACAAAAGATTACATGTAAAATAGTTTATTAATAAGATGTATTGAGGCAAGGATGGGAACTTATTATGATCACAATGCTACAAACAATTACCTTCAGATTGCTTAGCATCTTTACAGTTGCAGGATTAAAATAGAGCTGCAAAAAGATTATCAAATTAGATAATTAGGCTCCAAGTGAAATATCTGGATGTATGCTGTTTGACATTGATCATCAGCAAAACATACGATGTAATTCATATTAAAAAAAACACAACTGTTACAGAAACTAATTTTCTTTTCTTATTTATGTTCAGGTTACTTCTTCCACATATAAAAAGTGAAAGAAAAAGCATCAGTAACAAATACATCTACATGTGAAACAAATTAATGTTTATATCTCCACACCATTCCTTTTGTTGTAATATACTAATATCATTTATGTTCCTTGTTGGGTATGAGAATAATCAAGTCCTGGAATATTTATTAAATAAACTTTTAAGATTGATGAAATTTCTTGTTGAAATACCAAATGTGTCTGTGAACACGGTCTTCTGTTTAATGTCTACTTATGTAAACTTCTGTACATATGTCAAAACAACTATCATAGCACATGCGAGATGAATCCCTACGAAACCATTATGAAACTACATTCTAAGTGTTATCATAGCCATTCCTTCTGCATGCAATTAATAGTATAGCTTCAATGTACCATTAGTTCTCAGGTTTCTAAAAAAATTTTGATGATTTCTAAGAAAATTTAAACCATAAGAAATTCTACATCATAAGTACCTGCATGGTGAACTTAAGATAGTTATTAATAGCATAGAGGAATGCTGGAACAGCAAGAAGCACATTGTTGCGAGCTGCCTGCATAAAAAAACATGATAGACATCAGATTACAAGCTTTCTGTTCTATCAAAAGTAAATTAATGCCTCAATAGGTTCCAAAATGTGATAGAACTTCAAGCACAAAAAGATACAGCATGTAACATAATTTTCAAAACTTAATATCTGAAAATGCCAAATAGACACACAAAATTGTTAGATAAAAAAGTGTGGTTCAGTTCTTGTAACATTAACAAGCCAATTAATATTTGTAACTAACATAACACTAAAGTAGCAATGTGCATAATTAGGTGTTCTATGGTCTCCAATAGTCATATTATGAATCTTACAGAGTGATACAAAAATCATTTAGCAAGCTAAAATCATTGAAAATGATAATTGGTTTCGGGTGGGTCTTATAGTGACCACTGACTAATATCACATTAAATCCTAGGCCTGGCATCAGAATGTATTCCTGTGAAAAAAGACGATAAGGATGGTAGTGGAGCAGACAGGTAAAAAAGATGTACTTGTATATTTCAAAATAATCACATTTCAGCCAAGTAAAAAGTATACTTGCATCTAATAAAAGGTACCCCTAAGCATATAAAGTCTGCAAACGGGTATTTAGCCCTACCTTTGTTGTTGAAAGAACAGTAAACAGGGTCATAAATATGTTGACCCCAACTGAAATACAACAATGTTACCTGTACAAAGCTGGAGATAGAAAGAAGTGGTTTTTCTCCAATCTTCTGATTTCTAGCCTGAAAATTTAGAAGTAATAGAGCAATTTTTAAAACCATATAATATTAGCAAGGAAAAAAGAAAATCCATACCAAGTTACGTAGGCCCTATACATCTAGAAATTAACACAATGAAAGAACAAAATCTGGTAAGGAATTATCATTTTTCCTCAACTCTTTAACAACTTAGACTGTATAAAAGTTCTCCAGAAAACTGATCAACATTAAGGAAAATGTAGATAAATTTAAAATAAGTAAACCTTACCTGGATTAAAAGCATTACTATTGCAAATATAACTTTTGCAAATTCAGTCAGAAAGTTAACACTGACAGGGCTAAATTTGAACTTCCCATCAACCTTGGACATGTACACCAAAATTGGCTGCCAAAGAAAATGAAGATACTTAGTGGACAAATAACTTATGCAGCATGAACATAGTGCACAACTAGTTATACCTAAAAGATTTGAACCAATAACAGTTCAAATGTTTAAAACTGTTCTTGTTATGAAAAAGATTCAAATACAATAAAAAGACAACCAAGACATTACTTATCCAGTCTTGCACTCAAATCAGGAGAAGGACGTTACACCACGAACCTCACCACAACTGGATATACCAAATGCTTTATTGGGTTGTTTCGATCAAATGAGTTTGGTCCTTATGAATTTCTACAGGTCTTTAAACAGAAATAGATAATGTAATAACAGAATATTGAGAGTCAATACTTAAGATAGCCTAATTGAATATGCACTCAGGTAGGTTATCTCAAAACCTTTTTACTTTAGTAATCAAGAGCCTGTTTTCCACGGTTAGGAATTGGTGAATAAACCAATAAGACACAAATGCAGGGCTTAGAATAGGTGACAAAAGTTTCTTTTGAAACAAACTACAATGCATGAACAAAAAGGTAAGGGCTTTCCAAAGAAACCCATACACAAAATGATAAATCTGACTCTTTAATCTAATAATGAACAAAAGAGATCACCTGTAAGCCAACTAGCATGCAATCACCAACAACCAAAAGAACATTTAGCGCCCGTTGCTTCTTCGAAAACTTGCTCCGATGCCGATCATAAGCCCTAGACACTGTTTTCGCAGACGGATTCACCAACTTGGAATGACAGACACTGCATTCTATCATCCCTTGTTTCATCATCCAAATCCTCCCTGCCTCACTCACCTCCTCTATATATCAAATCTAAAATCATAATTCCCAACCAACACAAATCAGCATTACACGATAAATTACACCTCTCCACTATTGCCAAATCCAATATAACAATAACAATAACAATAATAATAATAATAATAATAACAGTTCTGATTGATAACAACTTCATAAGTAAGTAAACTATAATCAAATTACTAATGCTAAACCCTAATTTCAATTAGATCTTAACTAATCATAACAATATATCTCAACACAGAAGATAAATTAAGCTCCACCGATCTCAGATCTTGAAACTTTTACATCAAAACCGACCTTTTTCAACAATCAATGTAGTAATAACACAGTAAAAACACATTACACACAACTGAACAATAAGATCAAAAACTTACCCCGATTACACGATCTCAAAACACAAAAGTATCACGCGGTGGTATGAATTCGACCTAGATCTGATCTGAGAGCTCCGGCGACAATGATTCAACAGTTTCAGCGGTTGAATCTGTATGTACAATGATACAAATAAGGCGCGAAATAAACCCTAGAAGAATATTATTGCAGAATTGAGCTCCTTTGATTTGGATTTGATGCGAAGAATATGCGTGAGAGATGGAGAGATTAAGATTATTATTATTGTGATGGATTATTGTTGTTAAGATTGAATCGATGTGAATTGAATAGTGATTTTGCTTTAGAATTACGTTGACGCGATGGTGTGATCTACGAAAAACGTCACCGACAAACGCTTTTATTTGCATTTCGAGTCAAATCATTGTCTCACGTGTTATATACAATTTTTTTAACGATTTGTTTCGAATGATAATTGTTATCTTAATCGGGATCATCTGTTCATTTTTCAGCTAAGACCGTACCACCAACCGTCTCAGGAAGAAACATGTTGTTAAAAAATTCACTGGCTCAAATCTAAGCAATTTGCTAAGAGTAAGGAGCTGTTTGATTGCGCTGACTGAGTAAGATCTGACTGAGTCAGACTGAGTCAGAAGCTGACCCAGTAAGAAGTTCTGACTGAGTCAGTCTGCATCTGACTGAAACTTGGTTGTTTGATTATGTATCTGACTGAATCTGCTGAATGAAAAAAATAACCTCTATATACACTTCTGTTAAATTTCTCTGTTATTATTATTATTATTATTATTATTATTATTATTATTATTATTATTATATTATTATTATTATTATTATTATTATTATTATTATTATTATTATTATTAATATCTCCCCTTTTTTAAACACTTCTTTTTCACAAACAAAACTACTCATTCTTGATTCTCCAACAAAAGTTAAAGGTTTCATGGAACCCTAATTCCACCTGCAAAGACCCACAAACCTTCAAAATCATTTTGGGGCAGGTGGAATACATCAAAAATTCACAAATTCAGTCACTTTTCTCCCCGATTCATCCCCAAATTAACAATCTTTATCCTCTGATTACCACATTAATGCATCAACAAACCTTAACCCTCGATCGAGAGGGCTTGCGGCGGAGGGAGGAGGGCGGCGGAGGGAGGGCGACGAAGGGTGGTCATCGGTCGCGAGGTGCTGCGGGTCACGAGAGGGAGGTGCTGCGGGTGGTCGTCGGTCGCGAGGAGCAGTCAGCCGGTCAGCTTCTTTTTTTTCATGGTCTGGGTCAGCACCGGAGACCCGGTCAGCCGGGCTCGAAGCCGAAATCAAACGGGCTAACCGCTGACCGAGTTAGCGGGTTAGCCCGGTTAGCGGGTCAGCAACAAAATCAAACAGCCCCTAAGACTTTAACCTATGAACTCTCAATATTTACATATCATGGGCAGCTATCCTTAACCAGTTGGGTTAAGGATCACTGGTCACTTGTTATATACATGTTTGGTGTTCTAATTCGTAAATAACTTTTTTACGAACAAGTCTCCAGAAGTTTTTTGACAATTAATTGGATCGACGAGTCACTTACGCATCCAATCATCTTCATTACTTAAGTACGAAACATTACGGCATTAGATTAGCATGAACAAATCTTTTCATAACCTAGTTTGGCTCTACTTCATTATTTTTTAGATGTAATGCTATGAACAAGAGAAATGTCTAGAGAATCCCTTTTGTGAATACCACAAACTTATTATATATGTTCGTCTAACCTATTTTAATGGTAAGTCCAGCTTATGAGATTTGAATCCTGTGGTAAGTTAGTTTTGATATGCATTTATATGAATCAGTGATTGTGTTTTTTAACTCGTATAATTTGTTTTGGGCGCACAAGTATGTATGATGTATAGGTACATCAAACTTTACGGGTTTAATTCATGTGTATATAGGAGTGCATCTTATCCTTTGCAAACTAGGTTCAACTTTTCATGCTTAAGACATTGAGTGGGAATTGTTTTATTAATACTCATTGCTTGACTTTCTTTAAAACTTTGTAAGAAAAGAAATGAGGCTTTGCAAATCATGATATGAACAAAAAACTGTTACATGATATAACATCCCTTGCAATTTGTATTCCTATGTAATAAGCACAAACTCATGATATATAATGATTTCTTGGTTTTTAAGGCTTTCAATAATTGCTAAAGTAATAAATAATACAATAGAAGATACAATTTGCTAGATATTTTAGTGTTATTGAATTAGCTAGTCGACCGATGTGATCATAATATCCATCCAACAAGTCAAGAGGTGCGAAGTGCACGTTTATTTGAATTTATTGTGATTTTCAATATTAAAACCTCCTTAGGGGCGATCAATGGGTGTTCCAAAGGGGCAACGCCTATTGGTAGCATGGATCAAGGGGCAGAGTCGGGTCGAGCTAAAGTTTCACATGTGGAATTTAGGGTAATATGTGCTTGTTTTTAAAAAATGAAGCATGTTGTTAGATATTTTAGTGTAATTGGATTGACTAATGACCAAAGTGATAATAATATCCATCAAACAAATTAGAAGGTGCGGAGTGCACGCTTGTTTGAGTGTATTTATGATCTTTGATGTTAAAAACCTTCTTAGGGGCGAAGCCCCTAAGCAATGGGGGTTCCAAGGGGGCAACGCCCCCTTGGCGGGGTCCGGGGCAGCGCCCCTGGTAGCGGGGTCTAAGGGGCGGCAGCCCCTGGCGAGGTCCAAGGGGCAGAACCCCTGGCTGGGGTCGAGTATTTTGATAAAAATGGCTTCATTAAAAAATGCATTTCGAATTGATTTTCCAGAATTTCACATGTGAAATTCGAGTGGAAAATACGTATTTTTTAATCATTATTTAAAATAAAAAAATAATATGATTAAACCGCCAAATGGCAGTTTTTCCCGGTTTTTTCCCTCAAAATCGAATTAGATTAAAAAGTTGGTCACTTTTCTCTTGATCTCTTCTTTTGGTTTCACGAATTCACACAAAATAGCATATTAATTCTTGATCTCGTCTGAGTTGTATCCGATTGATTTATTCGAGTGAACCATTGAATAATTTCGATCTGAAAGTGATCTTCACGACTCTTAGATTATCCAAGTTTATTTCAAGTTTTCTACAAAGATCAAAATTATTTACTGTTGAAGATGACGGACGGGGATTCTGTGAAAGACATGACAAGCAAATTTGCAAAACTAGACAAGTTTGAAGGACAAGATTTTCGAAGATGGCAGAAGAAGATGCATTTCCTGTTGACCACTCTGAAGGTTGTGTATGTTCTAAGTACTCCTATGCCAGAATTGACGGAAAACGAGACTATGGAACAGACAAGGAGGCGATGCAAGTGGGAGAACGATGACTACATCTGTCGTGGTCACATCTTAAACGGTATGTCTGATGCCTTATTAATATCTATCAAAATGTTGAATCTGCAAAAGAACTGTGGGATTCCCTTGAATCCAAATATATGGCAGAAGATTCTTCAAGTAAGAAATTTCTGGTTAGTAATTTTTTAAATTACAAGATATTGGATTCAATGCTTGTCATGGAACAATATAATGAACTATTAAGGATTCTGGGACAGTTTGTTTAACATGATATGAAGATGGATGAATCCATCTTGGTTTCTAGTATAATTGACAAACTGTCTCCTTCTTGGAAAGATTTCAAACATACTTTGAAACATAAGAAGGAGGAATTGAGTCTGGTCCAACTTGGTAGTCACTTCAGAATTGAAGAGTCTCTAAGGGCTCAAAAGGGTGACAAAGTTAAGGACAAAAACATGGCTGGACCTTCACAAGTGAATATGATGGAAGAAGGTGAATCATCCAAGAATACCAACAAGTTTAAAGGCAAATGAAAGTTTAAAGGTAACAATAACAACAAAGGCCCTAACAAGAAGCCAAAGCTAGCATGTTGGAAGTGTGGCAAACCTGGTCATTTCAAGAAGGATTGTCGAGTTGGTAAAGGCAAGAATGATGATGGTCCAAGTGGATCTAAGGATCCGAGAAAGCAACAAGGTCAGATTTTAGTTCCAAATTATAATTCGGGTGGGAATTATGTATCACTAATTTCTGAATCATTTTATGTGCAGGATGATGATGTTGCTTGGTGGGTTGACTCGGGAGCAACTAGTCATGTGTGTAAAGATCTTCGTTGGTTCAAGGACTTTCAACCAATTGAAGATGGATCATTATTAAAATTGGGCAATATTGCAACCGAACCAATCAAGGGATTAGGAAATGTGAAACTTATGTTTACTTCTGGAAAATGTTTAGTATTAAATAAAGTGTTGTATGTACCTGGGATTCGAAAGAATCTGTTGTCTGGTATTGTATTAAATAATTGTGGTTACAAACAAGTATTGAAAAGTGACAAGTATATCTTGTCAAGACATGGTACTTTTGTTGGATTTGGTTATCTATGTAATGGTATGTTTATGTTGAATTTGGATATTTCTTTTAGTAATGATTCTGCTTGTATGGTTTCAACTAGTTCTAGTAATAATATAAACAAATTGACATTATGGCATGCTAGACTAGGACATGTTCATTATAAAAGGCTAAAAGATATGTCTAAATGAGTTTAATCCCTGCTTTTGATATGAACAATGAAAAATGCAAGACATGTATGTTGACTAAGATAACTAGACAACCTTTTAAAGATGTTATTAGGGAAAGTAAAGTTTTAGATCTCATACATAGTGATTTATGTGATTTGCATGCTACACCATCGTTAGGTAATAAAAGTATTTTATTACGTTCATTGATGATGCCTCTAGATATTGTTATATTTATTTATTGCATGCTAAGGATGAAGCTCTTGATAAATTTAGAATTTATAAACAAGAGATAGAGCTTCATCAAAATGGGTTGATTAAAACTCTTCGTACTGATAGAGGAGGTGAGTATTATGATCCGGTGTATTTCCAATCCACTAGTATAATACATCAAATTACAGCTCCTTATACACCACAACAAAATGGTGTAGCAGAAAGAAAGAATAAAACGTTGAAAGAAATGGTTAATTCTATGCTGTCCTATTCAGGTTTGAGTGAAGGATTTTGGGGTGAGGCAATGTTAACAGCTTGTTATCTATTGAATAGAATTCCTAATAAAAAGCCCCCAAACTTAAATTATCTTAAAGTTTGGGGATGTAGAGCTGTTGTGAGGCTTACCGAACCTAAAAGGAAAACTTTAGGTGAAAGAGGTATAGATTGCATCTTTATTGGATATGCTCAGCATTCCAAGGCTTATAGGTTCTATGTCTTAGAACCTAATGATTATGTATCTGTAACTCGGTTATAGAGTCAAGAGATGCGATATTTGATGAAGAAAGATTTACTTCTATATCTAGACCAAAGGATGTGATTTTCAATGTTTCTCAAACATATAATACATTTGGTATTAATTCGGTTAATAGCAAAGATGTACCTTCTACTAGAACTGAACCAAGAAAAAGTACAAGAACAAGAAAAGCCAAGTCTTTTGGTGATGATTTTCAACTGTATTTAGTTGAAGGATCAAGGAATGAGATTGGATCTTAATATCAATATTGTTTTAATATTGAGGAGGATCCAAAGACTTATAGTGAGCTACGGCTTCTAGAGATGTTGCATTTTGGAAAGAAGCAATCCAAGATGAGATGGATTCCATTATGCAAAATAATACTTGGAAGTTGGCTGATTTACCTCCTGGATGTAAACTATTGGGATGTAAATTGATATTTAAAAAGAAAATGAAGGTGGATGGTAGCATAGATCAGTTTAAAGCTAGATTAGTTATCCAAGGCTTTAGACAGAAAGAAGGTATTGATTTCTTTCATACTTATGCTCCTGTTGCTAGAATTTCTACTATTAGATTGTTATTAGCGCTTGCAGCTATACACAATCTTGTGATTCATCAAATGGATGTGAAAACTGTATTTTTAAATGGTGAATTAGATAAGGAGATTTACATGAAGCAACTTGAAGGCTTTGTTATGCCTGGTAATGAGAATAAAGTTTGTAAGTTGATAAAATCTTTATATGGTCTAAAGCAAGCACCAAAACAATGGCATCAAAAGTTTGATGATGTTGTGTTGTCTAATGGTTTTGTTCTAAACCAAGCAGACAAGTGTGTATATAGCAAGTTTGATACTTCTGGTAAAGGAGTTATAATTTGCTTATATGTAGATGACATGTTAATATTTGGTACTGACCAAAGTCAAGTTGATAAAACTAAAAATTCTTGTCATCTATGTTTGCTATGAAAGACATGGGGGAGACTGAAGTGATCCTTGGTATAAAGATCAAGCGTGGGAACAATGATATTTCAATTTCTCAATCTCATTATATTGAGAAGATTTTGAAGAAATTTAACTTTGAAGATTGTTCTCCTGTAAGCACTCCTATAGATCCTAATCTTAAGCTTCTACTTAATAAAGGTATTGCAGTATCTCAACTTGAATACTCAAAAGCTATTGGAAGTCTCATGTATGCGATGATTAGCACTAGGCCTGATATAGCCTATACAGTTGGAAAACTTAGTAGATTTACTAGTAACCCTAGTTCACATCACTGGCAAGCTATTAATCGAGTATTTAAGTACTTGAAAGGAATAATGAGTTATTGTTTAACATATTCTGGATTTCCTTCTGTTATTGAAGGTTATTCGGATGCAAGTTGGATAACAAATATGGAAGATCATTCTTCCATAAGTGGATAGACATTCCTACTTGGAGGAGGTGCCATCTCTTGGGCATCAAAGAAACAAACTTGCATTACTAACTCAACAATGGAATTTGAGTTTGTTGCATTAGCAGCAGCTGGTAAAGAAGCTGAATGGCTAAGAAACTTGATTTATGAAATTCCATTGTGTCATAAACCGATATCACCTATATCTATTAGATATGATAGTGAAGCCACTTTGGCTAAGGCTTATAGTCAAGTGTATAATGGCAAGTCTAGACACTTAGGTGTTAGACATAGCATGATTCGTGAGCTCATCATGCATGGTGTGATATCTGTGGAGTTTGTGAGAACTCAACATAATTTAGTCGATCATCTAACTAAAGGGTTAAATAGAGATCTTGAGCACAAGTCGGCTTTAGGGATGGGATTGAAGTCCACCTAAATTCTCTCATGTTAAGATACCCAATTCCCATCTAGTATAACACTAGATGTTGAATTCAATATGGAAAGCTTAACATTTAGAGATTGGAACACACTAGTAGCAACATCCCAAGGTATGTGTTCAGACCTGCAAGTTGAGGAGGTTGAAGTCTAACTTCTTAATAGTTTTTTTAAAAAATTGCATATGCACGTGCAAGAGAAAAAAGAGATACCTATATAAGCATGAAGTTTAGCTGCGTCAAGAAGTCTGGACTTGGCTTTGATATGCTTATGAAGGATAAGGACACAAGGCTAGTAAAATATAGTGTCAAGTAAGAATATATAAATATGTAAACTTTTATGTATATTATCTTCATGTATTCACTATGAATACCAAGGGTTCAATCCTAGTGACACCCCTAATATTCAAATATTTGGAATGTGTAATATACTAAGATGAAATTCAATCGTCATGACATTTTCATTTATGCATAAGTTTGTAGTTTGTGTGAGTTTGTTTTAGTTAATCAAGGATTACACTAAAATGGGGGAGGAATGTTAGATATTTTAGTGTAATTAGATTGACTAATGACCAATGTGATCATAATATTCATCAAACAAGTTAGGAGGTGCGGAGTGAACGCTTGTTTGAGTGTATTATGATCTTTGATGTTAAAAACCTTCTTAGGGGGGAAGCCCCTAAGCAATGGGGTTCCAAGGGGGCAACGCCCCCTTGGCGGGGGTCCGGGGGCAGCGCCCCTGGTAGCGGGGTCCAAGGGGCGGCAGCCCCTGGTAGCGGGGTCCAAGGGGCGGTAGCCCTGGCGGGGTCCAATGGGCGGCAGCCCCTGGCGGGGTCCAAGGGCAAAACCCCTGGCTGGGGTCGAGTATTTTGATAAAAATGGCTTCATTAAAAAATGCATTTCGAATTGATTTTACAGAATTTCACATGTGAAATTCGAGTGGAAAATACTTATTTTTAATCATTATTTAAAATAAAAAAATAATATGATTAAACCGCCAAATGGCAGTTTTTCCCGGTTTTTTCCCTCAAAATCGAATTAGATTAAAAAGTTGGTCACTTTTCTCTTGATCTCTTCTTCTGGTTTCACGAAATTCACACAAAACGGCATACTAATTCTTGATCTCGTCTGAGTTGTATCCGATTGATTTATTCGAGTGAACCATCGAATAATTTCGATCTGAAAGTGATCTTCACGACTCTCAGATTATCCAAGTTTATTTCAAGTTTTCTACACATGCTTTTGTTTGATAGTTAGCCCCATCCCTGCAAGAAGTCACAAATTCATGTATTTTTGGTCAAAACTTCTTATGGTTCAAGAAACTCAAGCAAATCATACAGCGTTCATAACATTTGAGTTTTATTCGATTAAACGTTTGGATTGAACACCAAATAGGTTCAATCTAAAGTGTTTCTCTCCATTTTTTATTACAAAAATATTAATCCTCTACACAACTTGTTGTTTTGAGACATATAATCTCTCTCCTCGGAGCAATTGAACCAACATCTCAATTGAACAATGTGTGTTGGGTTTTTGGTAAATCTCATCCTTTGAGACCACGATACAACAATTTTTATTGCTTATCAAACATTGCACATGTGATGATAAAAGGATTGATTTTACTAAGTTTTCAAGGATTCAAGTAACTAGCAACCATGTTTGGTGCCAACATATGTTTATAATAAACTGACATTAGAGAAACAAAGTCTTTGGTGTTGTTTGTGTGTTAATTGTTTCATCTCACCCACAAAGTTTGGTTGTTTTATATTTAGACGTTGTCGTAGCCTATCGTATGTGAATAATCACGATAGCTCGCTGCTATCCACCAAGAATTCCTACAATATAAACAAATAAAATAATTGTTTTAGACCCTTAAATTTTAAGGATATAAAAACTACCTTTATCTATATTATAAGTAAAAAATATATGTGATAATCCATCAATTATTATGTTTTTAGAAAAAAGTAAGAAGAGATAACACAATGACTAAAGATTTAGTTATAATATTCTTGTAACTTTTTATACGAAGAATGTGATAACAGATATTGATTTGTGTTTAAGATAGATTTTAGGATTACTCTATATAACAAAAAAAGAAACAATTTTGTTTATTAAAAACCTTGATTTCATAGTTCACTTAAGCCTAAAAATGTGTTGAGTCGCCAATGCTAACCATCAAGCTATGTCATGACCATGAATCTATCATATTTTTATGGCTGCAATCCTAAATAAGCGAGACTAATTTGAGCTGGTGTGTTTAATGAAACCAACCAACCAACACAAACCAATTTTTTTTCTATTTTACCTAAAATCTAACCTAAAAAAGCACTTATGTTATCATTTTAAAAGAGGAAATATCATATAATAGTAAGAAAATTTTAAAAGTGTTTCAATTAAATCAAATTGATTCACTAAACCATCAAATCAAGTTATCATTATTTTTTTTGTGTCAAGAAAGAAAAATGAAGCACAATATACGAGGGACAAGATTTTCAATATATGTAATTGTATTTTAAAAATTAAGAAAACATGTTAACTATATCAAAAAATTTAAAAATAATAAAATCAACTTCACAACTCTACATCAGATACAAAAGGTGAAAAAAATAATAATATTTTCTAACCTAAACAAAAAGAAAATAATGTTAAACATGTAATTTAAATAAAGCATTAAAGACCGAATAACTTAATTAAAACAAGTTTTAAACTTGAGTGACTTAATTAAAACATTATTAAATTCTATTATCGAGATTTTATGAATTTATGAAACTTTAAACCAAATTTAATATTGTAACACCCAACCCGGAGAGGCTGACGTGTCACTATTACAGATATCAAATCAAAAACCAAATCCATGATATTAAAGAGATAATTTCAAGCAAACCAGATAATCCGAAAGAACCTAATTAAGTTATTCATTACATCGAACAAAAAAAATACAATCTTGATCTTCAACCACTCTTCACTGATTTCCCGGAATACCCTGATTACCTACAATCAAATAAGAAAACACCACAAACGAAAATACGGCTGAGCCAAAAGTTGCTCAGTGACGGAAATAACAATAGTAATGATACGAAGCATAACATACTGATATCTGATACTGAACTGATCATATGATATGGAAAACGGAAATCTGAATCTAAACATATAATACTGATGCTGAACATGTAATACTGAACTGAACTGATCTACACGACGCGTATATACAAACAAAATAAGTCGTGTAATATAAGAAGTACCCAGAGCCAAAACTGAACTGATAAGTACATAGCTAGCTAGACTATGCACTAATGAGATGGTGTGTGGGCGTACACACATGATTCCATCCCCCGGAACTGAACTGAACTGAACTGAACTAGGATCGATCCATCCGCCTCCCAGATATTATGGCCAAAGTACTACCTGAGTACTAACGTGTTAACGGAGACGCCGTGAACTATTTATTACACACCGTCACGAAAAGTGTCACATCATTGACGCCACAATGACATGTCGGAGAGCTCGGGTAACAGAGTATCAAATCAAATGATAGTACAACTACCAACATATAACGTATCAATAGAACATTTATAGGAACATGCAATAATGAGCACAACTTATAAAATATATATTGCATGTTGTAAGCCTTCAACAAGTAAAATTAACAAGTCGAACGAGTCATAGCATAACAAATAATGTTAGACGACTAGTAAAATACCAAAGGCCAAACGAGTCATATTAACGGAAACATGGTATCAAAATCTGTACTACAAAGTAACAGAACAGAATTTATACTATGATAAAGGTAACCAAGAATCCGTACTACAAAGTAACGGAAACAAAGTGAATACTATGATAATCAAAGGAACAGAATCCGTACCTTATACACGAATGACAATGATCAGAAACAAGGTCTAGGCTCGGTTAACGCCGCGAGAACCTACGATAACGTAACGCAAATTATAGTTTGGAAAATTCCAGTTCTGCCCTTGTCTTCTTGCACTCGTTAAAAATACTAAACGATGTTTAAAAATTCTGAAAATCTCCAGTTTACTAGATTAGTGATTTCTAAACAACTTTCATTTAAAAAAGTTTCTGATTTGGATTACCGAAATATGAGAAAAACGTGGATCTTTACAGCTGCGCAGAACTGCTAGCTGTTACGAAAACGACTATTTGGAGATCTAAACGAATGAGTTTTCCTATGTTTTATATATCAACAGATTCGTTTTTCGACGAACTTCGTCATGGACATAAGGTTTAACTAATTTGAATCTGTTATGAAGAAGTTATGGCCTCTGTAAGTTGGCTATAAAATACGGGCCTAAATCAATTGTTTACAGTTTATTTTTAAACAAAATAAACTATTTATAACGTTCGTTAACAATATATATATAAGAATTGTTAAGGTTTTACTAGACTAATTTACAGAAATTAATTAGGTATTTTTATAAAAGAAGTTTTATATTTAATCAGATGTTTACCATTTATTTAAAAAAACCCATAAAAATAATTAAACCAAATGCCTTCGTTATATTGTTTTATAAAGATTTAAACTTAAAGAAAATTATAGAAATAAGGTTGATGATTAAAAATGAACAGAGTTTATAAAAGAATTTTTATGAATTTTAGTAATTTTTACATAATTTTTTTAAAGGCTAAATAGGCTATTAAAAAAATATGGCAGGGGCTCGGGTTCGAACCCGTGACCTCCTGCCCATCCCTCTTCCGCTTTAACCAGCAGGCTAGGGCGCCTGTGCCTAGCCTGTATTGGTTTTTAATACTTTTAACAAATCCCAAACCAAAATCCCCAAATTTCAAACCATACAAACCCTAGAAACGGAATCAATACAATTGACCACAAATTCGATTATGTTAATGTCTAAATTCATAGGGCTTTTGTTCATCAATCCAAATCGAGCTAATAGGTGTGTTCAATTACTTGTTAATCAATCCCGAATCCAAAATCCCCAATTTCAACCCGTATAAACCCTAGTTTCGAAATCCACCAAATTGAACATCAATTCGTAGTTGTTTATGGAATTAAGTATAGGGCTTTCATTTCTAGACTAAAATCGAGTATGTAGGTGTTCTCAATTACCTGATTTGGAGTTCGATTGATGATAACCCACGAAGAGCAGGTCGCGGTTGAGGAGAACTTGGTTCGATGCCCAAATCCCGATGATAATCAAATTAAACTCGGGGTTAGCTTCGTATTATGGTCTGGAAGTAAAACCCCTTATCAATTTTAGTTAAAATTGATCGGAGATAGGTGCACAATCGAGTTGCAGGTCGCGGCTTATGATGGTGATCGACGGGGTGTTTAGGTTTGTTTTAATTGAAATTGAAAACAGCATTCGTTTAAGAATTGATAGATGATTGTATATACTAAGTTAATTGAATTATTGTTATTATTATTATGGGTATTATAATTCTACCCCCCTTAAAACAATTTCGTCCCCGAAATTGCTAGGTACAGATCGAACCAGATATGACATAACGTACACGGAGTAGTAAAATCAACAGGTGAACGAAATCACTCATAACTATTCAATTGCTGAAACAAAATCGGTCCGATAAACGAAATCGTATAAGAGCTGACTAATGTGATGTTCAAGAAACAGATAACTGATAACTTCATAACTGATATCAGAAACATATAAGAGATAATAACTAAGAGGTAAATAGATACGGATATTGAGAACGGATTTCATCTTCTATCTCCCATGTAGCTTCGCGTTCGGAATGGTTTTTCCATGATACTTTAACAAAAGGGATAGTTTTCCTACGCATAATGCGTTCCTGTCGGTCAAGGATAGCTTCTGGTTCTTCCTCGAATGATAAATCCTCACGAATCAAATGAAGCGGATAATTCACAACGTGAAGAGGATGATAATTGTACCCCCTTAAAAGAGATACATGGAAGACATTATGCGCATGTGACAGTTGAGGTGGTAAAGCCAAACGATACGAAACCTCACCAACTCTTTCCAGGATTTCAAAGGGTCCGATAAACCGTGGACTAAGTTTCCCTTTTAGACCAAAACGTCGCACGCCTTTGCAAGGCGAAACCTTCAGGAACACTTTGTCACCGATCTTAAACTCCAAAAGTCGACGGTGTCGGTCTGCATAACTTTTCTGTCTACTTTGAGCTTCCTTTAACTTTTCTCTAGCAATAGCAACTTTCTCATTCGTGATTTGAACTAACTCGGGTCCTTCGATGACTCTTTCACCGACCTCTTCCCAACAAATAGGTACTCTACATTTACGACCATACAATAATTCGAAAGGTGCCATCCCAATGCTAGCTTGCCAACTATTGTTGTAAGCAAACTCGACCAAACACAAGTATTCATCCCAGTTCCCAGTCCGCTCTAAGGCACAAGCTCGAAGCATGTCCTCAAGTGTCTGAATAGTACGTTCCGACTGACCGTCAGTCTGAGGGTGAAACGTCGTACTAAACCTCAACTTGGTACCCCATGCAGCTTGCAAACCCTTCCAAAAACGAGAAGTGAACCTCGGGTCTCGATCAGACACAATAGACACCGGAGTGCCATGAAGTCTAACAATCTCTTGTGTAAACACTTCAGATAGTTTGCTAACCGAAAATCCTTGCTGAATTGGGAGAAAGTGAGCTGACTTTGACAATCTGTCAACGACAACCCATATTGCATCATTCTTCTTAAATGTTCTTGGCAACCCTGTCACAAAATCCATGGAAATATCATCTCATTTCCATACAGGGATAGGTAGTGGCTGAAGCAAACCACTAGCTCTCTGATGTTCAATCTTGACCTGCTGACAGGTAAGACAACGGCTAACATACTTAGCCACATCCTCTTTCATTCCATTCCACCAAAAGTTTTGACGAAGATCACGATACATCTTAGTAGATTCAGGATGGATAGAGAACGGAGAACTATGTGCCTCAGCTAATAACGATTCTCAAAGAGAAGAATCATTAGGCACACATAAACGTTTACCACACCAGATTACTCCATGTTCATCTACTCTGAATTCTGATTGTTCACCAATCTCCACATTCTGTAAGATTGCCCAGAGTTCACCATCGTCTTTCTGTGCTTTCTTAATCCGGAATATTAAGTCTGACTCAATCTGAAGTCTAGCGAGATATCCGTCGCTCTTACCAATATGTAGGCCAATACCCAATCTATCAAGATCAGTAATGTTCTGAGGCTGTAGCTGTAGGGAGGCTAGTGTTCCTGAGCTCTTCCTGCTAAGAGCATCAGCTACCACATTGGCTTTTCCCGGATGATACTAAATATTGGCATCATAATCTTTTAACAACTCTAACCATCTTCTCTGCCTCATGTTTAGTTCTTTTTGTGTGAAGATATATTTCAAGCTCTTGTGATCAGTAAAAATATCACAAGTCTCTCCGTAAAGACAGTGACGCCATATTTTCAACGCGAAAATAACAGCAGCGAGTTCAAGATCATGCGTAGGATAATTAACCTCGTAAGGTTTCAACTGCCGTGAAGCATAAGCAATGACCTTACCATGCTGCATTAGCACACATCCAAGTCCCTTTTTAGAGGCATCGCTGTAAATCTGATATCCACCCGTGCCCGATGGAAGTATGAGAACCAGAGCAGACACCAATCTTTTCTTGAGCTCTTCAAACTTTTCTCTCGTTCATCATTCCAAGAGTACTTAACCCCTTTCCTTAACAGTTGCGTAAGGGGTAAAGCTATAACAGAAAAACCTTCGACAAATCTGCGGTAGTAACCAGCAAGGCCAAGGAAACTACGGACTTCTGTGGCTGAGGTAGGTCTAGGCCACTTAGTGATCGCCTCTATTTTAGCAAGGTCCATCATAATACCATCCGCAGAAACGACATGACCCAAAAAGGCTACCTTGCTCAGCCAAAATTCACACTTTGAAAATTTAGCATAAAGCTTCTTTTCACGTAGTGTTTCGAGCATGATACGAAGATGATTCTCATGCTCCTCCTTACTTTTAGAATAAATTAAGATGTCGTCAATAAATACAATGACGAACTTATCGAGGAACTTGCGGAAGACTCGGTTCATTAGGTCCATGAATACGGCCGGGGCATTAGTTAATCCGAATGGCATAACCAGGAACTCATAGTGACCATACCGAGTACGGAAGGCAGATTTAGGGACGTCAGACTCCTTGATCTTTAACTGATGGTAACCAGACCTCAGATCGATTTTAGAGAAACACTTTGCACCCTGAAGCTGATCAAATAAATCATCAATACGAGGCAGAGGGTAACGATTACGAATAGTGATCTTGTTGAGTTCTTTGTAGTCAATGCAGAGTCTCATAGAACCATCTTTCTTCTTCACGAATAGGACCGGTGCGCCCCAAGGCGAGACGCTTGGTCTAGTAAATCCCAAATCTAGTAATTCCTGTAACTGCTCCTTTAACTCCTTAAGCTCCATAGGTGCCATACGATACGGTGCCTTAGAAATCGGCTCAGCACCTGGAATAAGATCAATAGTGAATTCTACCTCGCAATCTGGTGGAAGTCCGGGTAACTCCTCAGGAAACACGTCAGGAAAATCACATACAATCGGATAATCAGATATGTTCGGCTTTTCAGAAGATGTAGCTTTCACTGAAGCTAGGAATCCCACACAACCGTGTGATAAGAGTTTCTGAGCCTTAAACGCAGAGATGATTTTCAACGATTTCCGAGGCTAGTCCCTTGATAAACGAGTTCAGGGCATTGAGGATTTCCAAATAAACACGACGAGTCTGGCATTCAATAGTAACGTGATGTCGAGTTAACCAGTCCATACCAAGTATGACATCAAAATCACTCATTTGCATTGGAAACAAATCAGCTTTACGAATAATAGACTCGATTCTGATCGGACAATCTCTATAGACATGCGAGATGATAGTCGAATCTCCTAATGGAGTAGTAATAGCCAAAGTGTGCTCTAACGCAGTCGGTGCAGTCTTTAAGTACTTAGCAAACAAAAGAGATACGACAGAATGCGTAGCGCCCGTATCAAATAAGACATAAATATCCCGCTTGCCAATGTAAAGGGTACCGGAGATCATACCTAAGGCATTTACTATCAGTATCGGATAAGACATATATATGTATATAATACGTCCTCAACACCAAGTACCTCAAACAATTTCTCAATATGATTGTTCTAATTTTGCACCTCGACCGGATCACTAGAAGTACTGAAAGACTTAAGCCTTTGCTTCTAAAAACGTTCCAACCAGACATGAATACCATCACGGGGTGGTGGTGTATTACCAACGGAAGGTGCTCCTGTATTTTTTCCACCAGGTGGCGCCCCTGTGGCATTACCACCCGATGATGCCCCTGTGGCATTTCCACCAAGTGGTGCACCAGTGGCGTTACCGACAGGTGGTACTTCGGTAACATTTCCAACTGGTGGCATTCCAGTGGCACTGCCAGTAGGTGGTTACAACCATATTAGCCTGCTGCATTTGCTGGAAAACAGTTTGGGCAGTCTGAGCCATCATGTTAGGGAGCATCCCCGAAATAGCAGTGTCGACAACATTAGCGACCAGTGCTTCCAAGTTTGCATCAGACTAGGGGCCATTCGAGTTATTGCGGTTGTTCACACATCTCTTAGGAGCCATCGAAAATGAAGATATACGTGTGAACACTTGAATTTAGATTGGAAAGAGGTTAGATCCTAACCCAACGTCTACCCATTACCTCACAAGTTTATTATTAATGTTTAAGTTTTCTACAGGAAAGAGCCTTTGCTCTGATACCATAACTGTAACACCCCAACCCGGAGAGGCTGACGTGTCACTATTACAGATATCAAATCAAAAACCAAATCCATGATATTAAAGAGATAATTTCAAGCAAACCAGATAATCCGAAAGAACCTAATTAAGTTATTCATTACATCGAACAAAAAAAAATACAATCTTGATCTTCAACCACTCTTCACTGATTTCCCGGAATACCCTGATTACCTACAATCAAATAAGAAAACACCACAAACGAAAATACGGCTGAGCCAAAAGTTGCTCAGTGACGGAAATAACAATAGTAATGATACGAAGCATAACATACTGATATCTGATACTGAACTGATCATATGATATGGAAAACGGAAATCTGAATCTAAACATATAATACTGATGCTGAACATGTAATACTGAACTGAACTGATCTACACGACGCGTATATACAAACAAAATAAGTCGTGTAATATAAGAAGTACCCAGAGCCAAAACTGAACTGATAAGTACATAGCTAGCTAGACTATGCACTAATGAGATGGTGTGTGGGGCGTACACACATGATTCCATCCCCCGGAACTGAACTGAACTGAACTGAACTAGGATCGATCCATCCGCCTCCCAGATATTATGGCCAAAGTACTACCTGAGTACTAACGTGTTAACGGAGACGCCGTGAACTATTTATTACACACCGTCACGAAAAGTGTCACATCATTGACGCCACAATGACATGTCGGAGAGCTCGGGTAACAGAGTATCAAATCAAATGATAGTACAACTACCAACATATAACGTATCAATAGAACATTTATAGGAACATGCAATAATGAGCACAACTTATAAAATATATATTGCATGTTGTAAGCCTTCAACAAGTAAAATTAACAAGTCGAACGAGTCATAGCATAACAAATAATGTTAGACGACTAGTAAAATACCAAAGGCCAAACGAGTCATATTAACGGAAACATGGTATCAAAATCTGTACTACAAAGTAACAGAACAGAATTTATACTATGATAAAGGTAACCAAGAATCCGTACTACAAAGTAACGGAAACAAAGTGAATACTATGATAATCAAAGGAACAGAATCCGTACCTTATACACGAATGACAATGATCAGAAACAAGGTCTAGGCTCGGTTAACGCCGCGAGAACCTACGATAACATAACGCAAATTATAGTTTGGAAAATTCCAGTTCTGCCCTTGTCTTCTTGCACTCGTTAAAAATACTAAACGATGTTTAAAAATTCTGAAAATCTCCAGTTTACTAGATTAGTGATTTCTAAACAACTTTCATTTAAAAAAGTTTCTGATTTGGATTACCGAAATATGAGAAAAACGTGGATCTTTACAGCTGCGCAGAACTGCTAGCTGTTACGAAAACGACTATTTGGAGGTCTAAACGAATGAGTTTTCCTATGTTTTATATATCAACAGATTCGTTTTTCGACGAACTTCGTCATGGACATAAGGTTTAACTAATTTGAATCTGTTATGAAGAAGTTATGGCCTCTGTAAGTTGGCTATAAAATACGGGCCTAAATCAATTGTTTACAGTTTATTTTTAAACAAAATAAACTATTTATAACGTTCGTTAACAATATATATATAAGAATTGTTAAGGTTTTACTAGACTAATTTACAGAAATTAATTAGGTATTTTTATAAAAGAAGTTTTATATTTAATCAGATGTTTACCATTTATTTAAAAGAAACCCATAAAATAATTAAACCAAATGCCTTCGTTATATTGTTTTATAAAGATTTAAACTTAAAGAAAATTATAGAAATAAGGTTGATGATTAAAAATGAACAGAGTTTATAAAAGAATTTTTATGATTTTTAGTAATTTTTACATAATTTTTTTAAAGGCTAAATAGGCTATTAAAAAAATATGGCAGGGGCTCGGGTTCGAACCCGTGACCTCCTGCCCATCCCTCTTCCGCTTTAACCAGCAGGCTAGGGCGCCTGTGCCTAGCCTGTATTGGTTTTTAATACTTTTAACAAATCCCAAACCAAAATCCCCAAATTTCAAACCATACAAACCCTAGAAACGGAATCAATACAATTGACCACAAATTCGATTATGTTAATGTCTAAATTCATAGGGCTTTTGTTCATCAATCCAAATCGAGCTAATAGGTGTGTTCAATTACTTGTTAATCAATCCCGAATCCAAAATCCCCAATTTCAACCCGTATAAACCCTAGTTTCGAAATCCACCAAATTGAACATCAATTCGTAGTTGTTTATGGAATTAAGCATAGGGCTTTCATTTCTAGACTAAAATCGAGTATGTAGGTGTTCTCAATTACCTGATTTGGAGTTCGATTGATGATAACCCACGAAGAGCAGGTCGCGGTTGAGGAGAACTTGGTTCGATGCCCAAATCCCGATGATAATCAAATTAAACTCGGGGTTAGCTTCGTATTATGGTCTGGAAGTAAAACCCCTTATCAATTTTAGTTAAAATTGATCGGAGATAGGTGCACAATCGAGTTGCAGGTCGCGGCTTATGATGGTGATCGACGGGGTGTTTGGGTTTGTTTTAATCGAAATTGAAAACAGCATTCGTTTAAAAATTGATAGATGACTGTATATACTAAGTTAATTGAATTATTGTTATTATTATTATGGGTATTTTAAATATTCTCAAATGACCTGATTTACAAAACCATCTAATACAAACCTAATAAAAACAACCTATGTAGACTTAAAATTATTCAAAACAAACTTAAACCCACATACTCTACTTACATAGACCTATGAACATAATAAAGATTATTTAAATTGAATGATTGTTCAACAAACTTATATTAATATCCAGGAGTACACATACAAATATAATCACATTTACTATTATGACTTAAGTCACATTTAATGTTGATGTTCACCTACATAATATTATATGATGTTGTTTGTGAAAAATATTAAATTATAATTAGCAAAAAAAAACAAAAAAAAACAAAGCTTTGTAATTACTGTCTATATTTTCAAACATTGTATATACTTCTTGCATGCAATGCATATATTTATGTAAAAAAAATTATCAAATTAATTATTTCATATATTTTAAAATTATAACAATTTACCTAGACATGTGTAAGTTATATGTAAGTACCATAACCTGCGCAAAACTTACAATTGTGATGATTGTCATAGACAAATTTGTTTTGGTTCTTTTCATTTAAATGATAGAAGAATAAATATTATGTTTGAACTATTCAATCATTTTCTTATGTTTAAATTTTATTAATGAAAATGAATAATTCAATTTGTTTTGCATGTTCGTCTCTTAATAGTTAGTGCATGTTTGGGATTGAGTTTGAAAAGTCCTTTTTGACTTTTGGAGGGGTAAAAAGACGAAAATACCCCTCCAGAAGTCAGTAGAAGTTACTCCATCTTGACTTCTAGTGACTTCTGGAGGGGTATTTTCGTCTTTTTACCCCTCCAAAAGTCAAAAAGGACTTTTCAAACTCAATCCCAAACACCCCCTTAAAGTTCAATATAGATCTCTCCTCTATTGTTATGTATGAAAACAATACTTTGATTTATTTACCAGTTAATACAAAATAATATTATGGATTGTTATATTATATGATGATTATTGACATACTATACTTTTTATAAATAGTTAATTTCAATTTTATTCCATAATATTTGACAAAAGTAATTATTTTTTAGAATTCTTAAAAATATCAATTTAAGTCCAAAAGTTTCATAAATTGTTTTAATTTTAGTCTCAAAACTTTGTTATTTTGGATTCGAGTTAAAACAATTAATGATTTTTTTTGAAAACAACTTATTAAACTTTTTTAAAAACTGATATTTTAGAAGAAAATTGTTATATTATTAAATCTTAAGGAGCAAAACCGAATGTAACTCTTTTATAAAAATCAGTTATTGCCTTATAATCAACTAATCAAACTTGATAAAAGTTACAAAATCAATAAGATTTCCAATGAACAATAATAATTTAATTTTTAAACAAACCGACAGTTTTGCACACACAAAAAAAAAGAAAACAACAAACAAACCGACAATTCATGTGAAATCACCTATAAACTCACTGAGTTCGACCCCGAGTCATCCCCAACTCGGATCAGTGAGTTGTCGGTGGCGAGTTGACTCCTAGCTTTAGTTGGCGAGTCATGGTTCAAAGGTTCCAATAGTTTACTTGATTCCAAATCCAGCCTGTTGCTTATTAAACACCGACGATCATCAATCAATGATGTATACACATCAACCGAACCCCATCTGTTGATCTCCACCGTCCATTTTCACACCATCTTTATTGATCAATTGACAGAAATACTTGATCTAACAAACACACACACACACACACCTTCATTGTATTGGAGGTGAAGGAGAGCTGCAAGCAAGAATCTTGATACATAAAGCAGGTGCATTTTGAGCAGATAGTGTGAGTCAGATCTTGTTGGGGGTGAAGTCTCGGAGTCTCCACTCTCTGTAAGTGCACATTTCTGGTTTATTGATTTCTTATAGAACCCTAGAAGAAAGCAAGATTCTTTGATGGGTTTGTTGTTTTAGGTGTAATTTGGTGTTTGTTGGATATGGGTCTTTGTGATTTATGTGTTTTCAAGAACAATTGACCAAATGCTCTGATTAGTAAGAAAGAGGAACTTGATTGGTGTTAAATCTTGTGTCTTATTCTTCAAAAATTACATTAGAACCCTAAAAGGATCTTGATTCATTATTGGGTGTTCGTGCACATTTTAGTTTCTTGAAGTCACATAGAACCCTAGAAGAAAGCAAGAATCTTTGATGGGTTTGTTGTTTAAGGTGTAATTTGTTGTTTATATGATATGGGTTTTTGTGAGTCATGTGTTTTCAAGAACAATTGACCAAATGCCCAAATTAATAAGAAAAGGAACTTGATTGGTGTTAAATCTTGTGTTTTTTGTTCTTCATTTCTTGAAATCACATAGAACCCTGAAAGAAAGCAAGATTCTTTGATGGGTTTGTTGTTTTAGGTGTAATTTGTTATTTGTAGGATATGGGTCTTTGTGATTTATTTGTTTTCAAGAACAATTGACCAAAAATGCCCAAATTATCAAGAACAAGGAAGTTGATTCTCTTAAATCTTGTGTTTTTTGTTCTTCAAATTTTCCTTTAGAACCCTAAAAAGATACATAATTTGTTAGTGGGTTTATTGTTTTACTCCCTTTCAGCATCTGGACTTGTTTTTTTTAGGAAATCCTCACCAAATGCTCAAATATTCAAGAAAAGGAACTTATTAGTGAGTGTTTAGTTATTATGTTCTGCTAATTTCAGATTGTTGACTAATCTTTAATAATGTGTTTTTCTTCTCAAATCTCTGTTAAACCCTAAAAGGAAACACACTTTGTTACTGGTTTATTGTTTTAGTCAATACCAGTTATTATAAGCATCTGGGTCTCTCAAATTCATGGTTTTTAAACATCTTTTCACCAAATGCCCAAATAATCAAGAAAAGGAACTTGATTAATTGTTGTTACTTATCTTATGCTCATTTCATCTTTTGATGGTTTAATTTAACTTAAATACTGTGTTTTTGTCAAATTGTCATCAAACAGGAAGCAGCTTTTCAGCATATGTATCTATAGTTTATGCCTTTTTCCAAGAAAATTCCGCCAACTTAAATACTTTGATATTTTGATTCAACTTCTGCTCATTTGGCATAAGGAAAAAAGAGGAATTTATGTCATCAATGTGTGTTATGTTCTTCTGTTTTGCCTGCTCTTTAGCATATGAATCCAAATTTTAAACCGACAGCACAAATAAACAAGAAACAGACTTGATAGTTGATTCTTTGGCTATTTTGTTTTATTCATCTTCTGTGATACTGATTCATATTAAATATATCCTATTCATCATGGGGTATTTTAATTTGCTTATTATATCTTCATTGTATCACATTGATCTGTCATATTCATTAGTCAAACCTAATTACAAAGAAAAAGATGTTAATTCATCACTCGGAATTTGTTTTAACCCCCATTGTTTATTCAAAGCATTTTGGGCATCTCCTGTCTTTGTTTTTTACGATTCTTCTTTAACTAAAAACAAATAGAAAAGAGAAAGGAACTTAATTTCTCACTTGGGTTTGTTTCATGTATATTTTTCTTATTTTCTCAAATTAATCTCCCACAATTGACAAGAAACCAATCTTAAATTATCATTGAATATTAATAATTTGATGTTTGTTTCTTCTTGCTCGTTCAAAAGCATCTTGGATGTGTTAATTTTTGTTCTTTCATATCTTTATATGAAATGAGCTTAATTTATTGCTGGTTGTTCTGTTTTCCTTCTTTTGTTTTGCAGCAAAGAAGAATGGAGACAAAACGTGTGTCTTTTGGCTATAACTCTAATGTTTATGTTCGTTTCAATTGTGGATGCCGACACATCGCCAGTGTTGGTGAAGAAAGTTAAGGGGAAAAAAGTTTGTGATCAGGGTTGGGAATGTAAAGGGTGGTCCGAATACTGTTGCAACCTCACGATATCACAATATTTTGATTATTATCAGTTTGAGAATCTTTTCTCGAAAAGGAATTCACCAGTGGCACACGCTGTCGGTTTCTGGGATTTTAAATCTTTTATCACCGCCTCAGCCATTTACCAGCCCCTAGGATTTGGTACCACAGGCAACAAGACAACACAAATGTTGGAGATTGCTGCTTTTCTTGCTCATGTTGGAAGTCAAACTTCTTGTAAGTTTAAGCTTTCAATGCTTTGTCTTTCGTTCTTTATTCACAAGGAGTCTTGAATCTTGATGTAATTTTGTTACTGCAAATGGTTTAGGTGGATATGGAGTGGTGACTGGAGGGCCCACAGCATGGGGATTATGTTACAACAAAGAAATGAGCCCAATGCAAGATTATTGTGATGATAACTACAAATATACTTACCCTTGTGCCCCTGGAGCTTTGTATTTCGGTCGTGGTGCTTTGCCCGTTTATTGGTATGAAGTAACAGTTTATTTTTTTTATTTTGCTGTTCTTTTTGCACCACAAAATAGGTTTTTTTATAAAGTGGGAATATAAGCGGGCTGGATGGGTTGGGTAACCGGTCATAATGTGTACTTTTTGGAATGTGTTGGGTTGATCCGGACTACAATTGTTATATTTTTCAACAGATTTTTTAATGTAATTTGATTTTTGGTACTAGTAAAAAATGGATCAGTTTTGGCTGATCGAAACACTGTTTTCCCGAAATTTCTACTTTCTTTTACAAAATAGTTAGTGTGATAAATATAATTGCATAGTTTTTGTTTCAATAGTGTTCTGATTTTTCGAATACAACAATTAAGGATGTGTTAAGCATCAATAATACCACATTGACGACATTCGACCCGTTTCAAGTGTTTCCTTTTAGCTATCTTTTTTTAATTATTTTACCTGTTATAAATAAAACATAACCAGAATTAACCCATTCGTAACTAAATAGATCTGAAGTGCCATGTGTTTAAAGTTATATTGTTTTCGTACTAATCTAAACCTTTGAATCAAATGATTCAGGATGTTTTATGCATCAAAATAACCACTTGGGTGGCTTTCGACCCATTTAACCTCTATTTAATTCCTTTTCTTTCCCTTGGATGACTTTTGACCTGTTTAACCTTCTTTTATTTTCTTTTTTCCCAGATTAAACATAACTCTAACCGTCGTGTTTTTTCAGGAACTTCAACTATGGATACCTCGGCGACTGCTTAAAGGTTGATCTTTTACACCACCCCGAATACCTTGAACAAAACGCCACTTTGGCCTTCCAAGCTGCAATCTTTCAGTGGTTAACTCCATTGAAAAAGGGCCAGCCCTCGGCCCATGACATCATGGTGGGCAACTGGAAGCCCACCAAGAACGACACAATGTCCAAAAGGATTCCTGGATTCGGAACCACCATGAATATCCTATATGGCGAACGTACTTGTGGAAAAGGT
This sequence comes from Flaveria linearis, assembly GCA_024085815.1. Lineage (NCBI taxonomy): Eukaryota > Viridiplantae > Streptophyta > Magnoliopsida > Asterales > Asteraceae > Flaveria > Flaveria linearis. The sequence goes on along the minus strand of CM044017.1, from coordinate 56,192,539 downwards.
GATATTGATGACATGAACACCATCGTTACACATTACTTGTATTATCTTGACTTGATGGGTGTTGGCCGTGAGCTAGCCGGGCCCCACGAGGTGCTTACGTGTGCTGAACAGAAACCATTTAACCCGTCAACCACTAAAGACTCGGCTTCGAGTTAACCTTGGAGTCAAAGTCAAACACCATGTCAATGTGGCTTGAATCTTGAATGAAATAAAAGGTGCACACTTGGGAATGTTTGTAGGTTATGTGTCCTTTGTTTCTAAATGTTTATTATTTATTGTGGAGATATGTTTTTTGTTTTTAAGTTGGAATTATAAAGACAAATCATATATAAGTTTGTTCAGATTATGTTTCTTGAGTTTGCTTTTGTATTATAAAGTTTTTAATAATAATTTTGTATCAAGACATTAGTCTGTTACAGAAAAAATGTAGAACTACTTATTTGTCCATTGGTTTTGTTGGCATATGCAGATTCTAAAGTCCTGCTGATATTTAGAACTACTTTTGATTTTGAGATTGATATAGTTATGTTTAAAAATTTTGAGAAAAATCATAATTACATCAAAAGATATTAGCAATTTATATTTAAATGTCAGCGTGTGAATAACTTATTTGGTAGAGGTTTTGTTTTTTTAAACGAAGGTTCTTAGGAGTAGGCCTTTTAGAATTGAGGTCCGAAGGAGTAGGATAGAGTAGGTTTGCTGGTAAAAAAATTAAATAGGTCAAACTATAATCCTAATAATATGGTTTTATAAAAAAACGATTAAAACGTCTACGCTAAAATCTTATCTAAAATCTAATCCTTAACATTAACATCACACACGCATTATTGACGGTGTATCTATTAGGAAACTATTCCCACATATAGTGACTAAATGTTGACTTACTAGCGTCAATGGTTTGTAGGAAATCATCTCACCTTCATGGTTTATGGTATCCGTCTGTAATCACCTATGGATTACCAAAAGACCATTTAATTTCTCATGTTCCAGATTTTTTCTTCGAAGTTCTAGTGTGATTTATTGATGATTACTTGTGAATTTCATTCATCAATAATACGTCCATTAAATGTTGGATGGTGAAGAATACAAATTAAGATATAGATTTGTTTAATGATATTATAATGAAAAGAGAGATATGATGATGGTATATCCTCAAATTCAAGTAGGGGAGGTTCAAAAGATCATTATGCGTGAAAAAATTAGGAAGCCATTATGCGTCACCAGTGGCATAACAGTTTAAGACACGAACACGATAAGACACGGACACGAAACTTGTATACCTGTACACGACACGATAACTTATCGTGTACCTGTTTCCAAACCTGAACACGAACCTGTTAATACCAGGTATACACGATAAGACACGATAAAAACTATAAAAACCATTAATAACACATATTTAGAAACCATTTCAGTGATACAAAAATCATCCGAAATTCACAAAAGTCTTAAGTAGTACCAAAAATACATAATCCTTACCAAATAAAAGACAAAAATTCATAACAGTCTAATCGAAACAACTTTGAAAACAAGCACGATCTTCCAACTCCACAAACTACCAGTTTAGACACGAAATTTAACAGGTATATTCGTGTCTACCTGTTTCGTACACGCAGTGGCGGAGCTTGAGTCAAAGGTTAGGGAGGGCGGGAGCGAAAATAAACTATTTTAGGGGGGGGGGGTGGACTCTATATTTATTAAAAATTTCCACTACCGGACCGAAAATTTACACAATCGAGCCGGAAATTTACACCACTGACGAAAAAAAGAGAGCCCCCCCCCCCCCCCCCCCCCCCCCTCAATGAAGCTTCACCATTGCGTACACGAAACCTGTTAAAGTCATACCCAATACCTGTTAAGATCGTGTAGGTTCGTGTCGTGTATTCGTGTTCATGTCTAAAATTGGCAGCCCTAGTCACCACGTGTCCTGGGTTAGAGCAGCAAAAGCGTCTAAGCAACGAAATAACAAATTCTGGATGCACCATTAAAAAATTGGGATGCACCATTGAAAAATTAAAACACTACGCTGAAAAAAAAAAGACGCGCTGTTTAAAAATAGGACACATGTTAACGCACCCAATTGAAGTTTTTTTTTAAAAAAATCTTGTTTTATGAAATATAATAATATTATACTCAATTAGAGATAAATATGTTTGTATTATGGTGTAATTTCTTTAAAAAAATAATAACATATAGAAAAAAATTACGTTTACAAAATGGTGGAAACATTAAAAAAATCAACAATTGTGTCTAGCATCATTTATATGCTTTTAGGCTATATGATATTTTCAGCAGTACCCTTATCTAGATTTTAAATGTTTTCCTTTTATTTTTCTTAAAGCTCAAAAACATTTTGACTCAGAAAACATTTCCCAACAGCCTAATCATAGAAAGGATTATGCTCAATAATTTGGTATTATAAAACTAGATGATAAACTTAACAAAAACTAACCAGTCAACTTTGTGCTTAGATGATAAGTTTCTAAAGTCATTGACTTGATTAACAAGCAACAAATATAGTTTATTGCCTGTTGATATTCTAACTATCATTAATCATAATTGTATAATGATTATATGTAACATGCACGATCTTCCAACTCCACAAACTACCACATCATTTTTTTCATTTTTATAATCCATGAACTAAGCATAATTAGGAATCAAATCATGTATATGTATGGACATGAATATATACACACATGTCTACAAGTATGTGTGTATATATATATATATATATATATATATATATATATATATATATATATATATATATATATATATATATATAGAGAGAGAGAGAGAGAGAGAGAGAGAGAGAGAGAGAGAATGATATTCAATTGAGAACCATAAATCTGTAAACAACCAGAAAGAACCACTTTAACTCTTATACTATTTATTAAATAATATATCAAAATGTTTGTAATTTTACTACTTTTAAGATAAATTTTTAAAAATCATGATATCTATAGTCTTTTGATAATGTGCATCAATGCACACACATTGTATCGCATATATGAACATTTTAAACTTTTTCTAAAAAATCGAGGAGAGAGGTGTTAAAATAAAAGAAAAGATTAAAAAATAGAATCAAACCATCATCTTTTATTATTATCAATTTTATCGAGGTGTTTTGTCCATTGCTTATTTGGTTTTTAGTAGTTCTTTACATATTTATGGTTCTCAATAGAATGCTTCTCTCTCTCTCTCTCTCTCTCTCTCTATATATATATATATATATATATATATATATATATATATATATATATATATATATGTTTGTCTTGTCTCTACATATCCTTAAAAACCATAGTTAACATGAAGATTGTTTTCCTTGTGATCATTGCACTTGTCTCATTATCAACAACAGCAAAGGTTACATATGATGTCACGAGTTTCGGCGCCAAAGGAGATGGCAAGACGGACTCGACAAAGGCGTTTCTCAGCGCTTGGTCTAGCGCATGTAATTCTACCAAGTCAGTAGTCATTAACGTCCCCACTGGCACGTACCTAATTGCAACTGCCATCACTTTTGCTGGTGAAAGATGCCAGAACAATTCTATAACGATAAGCATCTATGGCACCCTGGTCGCCCCTTTTAACTATGACCTGATCGCACACTCTGGTGACTGGATCAAGTTCCATAGGGTTAACAATGTCATCATCTCAGGTGGGACCCTCGATGCCCGAGGTGGTTCTCTCTGGTCCTGTAAAACCTCTGGCAAAAGTTGTCCAACTGGAGCTACGGTACATACTATTGCTTCTACACAACTTACTAAACTACAATCACGTGTATGTGTATATAGAAATGAATACTGGTTTGGTGTTTTGCAGACACTGGGAGTATACAACTCGAAGAACATTGTTATAAGTGGTTTGAAGTTAGTAAACAGTCAGATGTTTCACATTCTGCTAGATGCATGTGTCAATGCCAAGTTACAAGGAGTGACCATCACAGCATCTGGTGCTAGCCCCAACACAGATGGCATCCATTTGATATCGTCGACAGGTGTCACCATCTTGAGTTCTAAAATCGCCACCGGAGATGATTGTATATCTATAGGTCCAGGCAATAGCAACCTTTGGATAGAGACGGTGACGTGTGGCCCTGGTCATGGCATTAGGTATACCGATATACTTAAAATGTGTAACAAAACTAATATATAGAGACGTGTTATGTAATACTCTTGTTGGTTGCAGCATTGGAAGTCTAGGGTGGGAACTAGACGAACCTGGCGTTCAAAACATAACAGTAACAAAGGCGACGTTTAGAGGGACTCAAAACGGTGTGAGAATAAAGACATGGGCAAGGGCTAGCCACGGGTTTGTAACAAGTGCTGCTTTCCAACATGTGACCATGGTCAATGTCAGTAATCCAATTATCATCGAGCAAAAGTACTGCCCCAACAAAGGCAACTGCCCGAATCAAGCGTCGGGGGTCAGGATCAGAGACGTGGTGTATGAGAACATCCATGGAACATCAGCCACCCAAGTGGCTGTGAAACTGGATTGTAGTCAGGGGAACCCGTGCACTGGAATAAGACTGAAAGATGTTAACCTTAACTATATTCGTGGGGATCAACCAGCAGTGTCCTCTTGCGAGTATGCTGCAGGGACCACGTCTGGCATACTTCACCCGACAAGCTGTTTATAGTTAATTAGTTACACTGATGTGTTTAAAGATTTGAGTAATTGGAACTTGTATGCATGAGGAAGTTGTTGAGATGTAAAATTATTGTATCAAAATCAACAGAAAGAAAACAAATGTGTTCACAGCGAGCAGAAAAGCACTCAAAACAATATTTGACAAAGCAAAAATATATAACAGACCAATCTGAACATAGGTACAAAACAATATTCTCAAACCAAAACCAAATATATATGCCTCGATCAAACGAAAATCTACGGTCATAAAACAGCTGCAGGAAATGCCTCGATCAAACGAAAATCTACGGTCATAGAAACAGCTGCAGGAAATCAACGGCTCACAAATTTGTTTATTTTCTTCTTGGTTTTTACATTATACTTCTGGAGCTGCTGGTGCAGGAGCCCTCAACAGTGGTTGAAGAGCTTTCACAACAATGCTCATATTAGGCCTGAACTCGGACTCATATTGCACACATAAAGCCGCCACAGCCGCCAGCTAGAACAACAAACAGATGTCGTTAGTCAGTTAGTTAGTTAATGATTGTGGTTAATAATAATGACTGCCTTTGTAATCATCAAAAAACAATAATAATATTAAAATATTGTTTATAGTTTTGGAAAGAGATAGACCTTTGCAACTGCTTTTGGAGGGTAATCTCCCTTGAGCCTTGGATCAACACATTGTTTAACCTTGTCTTCACTTAGCCTAGGTGTAGCCTATATGTAGAAGAAACAAAAATAAATAATTAAATTTTACTTGATAACATCATTTCTAATCAGGCATGCTCCCTATTTTGTGGGTCCCCAACTCCCCATCCTCACGTCTTTTAATAGACTGAGAAGCCACAGCATGAGATCGCAAATAACCGTCCAAGGAAAAATGGGTCTTTGAACGCTCATATAATTATCAGGAAATATTAAGTCGAGAATTTCAACCCCTTCATGCATCAACAGTTTGATTCCAGGTATGCCTCATCTCTAATGGGTCAAAACGTTGGACTTATAAGTCACCCAAGGTGTATTTTTAAAGCCTAAACCTCCTATATCACATTTCAAAGAAAGTGTAAATTTTGCAAACATAAATGCACACTAACTGTTTAAAGTTAGAAAAAAGATTTGACAAAAAGCTTTTAGATCATCCCCACTTGCTCGTATGACAACTACCCATTTTAACTTGTTGCAATCTCTAAGAAAATAGATTTAGCCAAGTTTCTTAGTTTTCCGTTCTCTATTTGTGGAAACCCATTTTTTATTTCACTTCATATCAGCTAAGCGGATCAACTACAAGGACCCCAAAATTCAAGCATCAAAAACAAATATTAAAAAAAAAAAAAAAAAAAAAAAAAAAAAAAAACTCACCCAAGTGACAAGGCTTTGTTGTCCACGTGGCATTGTGTGATCAACAGGTTTCCGACCAGTTAAAAGCTCAAGCAAAACAACCCCAAAGCTATACACATCACTTTTCTGTGTCAGCTGTCCAGTCATTGCATATCTACATAAAATATTTTATTACCTTTATAATAAGTTTCTTCATATAATAAAACATATGTAATTAATAATAATACAATGATGCATATACTATCATATGAATATCAATCTTTGAAGGTACAGATAACAGCAAAAGATTCTTATCAAAGAAAAAAAGAAAGCTAGGATTTGTATTATCACAACTAAAAGATGACTGAAAAGATCAAAAATTATAAAAACTTCTGCGCTGCAAAACAAAAGGCATATTCTTTATGGAAAACCCACAAGAAAAGAACACATGCATGACTCTTTTTCCATTATTCTTTAGTCTTTGGTTAGAGGTGGCAATTTTGACCTGCTTACCTTTAAAATGGGTTGTTATGGATTACTTTTATCTCAAACGGAATGATAGTCATCTAAAGTGTGTTCCCATTTATAAAATGGGTCAAAGAGGTTTAGCTATTTCTTTTATATATCTAAAACAAGTCAATTAGGTTTAGCTACGGGATTTAGCCAAAATGTAAACAGGTCAAATGAGTTGAAAGTCATGCAAGGTGAATTCGCTTGTATAAAAATTTTTCTAAATCCCCTGTTAGAAAACTCAAATAATTTTTTAAATATTTGCATAGTATTCGATGAAGTTGCAAAAAATATATGGAAAAGGTATTGGGGTTGGTCGAATCCAAGCTGACCTGTTTTGACTTGACCCACCAATATATCTTATCTATAAAATTTCAAACAGGCTCAGCTAAGGAAACAATAACTAAGAAATGAACAAGTCAAGTGGTTTAAAAAAGTCATCCAAATTAAAATCTCCTAAACCCGCTTTACCATTTTAGTGAATCAAATTTAGATATGCTTTTCATAAAAAAATACAAAAAATAGATTGGAAAAAAGGTACTGCCGGTCGATCCAACCCAATCTGACCCGTTTTCCCCACCGAGCCAGTGAGCCACCCATTTTGCACACTAAATTATTTTTTTTCTTTTTTGCAGATTATTATTATAACTAAGGGTTTAGAATCATTACTCTGGTGCGTGATAGCCAAAAGTACCCAAAACACGAGTAGAATGCAAACGAGCAGCCATATCAGGAGCTTGATTAGAAAGATTGAAATCTGCAATCTTGGCTCTTAAATCTTCAAATAATAGCACGTTGCTAGACCTAATATCTCTGTGAATTATCGAAGGTTGGACCTTTTCATGTAAATACTCAAGTCCCTTTGCAGCATCAACAGCAATCCTTACTCTTTGCATCCAATCAAGCACGGGACCAGGTTGTGCTCCTTGCACACCCTTCCTGCCTGTGTATATGTAAAGATAAAGATTAAAGAAATCCATGAAACCAGAAAATATAAAATTAAACAAACATCTCTATACCATGTAATATGTCATGTAGAGATCCCATGGTTGCAAATTCATAAGCCAAAACACGTGTATTCCCTTCCACACAGTAGCCGCACAGCTCAACAAAATTTTCGTGCTTCAGTTTAGAGACCATGGAAACCTTGAAATGAAAAGAAGACATTTTAATTAAAAAAGGAAAAAGGATCAACAATACTAAAGAACTAAACAGGAACCATAAACATGCTTAAGTTCTAGATTTTATTATAATTATAACAAATTAACTACTTGCAGAAACATCACTTACCTGAGTCAAAAATTCATTATCTGATTCAGCCTCCGTAGAAACATCAAGCTTTTTCACAGCCACACTTTTACCATTATCTAAATTTGCAAAATAAACCCTTCCATATGAACCTTCACCGATCAGTGCCTTTGATCCAAAATTCTCAGTTTTTTCTTTCAATTCGTCAAGTGAAAGTGCAGGCACTTCAATTGTTGGCACTGCTTTTTGTGTATCAAATTTGGCCGGAGGTGGTACTTTGTCCTTCTGGTGCCCTACATTACATGTAGATAAAAAAAAATTAACAACATATTTATAAACTATTTTATGCATATAGTTACAACAAAAAATGCATATTTGAATTTCTCAAATAGAAGAGGGACTGTATGCAACTACATAATAGTACCAAACATACCATCAATATGATCATTGTGGCTTTTACAAAGCCATTGTCATTTGAAGGGTAAGATTCTTCGACTTGACAAGTACAACAGAACCACCTCCGCATCCTATCCCTCTTCCTCAAAATCAAATCGTCTTGAGCCCTTGGTTTCCCCAAACGTATAAAGTATCCAGGTGGAGGCAGGTATTCCTACATAAAAATAAAAAGCATGCATAAAAAACACATTAAAACTTTAAATTGATACATTGTAATCAAATTCCACGGTATATCCTCTCTTGTCTCCATGATTAGACCGAAAGGATGTAACGAAAAACAGAATTCCTGAAATCTTCTTCACAAAATATTGACTATGAGCTCTTCATATTCAAATAGTCAGTTGTAATAGATCACGTGTTACCAAAATGCGTGTTAATCGTAGTGTTTGTAAGGGCTTTTGTAGCATTATCTCTTGAAGTTGTGATGATGACTTTTATAGTATAAATATAACAGTCTAAACAAAGGTAGAATACTCTCTATAAAGTAGTAAACAGTGATTTCACTCTAACCTTAGTTAATCAGTTCTGTTAGCATCAAATAACTAGATAATCATATGCAGAATTTTGAGATAAAGTTACAACCAACTAATCATTATCCATACGCACATACATCATTATCTAGTTACAACCAACTAGATCATAAAAGCAATAAATATCAGAAATTTATAACATTTTATACATACAATTCACAATCAAAAGAAATCTCACTAAAGTAAATCTTTCCCATCAACAAGATATCACATATGAGTTTAACACCACAGATCTCACAGCACATGCATCAAATATAAACAACAATCACACAAATTCTCACCACTAAACACCGAAAACGACGACTGCTACCCATTACAGTATCACAATTCCAACCATAAAATAATCGAATCCAACAATAAAATCAAATTTATCCCAAGAATGTGATGATCAATTCAAAACTTCATAAAAGAAAAAACTGAAACCCAATTGGGAAATCAAAGAAACAACACAAATTGGGTATCAATCAAGCAGATCCGGTGTTGAAAGATTATGAAGAAGACAGTAAAAGGGTTGCTTTCAAAACGGATTAAACGATGGAATCAATCGAATCACAAGAAACCCATCATAAGAAACTCCGAAAGGTACCGTTTTCTTGGATGATAATAATAAAGTAAGCGATAAAGCAGAAGTGAAAGATTACCTGTTTTGTGTTGTGAGTTTTGGATTCTTGAATTAGGGCTTTGTTTTTATTGTGTTGTGTTGTTGAGATGATGGAGAAATTGGGGAAAGACAGATAAGCAATGAGCGATTACAAAGAGAAAGATAGAGGGGTTTAAATTGCCATCAATGCAAAAACGCGGAATCAAAAGATTTCAATAATTTATTTTGTTTGCACAAACCTAACTTTATGAACAATGATTTCGTTGCAGGATATAATAATAATAATATATTTACAATTGATTTTAAAGGGGAGATGGAACACTTACTTCGATAACCTTTCAACATAACGAACCGTAATCAACAAACGGAGATCGACGAAACAACTCAAACGACGCAACAAAACAAGTGTTATTGTAGAAGCATCACAGTCGATGAAGTTAAGAGAGCTTTGAAGAAAATGGGAAGGGCTAAGGCGGTGGGGCCAGACAATATCCCGATTAAAGTGTGGAAGTGCCTAGGAGATGAGGGCCTACAATGGCTAACGGACTTATTCAACACTATCTTTAAGACAGGAAAGATGCCAGAACAGTGGAGAAGCATGTCATAGTCCCCATATATAAGAAAAAAGGAGATGTCCAATGTTGCGCAAATTACAGGGGAATAAAGCTATTGAGTCACACGATGAAGCTATGGGAAAGAATTGTTGACACGAGAATTAGACGAGAAACTCAGATAGCGGTAAACCAATTTGGATTTATGCCAGGCCGCTCTACAACAGAAGCTATACACGTCATAAGGAGGATAATGGAGAAATATAGAGAAAAGAAAAGAGACCTGCATATGGTATTCATTGACCTAGAAAAAGCATATGACAGTGTGCCGCGGAAACTCATCTGGGAAAGCCTACAACTTAGAAAGGTACCAGAAAGGTATATCAAAATAATAAAGGATATGTATGACGGGGCAAAAACATGTGTACGAGCACCTGTCGGAGACACAGACTATTTCCCGGTGGAAGTAGGACTCCACCAAGGATCGGCATTGAGCCCATTCCTCTTCACAGTGGTGCTGGACGAGATGACCAAGTCTATACAACAGCCAGTCCCATGGTGTATGCTGTTTGCGGATGATATTATCTTAATATCAGAATCTAGGACGGTGCTTAACGAGAGATTAGAACAATGGAGAGCAGCAATAGAACGCAGGGGCTTAAAGATAAGTCGCGCTAAGACAGAATACATGCATTGTAATTTTAGTGGTGAGGCCGAAGAGGACACCCAAATCAGTATCCAAGGCATGGCGGTCCCCCGGACGTCTAGGTTCAAATACCTTGGCTCGTACGTACAGGAAGATGGAGAGATACACAGCGATGTAGCACACCGTATACAATCAGGATGGTGCAAGTGGAGAGCAGCATCAGGGATTTTGTGTGATAAGAGGTTCCCGGCAAAACTAAAGGGAAAATTCTACAGAGTGGCAGTACGTCCAGCTATGTTATACGGCACAGACTGTTGGGCCATAAAGAAATCGCACGAGAGACAAATAGAGGTCGCAGAAATGCGAATGCTGAGGTGGATGTGTGGACACACAAGAATGGATCGGATAAGAAACGACGTCTTTCGTCAGAGGCTAGAGGTGGCGTGTATCACAGAAAAAATAAGAGAGGGAAGATTAAGATGGTTTGGGCACGTGAAGAGGAGAACGATGGCAGCACCAGTCCGAGCAGTAGAGAATATCAGCTTAGAGGGTAGGAGGAGCAGAGGTAGACCTAGGTTGACTTGGGACGAGGTTATTAGGAGAGATATGATGGACTTGCATCTCTCTGAGAACATGATCGAGGATAGAAGTGAGTGGAGGCGTAGAATTAAAATTAAGGACTTTTAGTGGGTTTTGTGGGTGGGAAGGGTATACGGTGACATATGGCCGTACCCCACACGTTAGGTGTAGTTTTCCTCATCTATCCTTTTTGGGTGTTACATGCGCATTATCTAATTCTTCTTGTGATATATATCATTGTGTTATATGCTTCGTATTATGATGGTTATTGCCTTTGTTATGCTTTGTTATATGCTTTGTATATGCGTTGTATTATGATTGTTATTGTTATGGCCTGTGTTAACGAGTCGGGGGTCTCGTCGGAAGCGGTCTCTCTATCTTTCTAGATAGAGGAAAGACTTGCCACCATATACCCCTCCCAGACCCTGCTCTTCAGCGGGAGACACTGGGTATGTTTGTTTGTTTGTTTATTTACAATTGATTTTCACTTGATTTTGTTCGTTAAGATTTCCGTCTCTAATCTTCTCTGAAGGAAACTCATTACTGAGAAACCTCCTGATTTAACTCTAAACATTTTTACTTCTCCCAATATTTACATGTCATAAGTATATCATTTTAACTAGTTGGGGCTAAGGATTCTAGCAGTTAAAATCAAGATGATTTAAATGTGATTATAAATGATTATATATGTGAAACTATGTTAGTAATTTATGTGTTATACGGGTTGACAAATACTTAAAATAATACATGGGTAAATGTTTAAACAGAAAAAAATTATCAACTAATAAACAAGTTTGATCAAATTTATGAAACTATGTAACAATAATACGTAACTAAGACAATTGACAGTTAAAATTAAAAAATAATTGTTTATAAATATGTAAATACTTATTTATGTAATTGTAATTAAAGGTTAAAAATAACGGGTAAACGTCACATGAATAGAATGTTGTTAAAAAACATTACTAAAGATATGAACAATGTCATAAATAAAATTAATTAAAAGGAAAATATTATTTCCAAAGAAAATATGACAAAAATTTTTATAATAAAATAAACTAGGTGAAAACCACATCGCGCGTTGCGCGATGTCATTTCTTTTCATATGAGCTTCGAGAGCATGGCGGTTAATTACATTCAAAAGTATATATAGTGTAGTTGCTGGTTACATTAAAAGTATGCCATAAGGGTTAATCTGATGCCTCAAAAGGATGTTGCTGCTAGACTTTGTTTTTTAGGTGGGATCATATATTACAAAAGGTAGGGTTGATTTGGTGCAGCTTTGGCATCTTCAAAAACGTCTTCTTGTTACTTGTTAGTCTTCTTTTCATAAAGGTTAATCTGATGCCTCAAAAGGTTATTGCTGCTAGACTTTGTTTTTTTTTGTCAAAAGGTGGGATCATATATTAACAAAAGGTAGGGTTGATTTGGTGTAGCTTTGGCATCTTCAAAAGGGTCTTCTTGTTGCTTGTTAGTCTTCTTTGCCTTCTTCCCTGCTAGAGGACCTGTTGTTTAAATACTGTTAGAATGGTGAAGTGGTCATTAGTGGTTAGTTATGTTTTTTCTTACTCTTTTCTGTGAACAGTGATCTTTTTGCTGATGTGCTTGTTTCAGCTCTATGTGTTGGGTGCAATGACTATGGTGTTGTCAGTGCAGGCGTGCTTGTTGTTGCTATATTGTCCCTTATATTGTCAACCTTGATAACAGTGCAGCGCAGCATCTCGGCTTTGTTGTTTTTGTGCCCTTGGACATGAAATATGGCCTCTTTGTTGATGATTTGATGCAGGGTGGTCTCTGGGTTTTGTGTTGTTAGGATGTCAGGGCATGTCATCCCGGTGAGATTTGAAGATGGGTCATTAAAGATTAGAGCGGGGATACTTCCTGTGCTGTCGGAGATTGTGGCAGTTATTCGATAGCTGTAATAATAACTTGTTTTAGTTGTTTGTTACATTTAAATAAAATAGCAGTTATAGAGGACATCATTTCAGTTGGTACACTGAGATTTCCGTGCATAGAACAGAACCATCCGTCTCCGACTTTCATTAGAAATTGATCGCAGTTTGGGCAGCCTATGCAATGCCATTCTCTGTCACCGTGTATTTCGGTTACTGCTGCTTTTAGTGTGAAAATACGTCCCTGCATATACATGTTTGTATACAATAAAATCAAAGTCTATGGGTATTAAGTCGGTGAAAACATCAAATGATTAAATTGCTACATAATAGGCCTGTGTACTAGATGAGTTTAATATTTTATTTTTGTAATTCCATTCTGGAGTGTAAAAAGAATTAGGGTAACTATGATGCAATTAAAGTTGGACCCTGAAGCTGACATTGAGATTGGAGATACATAGAAACCGAGAAACTGAAGTATATGCTGAAAAGCACAACAAACTGTTCATAGACTTTCTTTGTTTTATAACTCGTATTTTTTATAACCTCAGGAACGTTTTTTCCCACAATAAAGACTCTAAATTTAAACTAATTTGAAGAGCCCAGATTGACAACATCACATAATCAAGAACCAAACACAATTTCATAACAAAAGACTCAAAAATCAACAACACATTTGAAGTACGCAAAGTGAATGAACAATAAATTTATCATTCGAAAGTGAAAAAGACGAAGATCAAGCAAACAGCTTAAAACATTTTTTACTGTCACTATCTTATAGTCCTATAGCATAATTATCTATGATAAGAATCAATTTTTGCAACAAATCTGAAGAATCTAGATCAAACGAATCAAAAATATTTCATGCTAAAGTAATAATACCCAAGATTAAGCAGGCTGCTTTAAATCATGAATGTAACATAATATTTGATGACATAGACCTAATGCTTCAAATTTAAGTGGATTTTTAAGTTTAACAAAAATTATAAATGTTGGTGTTTATCCAAATATGGTAATGTTGAAAAGAACAACAAACTGCAAGCTAGAACTCTTATGGGGGAATCTTCCGATAATAATAAACACGTACAAAAAAAGTTTACCTTAAGTTCTTTTGGTTCCATTGCCTGCAGTTGTGATGCAGTTGTGTTAGGCCCTTCGGATCCTGGTTGCTGCTGTCCTGATTGTTGATGTGTTTCTGCATTATTTATTTCAGGCCCTAGGTTGTCAAACCTGCAAAAAACAGAAAGTTTATGCATTGTTTCATGTAATTGTGTAGGTTTATGTTTAATTTTGTTTGATTCTTACATGTTCAAAAGGAACCTGGTTTCCACCGTTGATGGGTTGACGTAAACATGAGTTGCGTTAGTTGATTGGAGTTGAAGTCTACCTGTATTTAGAAGCGATGTTAATTTTTTAATTTTTGGTCTTATAATTTAGTTGTGTGTTATTTTTTACCCATGAAGTCGGTGAGTCTTAGTGTTGTTACTGCGAGTATTGTGGGCTTTGATGACGCCTCAATTGCAATCCTTGGGAGTCTGGCTGTTGATGTGGCAATTTCCTCCCATAATCTTATGGAAACATTCTGGTTGCTGGATAGTTTAACGATAGTATTTATTATGATGAATGTTGTATTAATAATTGTATAATTGAACTTTTTTGCTGGTTGTTACCTGCAATCTCTTAATGTAAGGACGACATATGGTTTTCCGTTGTTTGTGATGTTATCCTCCATTTGCTGTAGAATGCCAATGTAATCTGTGGTACAAGTTTAAAAAATTATTGGTAATATATATGTTATTTTCTGTTGTAATTAGAGCAATTGTTTTTGTTGTTGTTACCTAAGATCATTCTATTTTATGCGTGGTTTGGGTCCTTGCTTTTACTGTGCAATGCGTCAAGCCTTTGCCGGTTCACAAACTCAAAATATTGATCTGGAAATTCAGGACTTTCTTGTATAGGAGCAAAAATAGATGCTGACCTGATTCTCATGTAAGCCGGATGTGATAAGGTAGATGTATACTTGTCTGGTTCAATGCATGTATATCCATTAATTTTGTAGCATTTATGAACCTGCAGCTTTGACGTAACCGTTCTTTGGTCTTTTCCTTTTACCATAGCCTGAATGCCCATACCCTGTTGCATAAGTAGAAAATATGTGTTGGTAAATTGTTTATTTATTATTATGCGAGCCAGACACATGGAAGTTGTAATGTTGTAGTTGGTTAAATGTATAATTTTTTGTTGTTTTGTTTAAAGGTATTTGTCTTGTTTTGAATAGAAAAGTACCTCTTTGTCAA
Organism: Flaveria linearis; assembly: GCA_024085815.1. Classification (NCBI taxonomy): domain Eukaryota; kingdom Viridiplantae; phylum Streptophyta; class Magnoliopsida; order Asterales; family Asteraceae; genus Flaveria; species Flaveria linearis. The sequence goes on along the minus strand of CM044017.1, from coordinate 56,177,268 downwards.
CAAATACATAGCAGACTTCATTATCATGAAATGCGGGCTTCCAGCAACGAACAACTCGACCTCCAATTCAGGTGCAGCACCCTCAGGTCTAAGCGCGGAAATGCCACTATCTTCCATTGAACTTTACCTATAACAGAAGTAAGATTTGGCAATTAGTGTGGTAATAATAGATGATTATTGCAGAGTAGGAGACTTACTTTTGCATTACTAATAGAAATAGAATATTGAATGTAAGTTTGAGGCAGACCTGTTTTTTTGTTACCTCATGTAGTAATTCTGTGTAAACAATGTTTAAAGTTTTATTATTACTGTTATCAATGCATTTTTTGGTCAAAATTCTAATAGAGTTGGGGTTGGTAACTCGTGAGAATGCAACATAAAGTTGGCCATGCCCAAAAATTGGTTCAGGTAAATAAATTCCAATTCTATGTAAACTTTGACCTTGACTTTTATTGATTGTCATTGCATAGCACACTCTTATTGGGAATTGTCTTCTTGTAAAACGAATGGTAATTCTTTTGTATTATGAACGAAGTTAATCCTTGGAATGTAGACTCTACTCCTAATCGATGTGCCTGTTATTATGTGTGCCTCTATAACACGTGGTAATAACTGAGAAACTAATAACCTTGTTCCATTACATAAACCATTTTTGATCTATGTTTCGAATTAACATAATTGGGGTATTCTTTTTTAATTTAACACAATGTTTTGGAATGTCGTTGAAATTTAAAGTATTCAAATATTCAATAGGATACATCATGTCAATGTCACCAGCATTCGTAGAATGTGGGACCATTGAATCTGTGCTTGAGTATGAAATATAATCGCCTGGTGACAAATCTAAGACAATATCGTTTATCTCGTTAACAGTGTCATTCTTTGGACATATAAGCGCTCGTTCTGCCATCATTGTTGCCGTCGGGTTGAAAAGGTTGTTGTCGTCATAAACAAATCTAACCAGATCACATATAGCTAAATCACTGTCTTTAATCACCATTTCAGTCGGAATTTGAATAACTTTGGTATCTGCATGTTTTGGGACCGTCTGTTCACCTTCCTCACCATTTCCAATTCTTAGCAGCCATTCTGTGAACAACTTTGTGTTAGCCGGTGATGATGTGTTTGAAGACGACATTAAAACTCTGAGGTTTGTAGAAAGTATATGTACAACAAAATGTTTCCAAAGATATGATCTTGGAAGAGATGAGGCTATGATTTCTTCTTTTGTACATCTTGGTTTAACCGGTAGTGTTTGTCTAAAGTCTCCTCCTAATAGTACGGATTTTCCACCAAAAGGTATATTCATATTGCCTGTTAAATCTTGTAAAGTTTTGTCCAATGATTCAAAACATCTTCGATCACTCATCGGTGCTTCGTCCCAAACAATTAATGTAGTTTCTAAGAGAAGCTTGGCTAAGTTTGTATTCTTTTTGATATAACACACTGATTCATCATTTAATTCGAGTGGTATCTTGAACCTTGAATGTGCAGTACGTCCGGAGGGCAATAATAATGATGCTATTCCTGATGCCGCAACTGCTAAGACAATATGACCGGCTGATCTTAATGCTGATATGATGGTCTTCCACAGGTATGTTTTGCCAGAGCCACCATGACCATAAACAAATAGTAAAACTTGTGATGATTTCTCAAAGCTAAATATGACATGATCATAGGCCGATTTTTGCTCTGGCTGGAGGTTTGCCTTTAATGAAAGATGTTCCCGGTGTAAAGCCTCCCTATCCTAACTTTTTCTTCAAGTAGTAAGACGTTCCTTAAAACGGACATTGAAGTTTCTGTGGGCAGTGGTAATCCGAAATCTGATAAAGACTTTGGGCTAGTGTTCGAATTTAATAGCAATTCAAGTTCGCATAGCACAAATTGTTTTAGGTCAGAGTCATTTATTAATCTGCTTAAATGGCGGAGGCTCAAATCAATACTATAAGCCAAGTCATTAGCCATATTTTTCCAGGTTGCATCCCATAGCATTGTTGGATTTGATACATTGCAAAACAATAGTATGTGCACGAATAGCAGTCTTAGTTATGCTGATGTTGCCCATTCTGATGCTTCAGTGGTAGTGCCTAACCATTCTTTATCATCCCCTATTAAGCCTAATTTCTCGCATGCCTGTCTAAAATTTGGATATATTTCGCCCGTCACAGTACGTATATCAGTAAACGAACAACATCCAGTTTGATGACCAAGTAACATTCTTAGATAAAACAGTTTTCCACATGCAGGATGTACGTAAGCAAGTCTACCAATAGCAGGTGTTCGCTTAGATGTTCTTTTAATCCATGTTTTTGAAGGCACATCCCATCGGTATTTTGAAAGATAATCAATGTAGCGAAGATGCAGGCCATTACTTGAAACTGATTGCTGAAATTCTTTTTCTGTAAGATTATTGGCCAACCACTCAGTAAATGTAGTCTTGGATGCATATTCATTGTTGATAACATCCACTAAGTTTTGTGATTGCCGAAATGTTAGATTTTGTTTACCTTCTAAATGCACCGCTAAAATCTGAACAGGTGGATTTCGGTGATGGATTGGAAAGGTAAAGATGCGCCATGAAGCTTCGTGAGGACATATAAACCGGCCGTCAAGATAATTCTTAATCTCGTCAATAACCTCCGTTGTATCATTTGTATTACTTCCAGAATCACCAATATCCTTAGTTAGTGCAAAGCGAACTCTGTCAGCACCTTTCGAGATGTATTTGAAAAGATATTTTATAAGCATACTCCAGCCATAATATTCAACATTAATATGTGCATCAAAATGTATAAGAAGTTTTCTATTATACGGAACAACAAATCCATTATCCAGGGACACACCACGCTTCAAGTGTTGGCGGTTATCATTACGCCTTTTGTAATGGATGTAACCACCGTTGTCGATACGGGTATGCATTTCATAATTCTTGGGGAACGATTTTGAGTAGGCACCATCTTTCATACACGGGGAATTCAATCTTGCCAATCCACATGGACCATGCACCATAAAGGTTTTTACAATCTTATGTAATGCAGCATCAGTCGTTGGATCAGGGAGCTCGGCACTTATATAGCGATCTACATCCTCTGGATTGCGTATACGGTATTGTTCTGTTACCCATAATAACGTATGACAATGAGGGAGACCTTTTTTCTGGAACTCAATAGTATAGAGCTCCGAAGGTATGCAGAAATTTTGACTGAGTAAAAACAATACTTCATGTGGAAGGTATATTTCTAAATTAAGAATCAGATAACATAGATTAAGAATACCTGCAGTCACGTCGCCGAACGGTTTGACTTTATTCAAGTATTTTATGAAAGAACGTACTTTCATTTGGAAAACCCTGGCTATGATGTCTGGTCTATCCTGTGCAGATGAGACACCAGCATTTGAAATCTCTCTAGTAATCTCAGGCCATTTGACATTACACGTGAATGTGATGAAGTATTGCCGATTACCGAACACACGACACAAAGCTAATGCATCCTGATAATGTTTGTACATATATCTAGGATCACCAGTGAATGATGATGGTAACACCACACGTTGACCTACACTACTTGCTTCTATATCACCACGACAAATAGCATCTTGCACACCATCCAAGAATTCACAGCGAAAATCTTGTTGATTATTTCGTATGTACTCAAGACGTGAATGTTCAATACAAACGTACGCATCAACAATGTACTGTTAGAAAAGACGACCAGCATGCAAAAGATGTGTATATAAACCCTGGCGATGGTGAATTTGGTAACTGTAAAACATGGACGGCGTTAGGTTACGGCCTTCTGTCTCTTCACCTGTTGAGATTTGTAATTCTGGAGACCATCCTTGCTCAGCATAAGGAAATAGGAGAGGATATTGCAGTGACATGTACGCGGGGTGAAGTTTGCTAACTCTATGCGGTGAGTTGTCCCTGGCACAATAATAATGTCAAAATCATCTGATGCAGAGTATGAATCACAAACGATTGCGCCAATAACACCTGCGGAGGGGTTGTCCTTGTGATCGCGGTTAACACGTTAGTAATTTTAATAAGTAATAGACTTAAATGTTGGAAATCAGACTTAGACTTGACTATGATTCCATTTGCATAAGTCTTTTTCAGGGACGAAAAAGAGGTAAGTGTGGGGATATTTGATATGATTATAATTAGTTGGATTCCCCGTGTATATTTTGTATAATAATTGCATTATTTATGTTCGTTTTTATCTCGGAATTCGTTTCTATTGATCAATTGTGGGTTTTGTAGGATCCCGAGCATAAAGATAGCATTTTGAAGCTTAAACGAGTCTTAACGAGATGCCGGGATCGAGCCGAGGAGTTTGGAATTAAAAGAATTAAAAAATCTGAGTTTTGCTGCTCTCGCGCTACGCGCCATACTGAGGAAAATTCCTCAGTATGGCGCGTAGCGCGAGAGCAGCAAAACTCAGATTTTTTAATTCTTTTAATTCCAAACTCCTCGGCTCGATCCCGGCATCTCGTTAAGACTCGTTTAAGCTTCAAAATGCTATCTTTATGCTCGGGATCCTACAAAACCCACAATTGATCAATAGAAACGAATTCCGAGATAAAAACGAACATAAATAATGCAATTATTATACAAAATATACACGGGGAATCCAACTAATTATAATCATATCATTTACCTTCTAAATGCACCGCTAAAATCTGAACAGGTGGATTTCGGTGATGGATTGGAAAGGTAAAGATGCGCCATGAAGCTTCGTGAGGACATATAAACCGGCCGTCAAGATAATTCTTAATCTCGTCAATAACCTCCGTTGTATCATTTGTATTACTTCCAGAATCACCAATATCCTTAGTTAGTGCAAAGCGAACTCTGTCAGCACCTTTCGAGATGTATTTGAAAAGATATTTTATAAGCATACTCCAGCCACAATATTCAACATTAATATGTGCATCAAAATGTATAAGAAGTTTTCTATTATACGGAACAACAAATCCATTATCCAGGGACACACCACGCTTCAAGTGTTGGCGGTTATCATTACGCCTTTTGTAATGGATGTAACCACCGTTGTCGATACGGGTATGCATTTCATAATTCTTGGGGAACGATTTTGAGTAGGCACCATCTTTCATACACGGGGAATTCAATCTTGCCAATCCACATGGACCATGCACCATAAAGGTTTTTACAATCTTATGTAATGCAGCATCAGTCGTTGGATCAGGGAGCTCGGCACTTATATAGCGATCTACATCCTCTGGATTGCGTATACGGTATTGTTCTGTTACCCATAATAACGTATGACAATGAGGGAGACCTTTTTTCTGGAACTCAATAGTATAGAGCTCCGAAGGTATGCAGAAATTTTGACTGAGTAAAAACAATACTTCATGTGGAAGGTATATTTCTAAATTAAGAATCAGATAACATAGATTAAGAATACCTGCAGTCACGTCGCCGAACGGTTTGACTTTATTCAAGTATTTTATGAAAGAACGTACTTTCATTTGGAAAACCCTGGCTATGATGTCTGGTCTATCCTGTGCAGATGAGACACCAGCATTTGAAATCTCTCTAGTAATCTCAGGCCATTTGACATTACACGTGAATGTGATGAAGTATTGCCGATTACCGAACACACGACACAAAGCTAATGCATCCTGATAATGTTTGTACATATATCTAGGATCACCAGTGAATGATGATGGTAACACCACACGTTGACCTACACTACTTGCTTCTATATCACCACGACAAATAGCATCTTGCACACCATCCAAGAATTCACAGCGAAAATCTTGTTGATTATTTCGTATGTACTCAAGACGTGAATGTTCAATACAAACGTACGCATCAACAATGTACTGTTAGAAAAGACGACCAGCATGCAAAAGATGTGTATATAAACCCTGGCGATGGTGAATTTGGTAACTGTAAAACATGGACGGCGTTAGGTTACGGCCTTCTGTCTCTTCACCTGTTGAGATTTGTAATTCTGGAGACCATCCTTGCTCAGCATAAGGAAATAGGAGAGGATATTGCAGTGACATGTACGCGGGGTGAAGTTTGCTAACTCTATGCGGTGAGTTGTCCCTGGCACAAATAATAATGTCAAAATCATCTGATGCAGAGTATGAATCACAAACGATTGCGCCAATAACACCTGCGGAGGGGTTGTCATACCTTCTATCTTGGTTACGGCTAAAGAGCTTATATAAAAGTTTGGAACTACAGGCATAGCACATAACTCTCTCGCCGTCCTAAAAATTTTAACATATTCATTAACCTCCTCTAACATTTCAGTTAGCGCCAACACAACAGTAACAGACAAATCTGAAGTACTACCATCACTGAAGTACGGAAGTCTGTTTGAAAGCTCGTTTTCACCATCAAAGATGTGCATCTGTAAAAATCTAGGCCGATCGCCAGGATTTGGGCACACGGATCCAATCCAATGAGAAACCTGACCGGTAACACGGAAAACATACGGAGATCCACCTTGATTGATAGAATTGTCGACAGTTGCACCAAAAGATGTCATGGAAAACATTGCATTATAAACACGAATATTGCACATGAAATGAGGGTCAGCGAAAAGCGATTTTAGTAAATCCGGCGGTTGCATAGGATAATGCAGGAGCACTCTTCCAGCCTTACAGCACTTGTGATATCGAGGCCTTTGACGGGCAGGAAAAGATGCCAAACGCTCATCGTGCCAAAATAGTGCACCGCAAAACTCACAAACCTTGTCACAACATCCCAAATCAGCGTATTCAGGAGAGACAACCGAAGTGCTGTCATTAATCGTCGCATGATCTGGCCCAACACCAGAGGCTGAGGGCACATCCCGTACAGATTGTGAACCAGGATGCGCTAAAGATTGAAGCATTGACATACGACATATAGACTGTAAACGGGTTTGACTTACAGTCTCAAACCCCGAGAGTGAAAATGAAGGAGCACCCGAAGGAACAGTTTCCTTATGTCTACGTTTAGGCATTGAATTCTAAAAAGAGAACATAAATAATAAGCAAAATACAAATTTTAAAGCTATAGAAAGACTCATCACGCTAAAGATAAGTCATGAAACCACCCTTTTTTACCGGTAGTAAATCCCTATAATGGGCATGACAATGTTCTGCTTTGTAACAGACACAATGAAACATCCTAAAAACATCTTAAACAATCAAAAATAAATGGATAGCATGTATGATCTTAGAAATCCATAAATCTGATAGAACATACATCCAACAAATGCTCTATACCTCAAAGATAAACCTTGATCATTCAATCATCCAAAAGTAAACATAATACCATATCCTTCCAAAGACATACACTGTGGCATTGTGCTAATAAATCATTTTACATTCCTTATACAACATATCCACATTACTAATTCATCACATCAAAATCCTACTAAATAATGACCTAAAACCTTTGTTCACTAAATAAATTGATAAATACATAAGCATGGCAATATTCTGCAAGTGAAACAGATGAAAAATACACCTAAAACTTTCCATTATTTCATTGTTGTTCAACTCCTACTAATATTGACACCTACACATAAGTGAAACAGATAAGGATGAAAGCTAGAAACTGAAATCTTACATTCCTTTATTAAATCAAATTCAAACAGAGCATCTTCTTAAAATCGACAAAACACAATATTTTCCCCAAACCCCACAACCATACCCAAATGGCTTGCTAACACCAGTACCAATGCACTTAAGTTTCTGCCACAAAAACACAAACATAAAGAACACATTCGAAATTAGTGGCAATTTCAGAAAAAGATCCGATCACCACAACATGAAACGACCAAAATTAAGACACAAAACCAACATGCAACCCCCAAAATACACAATCTGACCACACAAATAACTGAATAAGAAGATGAAACGGAACAAAGAAGAAAACACAAACCTAGAAGCCGAAGGAACAATCGGAAGATCAGTGAGTATAAAGCACAACACCTGTAAATCAAATCCAAACAATAACCATCCGATAACATTAAGAAGACGATGAGACAAAGAACCAAAAAAATACACACCTGAAAACAGCAACAACGATCGGAGGATGAGAGAGTACGGAACACAACTGACGAAGAAGAAACTCAAATCACATAACCGATTATGTTAAAGCACACATCACCAAGGAACTAAACACAAACAAACATGTTGGGTATTCTACCTTGGAAGAAATTGAAGATTTCAATAGTATTAAAGTTGAAGACTTGAAGCACGAAATCAACAAAATATTAGTCTAGGGTTTATTTGTAATTATTTTAATCTCTAGATTAGTATATATTGTAACATATGTCATCCTTGTAAAGTGTGACTAATTCACCACATGTTAGGGTGAATTAGGGTTTCTCACCAACAACAATAATCATCATCCCTCATGGATGATGAATTCAACATTATATCATCATTCTTTTGAATGATGATTTCAACAATATATCAATAAACATCAAGCATTCATCATCATTGTATGTGTTCTTCACGTTCATCATCATCATGATTTATATATTTTAGCAACTATTCATTGTTTTCTTGTTATCATCAATATGAATCCTAAGATCCAAGCTCATGTTCACGTTCAAATCATGAACACACAATTGGTATCAGAGCCGGAGTTGTGGATTCATATTGATTTTGATGAGATTTCTTGGTTAGATTGCTAAAACATTGAAGATATGAAGAAGGCTATTCAACAATCATTCAACAATACAACACCAAACCCCAATCACCACCACAACCACCACTGTTCTCCGCCATGGATCCCGTCAATGTGTGGGCAACACCGCCCTCGACGCCGCCGACCCCAAGATCTTCGACCTCATCGAAAAGGAAAAACGCCGCCAGTGCCGCGGCTTCGAGCTCATAGCCTCCGAAAACTTCACTTCTTTCGCCGTCATCCAAGCCCTCGGCAGCCCCTCACCAACAAATACTCCGAAGGCATGCCCGGCAACCGCTACTACGGCGGCAACGAGTTCATCGACGAGATCGAGAACCTCTGCCGCAGTCGCGCCCTTCAAGCCTACTGCTTAGATCCCACCAAATGGGGAGTCAATGTTCAGCCATACTCCGGTTCTCCCGCCAATTTCGCCGCTTATACGGCGTTGTTGAACCCGCATGACCGGATCATGGGGCTTGATTTGCCGTCGGGTGGGCATTTGACTCATGGGTATTATACCTCCAGTGGGAAGAAGATCTGGGCCACTTCGATTTACTTTGAGAGTTTGCCATATAAGGTGAATTCAACCACTGGGTATATTGATTACGAGAAGATGGATTGTGAGGTTTCACATGACTCGGGCTCAAGGATTCACGAATTGGGCTGTGGTCATTAACAAAAAAATATATATATAGGTGGACTTGACTTAATTGTTTGGACCACAAACAAAAAAAGAAAAAAGGTGGGCTCGGATTCACTTATTTGGTCTTATACAAAAAACAAGAAAAGGTGTGTCGGATTTAATTAATTGGGCCGCCTACATCAAAAACAACAATTGAACATGGGCTCAAGTGTTGAAGATTGGGCCTATGATCAACAAACAAATTGGGGTTCGTATTCAGGCTCTCATCAACAAAACAAGTGACATCGAGTTACATATATAGTTGTTCCAAAGTTTTGAAGATCACGCTTCCGCATCAACGACATATTTCTCGACTTTAGATAACTATTCAACAAGAACAAGATCAAGCTTCAACTCACATTGGAAATCTACAATTTAGGGGGAGTATTGTTGGGTATTCTACCTTGGAAGAAATTGAAGATTTCAATAGTATTAAAGTTGAAGACTTGAAGCACGAAATCAACAAAATATTAGTCTAGGGTTTATTTTGTAATTATTTTAATCTCTAGATTAGTATATATTGTAACATATGTCATCCTTGTAAAGTGTGACTAATTCACCACATGTTAGGGTGAATTAGGGTTTCTCACCAACAACAATAAATCATCATCCCTCATGGATGATGAATTCAACATTATATCATCATTCTTTTGAATGATGATTTCAACAATATATCAATAAACATCAAGCATTCATCATCATTGTATGTGTTCTTCACGTTCATCATCATCATGATTTATATATTTTAGCAACTATTCATTGTTTTCTTGTTATCATCAATATGAATCCTAAGATCCAAGCTCATGTTCACGTTCAAATCATGAACACACAAAACACGTGTCCCACTAATCTCAGATAGAACCTCAGATAAGATCCGACGACGACGACGAAATCGCCAGATCCAACGACCACAACAAACCTGACACTATTCATGAATTGCAAATTTCATAGAAGGTAATAATTGCTAACGGTAATATTCAAATTAATAACTTACTTATTATTTATTAACAAATTAGCAATTTCTTATAAAAATATGTCAAATAATTTAAAGTGATCATAAATATATATTAATTATAATTGATATGAGTTAATAGTTTTTAAACTAATTATAACTCAAGATTAAATAATGTAACGAAATGTGACAATACAGACGTGACGCTTAGGTGGACAGATTAAAAAGATCATGTCTATCCATAATTAATATTTTATCATAAGTTATAATTATATCATTATAACGAACAAACAAAATGAAAGTAACGTGTTGATTAAATTGTTGGTGTTGGTTATTGTTGTCCTGTAAGACATGATTTGATTACTAAAATCCGGTTTTTTTAGTAATAAGACAAAACTTTGTGAAGTAGGGTGGGGAGATAGAATATAATAACTTTTATGACTTTCGCTATCAAGTAAAATACTATCTTGATGTTGTTTAATATCACACGTTTTATTACGTCAAAATATACAAGTTTTGTTGATTTAGTGCGAAAGTAATTTTTTTAAAATACAAAATGCGTAACAAACTAACAATCGATGTATCTTACACTCAAAAGCATGTAAAATTATGTAAAAGTGAATAGCAAATTGTAAGGTCGTAACTCGTAAACATTATCTTTTGTGATTTTATATAAATGATAGAAACAATGTGTGTTTGTCATGATGATTGCATATACTTTATGCAAAAGTTATGAAGCTTGCCAATTGCAGTAATTAAATAAATCAGATATTTGTGTCAAGATAAGCTTAAATATCATTCGTATCAAGTTATTCATACATTTTTATTTTCTGATTACAATCACTCAAGTTTTGTGATATTTTTATAGAACTTTTTAAATTTAAAATTGAGCCATTTAAATATTAACATATGTGAAACTTGACTATTATTTATCGAACATTTATTAAATCGACTTTAATGAAAAAACCATGAGATATTTTATTATTTAGTGATTTTTACTATGCAAATATCTTCTACTTCATGTTGGATATAAAGTGTATATCCGTGAAGTTTCATCAAAGCTACATTATTTAAACCTTTTTGACATTCATAAAAAATCTTACAATGACGAAAATCAAGATCAAATATAATTAGACCATGGTTAACTCAAAACCACATTGAGACACAATGGTTAACTAAAAGCTGGGGCACTTTTCGAATGTTACTTTTATAAATAGTGACGTGTCTAAGATTTTTTTTTTCTAGTGGAGCAAAAACAGGTTTGTTAAAATATAATTAGACCATGTAGACTATGTAATAAAATAAATTAGCTTAAAATATTTTTATTAAATTAGACTCAGACTAGAATTTGAATACTTCAAAATCCACATAACAAACATAGATTGAATCATGTATATAATTTCTTTTGTTATAAAATACACGCTCTAAATTTAAGGACCTTAAGCTTAATCCGAAAAATACATAACATGAAGCCACCATTGATGAAACAATATTAAATTTTAGATAACTCATACACAGTCTAACACTACGAGACATAAACTATTTATTAATTATTGGGATATTGGATTTTAATAATCCCAAGTTTTATTTATTGGCAGTGATTAATCACAACTCAGTTAATGTTTACAGATACTATTAACTTTGAGTTTATTTTCCTGTAACGATCCCTTACTAACTAAGAGTTAACTATGTTAGCTTTTTATGACGTGGACTGTTTTTGTGGCCAAAACACTAAACAAAAGTTGAAATATATCATCAGATCTGTCAATTTGAAACTTACGCACCCAAAAACCCGTCAATCTCCCCCTCCTGATTTGAACCACCAAACTGGTTGGAGATAGATTTCAGGTGATGATAAAGGCTAGACAATGAAAAACAGACCTAATAGAGACTAGGCGATGCTGAAGTTTAAAAATGACTCAAAGTTGTCCTAATTTATTAAAAAAAACTAATGAGGATTAACTCTGAGTTAGTAATAGATCATTGAAAAAAAATAAGTTTAAATTTAATAATAACCATAAATATTTCATGAGTTATAATTATATAAAACCAATAAATAAAATTTGAGATTATATAATCCTTAATCATTTAACTTATTAGATAAACTAGACCTACTTTTATATTTCTTGTATAAAATGCTTTATAATAATTTCGCCCATAAAAGAAGACTTTTTTGCATCTTCTAAACAAAGTGGTTGCATCCATAAACACCGAATAGTGAGTTCACAAACCGCCACAAATCCCTAAGGTACCAACTCTGTTTTCCATACAAATTTCTATAATAATCAATCATTCGAATCATGAATTACTCTTTTCATTGTTAACAAATTCGATAGTTTGTTAACAAATTCGATAGTTTGTAGATTCATGTGTGAGAAGCACTTGTTATCTTCAATTATTGACTTGTGGGTTGCGTTCGTTGTTACTACGGTTGTGAATTTGAATAATTGATATGATTTTTAGTTAATGGTATCTGATTTTGTTGTTGATCATGTGGATTGAAGAAATTAGGGCACCTAAAGCTGAATTGTGATTGCTTGCGAATTAGGGTTCAGAGTTTACAGCTAAAATAGGTAATAATTGTTTAAATACAAATCATACTCGAATTTTCTTTATTTTTTTATGTTGTGACTTGATGGGCTTACTGTCAATTTTACATATGCAAGCTCTGATCTTTTCAATTGCATAAGATTTAGCTTCTGCTAGTTTCAATTGCTATAATTTCGACTGCTTTGTGTCATGTTATCACTTGGTCGCGAAGAAGTAGACAGCTACAGTTAGTTTACAATAAAGACAAAAGAAAGATTGGAAATTTCATGGATTTGGAGCGTATACCCTTTATGCTTTGTATAAGCTGTAACTTGGCAAGCTTCACAATGATACTCTTATAGTCTTATTTGATTTTGACCAAAGATTTGTTTACTCTTATGGGAATTAGTGATTTATGTTTTGTTTGCACATAAAATCTTGAAATAGATCTGTAGGTCTTTCTGTGGTGTAGTTTGGCATTTTATTACATATTTCCCAGATTGAAGTTGGTATGTGTTATATGTAGGTTCTTTGTTTGTGTCACTTAATGACATGAAAATCCTAATTCTTAAGTATTCTATACAGATGGAACGATCTATCTCATCTCTTGCATTCAAAGGTTCTATTATTGAGGCAATTACTGAAGCCAAAAGACAGAAAAAACTTTTTGTAGTTTACATATCAGGTAATTTTCACGTCCATTATATTCGGATATTCCTCTCACTACTCTTTAGATACCAAATGATACACCGACGAACCTGGTCTTTTTTTGATTGCTTTTTTAAAATGCTTTGATCTTGGTACTGTCAGGAGAAAATGAAGACTCAATCTCTATGGATAAATCTACCTGGCCAGAGTCTCTTGTGAGTTTATGGCCAACATGATTTCTTCTGCAATTAAATGAAGCATAATATGTTGTCTCATGTTATATTTTGATCTCTAGTCACACATGACCTACTATGCATTATAAATTTTGGGGAAATTATTGTCTAATGACAGCTGGCTGCGTTTAGGTGGCAGAGTCATTATCGAAGTACTGTATTTTGCTGCACATAATAGAAGGAAGCACAGATGCAGCTCAATTTTCTGCATTATGTATCCTTTGCTTGATTAAAGATTTTATTGTCACGGAGACCACATAATTAAATGTCGGTTATATTTAGTTTATAATGTATGGCATTCCTTGCATCAAGTTGAATAGACCCACAGAAACCTGCTCCTTGTATAACTGCTATTGGGTATAATGGCGTCCAACTATGGCAAAATGGTAACATATGACCATGGATAGTATATTTATTTTTTGGATTATCTTTCTAAAGATAAAATTTTTATAATATATATCCTTCTAAAAGTCATAGCGTCACATCTACCCATTTAAAGCACTAAAAATATCATATTTACCAATTTTTAAAGTAGATACAATAAGATAGTTACTCATACACTCTGTTTCATTGAAGAAACAAACAAGAAAACAACGCTATTGACTTATTCCTACGAATCAGCTTTGCGCATAGTGTTTTCTTTGTTTGCAAGGATAATTACGGATTTATTTTATTTATCATAGAACTGGTAAATATGATAAAATTTTAAGTGTTTTGAAAGGATCATTATGACATTATCAAATTTAGAATGATATATATGAAATTCTGAACTTTCAGAAGAATATATATGAAATTGCCCTTTATTTTATTGAGTTGCATTACCTTTAGCTTACTGAATTTGTATTTGTTTTTCGCTTTTATTAAATTAATTGACAGAGGGCTTTGTCACTGCTGAGGTTCTGGTGTCAGCCCTTGAGAAAGCATGGTTGAGTCTCCATGTTCAGGTTGTTTATGCAATTTCATTTTGTAATATGTGAACTAGCATTATATACTTTCACAATTAAGTTGAGTTTGTACACATTGTTTTCAGATACTGTCCTACTAGAGTCATTGATATGACGCAAGTATAATATTGTTGACTTAATTATGATATAAGTGCATTTTTTATACAGGAAACAACTGCCACTTTCTTGACTGCAGCACTTGCCTCGAGACAAACTGAACAACCTCCCTCTGAAGCACGTGAACTTGGAAGTTCTTCTTCCTCGTCCACTAATACAAAAGCTAGTACTTCTGTGGACAAAAAGGACTTGGATAATGAAAAAGAAAAATCAGAGACTCGTGCCCCAGTAATTGAGGTAAGTTGATTGACATCAACCCTGCTTGTTTGATATCTATTTAAGGGGTCAAAATGGGCACTTTTTTATGTGTCAGAACAGGCCGGAGTGGATTGGGTTGATCCAAAACACCTTTTATCTGTTATTTTACAATAAATCTATAAACAAATGTGTCAAATACAATGCACAAAACGTATATTAACAGTAATAACTCATATTTTGGATATATAGATGCAGCAGGCTGTATCATGTATGCGTTAAAATATACTCTGGAGTTTGGACAACTTTCAATATGTTCAGACCATTTGACCCATTTCTTTTTTAGCTAATTCTTTTGTTTTACTCATAACATAACATGAATCATCTCTGAGGGCAAGGTGTTTTTCTATAACCTGAACAGGAGAAAAACTCAAAACTTGGTGGGGATGTGTCTCGTGGGCCATCAGTTGCTAAATTAGAAGAAACTAATGTTAAACAGCCAGTTACAACAACTAACAAATCTGTTAACCAAGTGACCTCAAGTACAAGTGAATCTGGAGCCGATAAAAAAGGAGCTTAAATGTTAGTCAACATAAAGCAATGCCTGAGAAGTCTGAAAGTATTCAAACTGAGAAAGTTAATAATTCAGATTTGGGCTCAAATATATCAACTGATATTTACTTAAATATACGGTTACCTGGGGGTGCAAGTTTACAAGAGAAATTTGAACCTACAAGCACTTTGAAAATGGTCAAAGATTACGTGGATCAAAATCAAGAAAGTAGCATTGGATCTTATGATCTGGCCATTCCTTATCCTCGCAAGGTTTTTACTGACCAAGGTATACGAAAATGTTTTTTATTAATTACCCATCTCTGCAGTATAATTAATCAACTGCTGATATAGTGGTAGTTAATTTAGTAACTTTATGGACTCCAAAATCCATATTAACACTAAGTAATTTTTGTTCTATGGTAAAAAGAATAGAAGTACTTTGGAATAAGAAGAAAAAGAAGACTATCAGTTTGTAAGTAACTAGATTCATGGTTTAAGAGAGACATTAATTATTTACATGGGAAAATGGGTGGGTCAGGACTTGGGTCGGTTGGGTTTACATGTGAAAGTATGTTTCAGGTCAAAACGAGTAATATTAGCTACAGGATGGGTTGATGTTGAATACTTTCTTCCAAATCTTAAATACTAATTTATCAGATATGATTATGAAGTTTATATTAGTCAATAATAATCTAAGAGATTTAGGAGGTTTTATGCATTAAAAATATTCTTTGGGTGATGTTCTACCTGTCTGACCCTTTCTTTTTAAGCTATATTTTATTTTACCTGCTAATGGTAACACATAAACTGAATAAATCCATCTATAAGCAAGTGGTTTGAAATTGCGCCTTCTACTAATAATGTTGAAGGTTTATGCTTATAGTGAGTTAGTGACTCAAATTTTGTTACCATAAATGCAGATTTACCAAAATCTTTAACAGAGTTAAGTCTGCTTAATAGACAAGCTTTAATAGTAGTCCCTCACAAAGGACGATCCTCCATGCCCAGCCCGTCAGTGTCCGTGGATTCCACTAGAGCTTCAGATGGTGAAAGTTATTTCTCACTTGTGAGGCGATATCTATCATATGTAAATCCTCTGGCTTATTTAGGTGGTGGCGGGGCTGCTGCTGAAAATTCCTCAACTTCTGGACAGGAAACGAGAAGGATTCCGCACGAATCTGGTGATTATAGTTTTCTATACATTCAGTTCATCAATTTGCTTAAATATGTTTTCCATTTCTGTTTTAAGAAGTCTAAATCACTTTTAGTATACTCCTGACTTCCATGAAAGTCAAGATTGTTAACTACTGAAATTTTAGTCAAAGTTGTACACTTTGGACGATTTTGACCTGTGGATCCTTAAGCGATGCGATGTGATTAACAGGCTGTTAATTTCTGAATGCGCAGGCACACCACAAGGAAACTACGTGGGAAGCAGGAGATCTTACCTCGTAACATCAAACCAAAGCAGTAACACAACCCCAACTGCTAAAAACAACAAACCAAATCCATCTAGATTTGGAAGTGGAAGCAATATTCACACCTTAAAACACGATGACGATGATACCAATTTCAAAGGCCAAAATGCCTTCTGGAACGGCAATTCTACTGAATATGGCGGTGATGGCGACAACAAGTGAGTGGTCATAGTTATATAAAACGCCTTGGTTATATATTTATATGCAAAACGACATTACATATATGTTACTTCTCATAAATTTCGGGTAATAAATACATTGCTCTGGTTAGAATCAGCATGCACCTGTGATTTTACATTTCTTTTGTCATTACGTGTCCACGTAAAGCAACTTTCTCGGGGCAAAGGGTCCTTCTTCGGTATCTAATAATCTAGCGTGCTACTTCATTTGATACCCATGGCTTTTTATCTTCACGATAATGGCCGCAGATTGCCCCCTTGGGCCAAAAATCACAGTACATCTTAATGAATATGTGAACAATGTCACATTTGGCATCAAAGGCATCAAGATGGATCAAAGGAGCTTAAATTAGTTGTTAATGGGTCAAAATGTTTCGAGTCATAAAGTTCACTTTGACTTGATATAAATACGAGGAATACAACAATTTAGGAGGTTATATTTACTTGATTTTCTTATTTAACCCATATGACCAACTGAAAGTTGGTGTGTACTCTACCTCAGCCTTTTGAAAATAGTAAAATCTAAGTAGCTAAACGGTTAGTTATTAAACTAACGGGCTTACTTGTTCGTGTTAAAACCAAAGTGTATCAACCATCAAGTCGTATGATCTAGGATATGTCGAAAATGGTTCACACCTAACACAAGGTTCATATCCATGATATTTCTATTTCCGCTACCTTATAACGACTTTAGCATGTGAAAATATGTATAAACTTTTTTTTTCCAAGTTAGATTAGCTAGAAACTACTTGTTTATAGCCCAATAGAGATACCCGATGGAGACATCACACGCTTGTTTTACTTTGTATAGGGACCGGTTATGAGCTGACTCACTATTTGAGATCATTTAGAGTATCCTTCCTTTGAAACTAGTTTAGGACTCATTGAACCCAAATCAAATTGGATAAAAACCAGTAAAAAACTAGAACCGATCATTTTCCATGTGGAAGTTGGTGTGAAACTAGAAAAACCGAATCAAAATGGATAATACCAGTAAAAAACCAGAACTGGTCATTTTCCGCATGGAAGTTGGTTTGGAACTGGAACTAGTTTGGGCAAAAGCCGGTTTTTAACTCTCGTTGACTTAGACTTAACCAATTTGGAAAATAAGCCGATCTTTACACCTCTAAATGAGTATACATGTATCCACTTTTATTATACCAACCATAATCTAGCTTTTTTAATCACATAAATCATATCATAGTAAAAAATAATCAAACACGAGCACGTATGGTTGTATAGGCATTGAATACGAATGCATCACACTTGAATACGGGCGTATGATCATCAAAATCATATGACTATTAAAATCAATCAAATCAATGGAGTTGATTAGTGGGTAGGATTACCCCTTGAATTATCATTATATAGCTAAGGGTGGTAATTATGATTCCATAGAATGAAACACAAAACTAAACATCCTATTTTCTAATGTATTTGAACATCCGAATTCAAGTGTCAAAATGTAAGGTTTTTACTAGAATTATACCCCATGTAATAGTGTTAGACACTAATCATTTTGAAAAGTATTTTTTTGTACCAACGGGCATTTGACTTAATAGTATCAAAGTGTCTAATTATAGATGTTAACTTCTTTAAAGGTTGACGGTTTAAATCCTTAAAAAAATTTTTTTGAAAAAACTTTATAAATTATATATATATAAAACTAAAAGTAATGCTAACAAAAACCTTTAACAACTTAACAGCCACCTTTAATTGTTGGAGACTCCTAAAAGATCATTTGTGTCCTCTTAAAACACTAACTGGTGTAAGAGCTTAATGGAACTACAATCTTGAAACATAGGCTCACTTTGAAGTATATAACTTACCCCACCCTCTATCAAAAGCTGTCTTTACGGTTATGTCACGAAAAACTTATATACTGTTACATAATTATTTTCTGCATATGTTTTGATGTCAAGAAGCGAGTCGTTATGACTTCATACATTTCTATTATATACGTAACTACAATAATATCACCTCCGCAACACACACAATGTGGTGCAAATAACGGGCTTAATTTTTAGTTGAATATATATGATTGTTTTAAAAATAAAAAATAAAAAATGATGATGATGTGATATGTTTTTGGATCTTTTTATTGATGTGGTTTTTTGAAGAATGAATGTTTTTCTGATGTGATAGATCTGAAGACATGTTTTTAAGCTTTGTTTTGCCTCCTTAACGTGAATGCTCTCATGCGAGACACATGTATATATATATGCTCACGTATACTACTTGATTTACATTATCTATGTTATTTATGACTATTTTGTGTATCATCTTTCGTTCACATAGCTTTAACTTTTTGATGTAAAGTTCATGACTTGAGCAATTAATGGGTCATATATGCATTCTAGTTGTTTAGATGGGTTTTTTCCCTTAAAAGGTTGAATCCAACAAATACTACTGTCAAATAGTGTAAGAACATTTACATTGGAGTCTTTAAATTCATACATTTTTCTAATAATATATAGAAAAAAATTGAGACTAACAACTAAAAATCACTATATTAGAATCTCTATAGCAGAGAAAAATTTAAAGAAAACTAAAGTACATTTTTACATTTAAAGATATACTATTCACCTATTATATGATAACTATGAGCACTAAAATAAATAAAAGAGTAAATTTCACTTGTAGTCCCTGAGGTTTTGCCTATTTAATTATTTTAGTCCAAAAAAATCTTTTGACATATCAAGTCCAGAGGTTTGCATTTTGTAATGATTTTGATCCCTGATAGTAACTCTGTTAGATTTTTCTGTTAAATATATAAGGACATTCCAGGTCATATTACATTTTAGGGACTATTTATGTAGATTAGTAAGATTTTTTAAAATTTAAAGGATTGTTTGTGTCATTTGCTCAAAATAATAAAAATATTAAAAAATTCACATGATCACCCCTTCACAACCACAACATTCACGTCAGGCCGCCACCACCACACTTCCGGCACCCCATCACCCCATCACCACCACCCCCTCCACTACCACCACAAAACTAGTACCACCACCACAATCCCTTCCAACCATAACTTTCTCCTCAAGGCACCATCACTACACCGTCGACACCCCCATCACCATAATCACCATTGCTGCCACCATAAAAACACCGCCCCTAACATCACTGCCACACTTTCTCAGTCCTAGATAGATCGCCTTATAGCTGGCAACGATAGTGGTGGCAACGATAGTGGTGGTGGATAGAGGCATTGAAAAATGAGGAAGATGAAGAATGATGGTGGTGAGAGATGAAGATGGAGATGGTGGTGTCGATGGTGTTGTGGGTGGTATTGGGGGCGATCATATTACATTTAGGGACCAAAATAGCCTTATAATTAATCTAAAAATTCAACAGAGTAAGTGTAGATGACCAAAATCGTTATAAAATGCAAACTTAGGGTTTGATATGTCAAAAGATTCCATCTGGACTTAAATGGTTAAACAGATCTAACCTCAGGGACCAAAAAATAAAATTTACTCTAAATAAAATAAATATATGTGAGTAGGATAAAATACAGTTAATACGTGAGAGATAATTTGAAAATATACAAAATTGTAGAAACCTATATGGATAGAGATAGTATACTGTATACAGAGTTATGAATGTTCATACGTAAAGACATAACGTTTCAAAATGACTCTCACATGGTTGTTGACTTCAACAAATATCTCTTTTTACGATTGAAATTGAACGGTAGAGATTAAATTTTAATCATTGTTTATTGCGATAACTTATTAACTGGTTTACAGTAGACCACGTCATCATTGTAAGGTAGAGTTATAATGACAAAACTTGTGTTTTGCAATGAATGCATAATTTTTTTAAAATAAATATAACAATACTACACTCATATTAAAGATATTTAAACGATATATTTAATAGTGTAATTTGTATAAAAATTAATATCATACAACAAAGGTAAAAATATTTCAAAAAAAGGGTAAAGTTTTTTTTAATTATGAGGAAAATTTAAAAATGGGTGGAGATTTTTTTACATTAGTGATATATCACGATATAAAAATTAGTTACATTACTAAATGGTTGTTACATTAAATTAACGGGTTATTAAAATAAATAAGGTTAAGAAAGAAACTTTACCCTGAAATTGTTACCGCATTATTTCTTAGATCTTCCATCTTTAAACCGACTTTGAAAATCATTAAATATATGAAGACAAAATATGCCGTTCAAAATGAAAATCATAAATTGATCGGTAAATCTAAATGACTAAGGTGCTGTTTGTTTCTGAAGAGTTAAAATGTCTGCAGTCTGCAGACCACATCTGCAAACATCTGTAGCAGAAGAGGTGGACCAAACGTCTGCAGTCTGCAAGAAAAAGACTGTTTGTTTTAACATCTGCAAATGTTGTTATTATTATTATTATTATTATTTTATTATTATTATTATTCCAACCTCTTATAATAAGAAAATAACCTAAACACAAAACACATATACCATCTCCCCCATCTCCAGCACCCATCCTCCATGACCGGTCTCCCCCCATCGCCGACCAACTCACCGCCGACAGCCCCCTCACCGCCGACCAACTCATCTTCTGAACCATCGGCAACAGCCTGTGGTTGCTTCTCGTTGCTTTCCTCTATGAAATTCTGAACCATTTTGTCCAAACAAACAGAATTGGGCTCGAATTCATCAACCGACTCTTTGCAGCATTGCGATTCGCCGACGACCGACCGATCAACAACCGCCGATCCTCTCAAAAGCTCGAGAAATCAAACAAACGTCTTAATCGAGGCTTCGCCACCGTCTTGACCGACTCGACACAGCACATGAACTCGTGAGTCGTATCTGACCAGCAGATCGCCAAATCAAGCGGTGCAAAAACCAAAATCCGCCTAAATTGTTAGAAAAACCTGCAAAATTAATGGCTTGATCTTATAGATTATCATTATTATTATTATACATTTATAGGTTTTAAGCTAGAGTTAGGTTTTAGTGTAACGTCCCATTTTAGGTAATTTTATAATTTGTGTTTTTAAATAAAATGAGTGGTAAATTAGAACTAACTGAGTTAAGTTAGTATTGTTAGTGTAAATGAATAGAAGTAACTAGAGGGACTATTTTGCCAAATTGAGAAAATTAAATTTACATATTAGTAAGGAGGTGTAGAACCTCCTGGACACTCCACACACACTCACGAAGAGAGGAGAACGGGAAGGAGGAAGGAGATCAAGAACCCTAGTCAAATTGAGTTGCGGTTGTGTTGAATCCAAATTTCTAATTGTGGAATTGAGTTATAAATCACCTAGTTCCTGCATCTAACTCATAAGGTGAGTCTTGAATTGGATGTTTTCTTGCTAAGTAGTTAGTTCATGATTGGGGTGTTGAGGAGAAATTCATCTATGATCAAATTAATATGTGTTGAACTTAGAATAGTATGTATTAGGTGTTCTATGTATCATGTATGCCAATTTTGAAACTTGATGGTTTATAGCAAATTAGTTGTATGAAATATGTTGAGTTATAAATCATGCCCATAAGGTGTTTGATGAAATGCCTCCAAGAAGTTCGAAATATGAAAGGAGGGGCAAAGTGGAAATAGAATGACCGGTGGGTCAATATAGAGTTAATTATGCTTAAAACTAGTCATAAATGGGTCATATGGATTGGTTTTATACCATATGTATGTATGTGCTAAATTAATCCTAAACATATGTTTAGGTGAAGGGAGTATTAGCAAAGCGGTGAGCAAAGACAAAGGTTGAGTTGAAGCTTGCTTAAGGTAAGAACATTAGCCTTATAACCATATATAGTCTTATCTTTATGATTTTATTATGTTTACTCTTGAGTAAATGTGAGTTGTGAATAATGACCATAAGTAATGGTTATAGTAATAGTAAGTATACATGCTTGAGTGCATGAATTGAGTTGAAGCTACATGCGCGTGTGCATGAAATAGATATACCGGTATAGTTCACAGGTGTGTGAACCAAACCTGGAGGGTTATAATTATATTCAGTTACGGTGGTAACATTTAAATCACTAGTGAGTGATAAACTATATTTTGGCTACTGTGTGTAAGCCTAATTCACCAGTGGGTGATAAACGTGTGGTTTGGCGACTGTGTGTATGTCAAACATAAAGATGTATAGCGAAGTGTATAGGTGTGTGATCCAAATCTAATATGCTAGTCCAAGTTAGTGAATGACTAGCTTAAAAGTAGAATTATGACCCATTTCTATTTAAATGTGAAAGTGTGATTATAGAATGGGTGATAATGTGATAGATGCAAAGAGTCGAAGCTAAGAGAGTTAAAGCTTCTAAATTGAGCAAATAGAGATGTTGAAATGGACCCGGGATCATTGAAAAGTCGAAACAAACGAAACGGGTCAAAACTTTGAGAAAAACAAAATAACAACAGCAGCATCTGATAGGGACGTAAGTTACGTCCATAAGGACGTAAGTTACGTCCTTAACTCATTGGTACGTCCTGAGCTACTGTCTTACGTCCTCAAATCAGGGGAATGGGTTAAGGACGTAAGCTACGTCCTTGAGGACGTAAGCTACGTCCCCTGCAGAATTTTGCTTTCGATTGATATTTTAAGCCCCCAAATCACCTCCTAATAACCTATAAAGTAAGTATAAGAGTTCTTATTTAGTTCTAATGGACTAATGTGATAAAAGTGGTTGTTTTGTAGGAATTTTCCAAGAAGGCAAAGGTGATCGATGAAGATGCTTGTGGATCGAACAATGGGTTGTTATTTAGTTTCTTTTAAACAAACTTAACGTTATGTAAATTACATAAATGTAACTTGAGGTGAGTAAACGTTAATAGTGTGTTGACGTAGTCATGGTTATGTGTAATAGAGTTTTAAAAGTAGAGATTTTAACTGGGACCAAAATTAAGAAATCTTTTACACCTCAAACATGTTTTATAAATTATAGTAACAAGGTGGTGTGTTACAAGTTGGTATCAGAGCCGTGGTTTGAGGGATTCAAGTGAGTAGAGAAAGCTTGAACTCAAACCTTGTGCTCGTGATAATAGAAGAGAACTTGTTCGATTCCAAGATTCGATCACTGAGCCATCAATCAAGGTTAGTGTACCTGTGTTAATATGCGATATGTGTGAAAGTTTTTATGAATATAAATATGTGATTTACATGATTATAAGCATAGTGATGCAGTAAATATAAAATTGAACTTGAGTTATATTTCAGTCATCAAGGATGGCTGAGGAACATATTCGCGAGGAATGTGAATCAAGTAATTCAGAGATGAGAAAGATTATTAATGAAGAAGTGGCTAAAGCCATAGGGGCCAATTTACCAATGTACATGGAAGATATGCAAAGAACGCTACAAGAGTTTATACAACAGGAACTTACAGTGTTGCAGGTTGGAGAGAAAACTGAGAAAGCACCTAAACGGGTAACGTATAAAGATTTTGTAGCATGTAAACCAGCTGAGTTTAATGGTGAGGTGGACCCATTACTAGCAATTCGGTGGATCTCAGATATAGAAGGGACGTTTGAAACTTCACATTGTGATCCTAATGATCGGGTGATATTTGCGGGTGGCCAGTTAAAACAGCGAGGTAAAGACTGGTGGGATTTAGTGCGAGAAGAAATTGGGTTGGAAGGTATACGAGTGATGACTTGGGAGGAGTTTAAAGAGAGATTTTTAAAGCGGTTTAGCTCGCAAGCGGCGATCAACCGAATTTATGAAGAATTCTTACAACTACGACAGAAGGATGAGGACATAGATACCATCACGGCGATTTTCTATGAAAAGGCTAAGTTCTGTCGCGACTTTTTAAGAACAGAAAGGATGTGGATTAATCAGTACTATGGGATGTTAAATGCTAAATACCGGGAGTTTCTTACACCTTCTCGATGTGAGACCCTAGTGGAACTTATAGATTGTGCTCGGGAGAGAGAAGCTGAGTTGAAACGGCAGATGGAGCGTGGTGAAAAAAGGCCCGTACATAAAGATGAAGGACCTTCCAAGAAGCCTAAATTTTCTACCCAATTTAAGAAGCCGAGTCAGGTTAAAGAAATTAAACCGTGTGGTAACTGTGGCAAGAGGCATCCGGGGAATGCCTTTTACCTCCAAGAACACGTTTTAGATGTGGGAAGTCCGGACACTTGTCTACCCAATGCACCAGTCAGTTGGAGCTGTGTTTCAATTGTTATAAACCTGGGCACAAGAGGAGTGAATGTCCAGATTTGAAAACTGGTGGAAGTTCGAGCGCTCAGAGCAGTGTAAAGAAACTTGAAATACCGAAAGCAAGGGGAAGGGCTTTTCAAATTACAGCTGAAGAAGCTAAGAAGACCGCCGATGTGGTGTCGGGTACTTTCCTGTTAAATTCTTTACCTGCGTATGTGTTATTTGATTCCGGTGCTAATAGATCGTTTGTGTCGATTAAATTTGCGTCTCATCCTTTGTTTGAAATAAGTACATTGTCTGCACCAGTAGAGGTCGAAGTGGCTAATTCTAAAACATTTTTAGTGTTTGAAGTTTACCGAGGGTGTAGGTTAACTATTAAGAAGGAAGAGTATCCTATTGATCTAATACCTATGATCTTAGGTGAGTTTGATGTGGTTGTGGGAATGGATTGGCTTTCTACATACCAGGCTGATATTGTATGTCATCATAAAAAGATAAAGTTAAAATCTCCGAGGGGCCATAAGGTAGTTATTCACGGAGAAAAGTGTAAAGGAGTAGTGTTGTGTTCATTAATTAAGACCCTAAAGCATATGAGGCGTGAAGGGCAATGTTTCCTGGCATATGTAGTTGATACTAACCAAAGTGTACTGAAATTAGAAGATGTTCCAGTGGTTAGAGAATTTCCTGAGGTGTTTCCAGATGACTTACCAGGCCTTCCACCTGTAAGAGATGTGGAGTTTCGAATTGATTTAGTACCAGAAGCTAAACCTATTGCTAAAGCCCCATATCGATTAGCATCATCTGAATTACAAGAGTTGATGAAACAATTACAAGAACTCCTTGAAAAGGGTTTTATTCGCCCAAGCATCTCCCCGTGGGTGCACCAGTTCTTTTTGTTAAAAAGAAAGATGGAAGTTTTAGAATGTGTATTGATTATCGAGAATTAAATAAGGTGACTATCAAGAACCGATATCCTTTACCTAGGATTGATGATTTATTTGACCAACTACAAGGCGCGTCTTGGTTTTCAAAGATTGATTTAAGGTCAGCGTATCATCAACTAAGGATAAAGGAGGATGATGTACCTAAGACAGCGTTTCGTACTCGCTACGGTCACTATGAGTTTCTGGTGATGTCTTTTGGGTTAACAAATGCACCGACGGCGTTTATGGATTTAATGAATCGGGTATGTCGACCTATGTTAGACCGTTCGGTTATTGTTTTCATTATGATATATTAGTGTATTCTAAAAGTGAAGAAGAGCATGCGCGCCATTTACGAGAGGTTTTGGAAACTCTTCAACAAGAAAAATTATATGCTAAATTTTCAAAATGTGATTTTTGGTTACGAGAAGTGCAATTCTTGGGGCATGTTGTAAATGCAAATGGAATTCAAGTAGACTCCTCAAAGATTCAAGCAGTAATGAAATGGAATCCTCCAAAAACTCCAACTGAGATTAGAAGTTTCTTGGGCCTAGCAGGGTATTACCGGAGGTTTATTCAAGACTTTGCCAAAATAGCTTCTCCGTTAACTAAACTTACTAGAAAAGGGATTATTTTTAAATGGGACGTCGAACAAGAAAAAGCGTTTCAAGAGTTGAAATTAAGATTGACGCAGGCACCAATACTAGCATTACCCGAGGGGAATGAGGATTTTGTTGTGTATTCTGATGCGTCCTATTTTGGGTTGGGGTGTGTTCTGATGCAAAGGGGTAGAGTGATAGCTTATGCCTCAAGACAACTGAAAACACATGAGATGAACTATCCAACACATGATTTAGAGCTGGCCGCAGTGGTATTTGCCTTGAAAATTTGGAGGCATTATCTCTATGGTGTGAAATGCACTATTTTTACCGATCATAAAAGTTTAAAATATTTCTTCACTCAGAAAGAGCTTAATATGAGACAGAGGCGTTGGTTGGAATTATTAAAGGATTACGACTGTGAAATCCTATATCATCCTGGGAAGGCTAACGTGGTAGCGGATGCATTAAGTAGAAAAGATGAGTATGAGCCTATTAGAGTAAAAGCGATGAGAATAACGATTAACTCAAGCATAATCGAGCGAATTAAAGAAGCGCAAATGGAGGCACTCAAAGAGGAGAATTGGAAACGAAACCGTATTCAGGGTCAAGTGCAAATCCTAAAGGAAGACAGTTATGGATTAAAAACAATGAGGGGACGAGTGTGGATTCCTCCAATTTGTCCAGTAAAAGAATTGATACTGGATGAGGCACATAAATCTAAGTATTCGATTCACCCAGGAGCTACTAAGATGTATTGTGATTTAAAAGTGAATTATTGGTGGCCAGGAATGAAACGTGATATCATTAAATATGTGGAAAAGTGTTTAACATGTTTACAAGTAAAAGCAGAACATCAAAAACCACATGGTGAATTACAACCTTTAGAAATTCCAGTTTGGAAGTGGGATCGTATAGCCATGGACTTAATAACAAAGCTTCCAAAAACCCGAAAAGGCTATGATACCATCTGGGTAGTAGTGGATAGATTGACAAAGAGTGCTCATTTCATTCCAATTCGGGAGACTTACTCATCGGAAACAATGTCAGAAATATATATCAAAGAAATTGTGTCTAAGCATGGTATACCTGTATCCATAATATCAGATCGAGATGTTCGATTTACTTCGAGGTTCTGGAGAAAATTTCACGAAGAAATGGGTACCAAACTGTTGATTAGCACCGCATATCACCCACAAACAGATGGTCAAAGTGAGAGGATTATCCAAATCCTAGAAGATATGTTGCGCGCGTGCATTATTGATTTCGGAGGTAGTTGGGATACATATCTACCCTTGGCAGAATTTTCTTATAATAACAGCTATCATTCGGGTATGAAAATGGCGCCATATGAAATGTTATATGGGAGAAAATGTAGAACTCCCGTATGTTGGGGAGAAATCGGTCCACGAGAGCTAGCTAGTACCGAAGTGGTGAGAAAAACTAATGAACACATTGATCAAGTGCGAGCTCATCTAAAGGCGGCTCAAGATCGTCAAAAGTCGTATGCGGATAGAAGAAGAAAACCGATTGAATTCCAGGTAGGAGATTATGTGTTATTAAAGGTTTCCCCATGGAAATGTATAATTCGATTCCGAAAGCGAGGAAAGTTAGGACCGCGATTCATTGGACCATTTAAAATTATAGCTCGGGTGGGCGAGGTTGCTTATCGTCTTGAGCTACCAGAAGAACTAAGTGGGGTCCATAATACCTTTCATGTCTCTCATTTGAGAAAATGTCTAGCAGATGAATCAGCATATATCCCGTATAAGGATTTAGTGATTGATAATAAGCTGAATTATGTGGAAGAACCTGTGGTAATACTTGACAGAAAAATCAAAAAGCTGAGAAACAAAGAGGTAAAGCAAGTGCTGATACAGTGGAAGAACCGAAAAGGGTCGGATGTCACTTGGGAGCTAGAAGACGAGATGAGAGAATGCTACCCTTACTTATTTGATGCGTCAGTAAGTTTCGGGGACGAAACTTCCCAAGTGGGGGAGAACTTGTAACGTCCCATTTTAGGTAATTTTATAATTTGTGTTTTTAAATAAAATGAGTGGTAAATTAGAACTAACTGAGTTAAGTTAGTATTGTTAGTGTAAATGAATAGAAGTAACTAGAGGGACTATTTTTACCAAATTGAGAAAATTAAATTTACATATTAGTAAGGAGGTGTAGAACCTCCTGGACACTCACACACACACTCACGAAGAGAGGAGAACGGGAAGGAGGAAGGAGATCAAGAACCCTAGTCAAATTGAGTTGCGGTTGTGTTGAATCCAAATTTCTAATTGTGGAATTGAGTTATAAATCACCTAGTTCCTGCATCTAACTCATAAGGTGAGTCTTGAATTGGATGTTTTCTTGCTAAGTAGTTAGTTCATGATTGGGGTGTTGAGGAGAAATTCATCTATGATCAAATTAATATGTGTTGAACTTAGAATAGTATGTATTAGGTGTTCTATGTATCAT
Organism: Flaveria linearis; assembly: GCA_024085815.1. NCBI lineage: Eukaryota > Viridiplantae > Streptophyta > Magnoliopsida > Asterales > Asteraceae > Flaveria > Flaveria linearis. Next base: position 56,147,971 of record CM044017.1, on the reverse strand, counting down.
GTATGCCAATTTTGAAACTTGATGGTTTATAGCAAATTAGTTGTATGAAATATGTTGAGTTATAAATCATGCCCATAAGGTGTTTGATGAATGCCTCCAAGAAGTTCGAAATATGAAAGGAGGGGCAAAGTGGAAATAGAATGACCGGTGGGTCAATATAGAGTTAATTATGCTTAAAACTAGTCATAAATGGGTCATATGTATTGGTTTTATACCATATGTATGTATGTGCTAAATTAATCCTAAACATATGTTTAGGTGAAGGGAGTATTAGCAAAGCGGTGAGCAAAGACAAAGGTTGAGTTGAAGCTTGCTTAAGGTAAGAACATTAGCCTTATAACCATATATAGTCTTATCTTTATGATTTTATTATGTTTACTCTTGAGTAAATGTGAGTTGTGAATAATGACCATAAGTAATGGTTATAGTAATAGTAAGTATACATGCTTGAGTGCATGAATTGAGTTGAAGCTACATGCGCGTGTGCATGAAATAGATATACCGGTATAGTTCACAGGTGTGTGAACCAAACCTGGAGGGGTTACAATTATATTCAGTTACGGTGGTAACATTTAAATCACTAGTGAGTGATAAACTATATTTTGGCTACTGTGTGTAAGCCTAATTCACCAGTGGGTGATAAACGTGTGGTTTGGCGACTGTGTGTATGTCAAACATAAAGATGTATAGCGAAGTGTATAGGTGTGTGATCCAAATCTAATATGCTAGTCCAAGTTAGTGAATGACTAGCTTAAAAGTAGAATTATGACCCATTTCTATTTAAATGTGAAAGTGTGATTATAGAATGGGTGATAATGTGATAGATGCAAAGAGTCGAAGCTAAGAGAGTTAAAGCTTCTAAATTGAGCAAATAGAGATGTTGAAATGGACCCGGGATCATTGAAAAGTCGAAACAAACGAAACGGGTCAAAACTTTGAGAAAAACAAAATAACAACAGCAGCATCTGATAGGGACGTAAGTTACGTCCATAAGGACGTAAGTTACGTCCTTAACTCATTGGTACGTCCTGAGCTACTGTCTTACGTCCTCAAATCAGGGAATTGGGTTAAGGACGTAAGCTACGTCCTTGAGGACGTAAGCTACGTCCCCTGCAGAATTTTGCTTTCGATTGATATTTTAAGCCCCCAAATCACCTCCTAATAACCTATAAAGTAAGTATAAGAGTTCTTATTTAGTTCTAATGGACTAATGTGATAAAAGTGGTTGTTTTGTAGGAATTTCCAAGAAGGCAAAGGTGATCGATGAAGATGCTTGTGGATCGAACAATGGGTTGTTATTTAGTTTCTTTTAAACAAACTTAACGTTATGTAAATTACATAAATGTAACTTGAGGTGTGTAAACGTTAATAGTGTGTTGACGTAGTCATGGTTATGTGTAATAGAGTTTTAAAAGTAGAGATTTTAACTGGGACCAAAATTAAGAAAATCTTTTACACCTCAAACATGTTTTATAAATTATGGTAACAAGGTGGTGTGTTACATTTAGGCTACAAAAACTACGACATCAACGCTGTGTGAGTTTAGGAATCGACTGACGGCTGCCGGAATATCCATCTCCGGCGAAATCATCACAAAGTTTTACGGTCAGATGTCGCCGGCGACGGCGAACGGCGGTGATCGTAGGAGCTAATAATTGTTTCAAGTGGTTCAGGTGTTTGGAGTTCTGTTGGGGTATTTGGGGGTTTAGGGTTGAAATGTGAAGAAGAGGTGAGGAGATTTCTGAAGGCTTCAGTCCACCTCTTCTTGGAGAAGAGGTCACGCAGACCTTTTTTTAATGAAATGTCTTCAGAAAAACAAACACTCTGCAGACCAGAAACATCTGCCCGCCTCTTTTTGACGCAGACAAAAGAGCTTCAGAAGCTATTTTTCAGAAAAACAAACACCACCTAAATCTGACAATAGATACACATATAGAAATAGTCAAACAAGTACATACGATAGTAAGATACACCAAACAATTAGCCGTTGGAGATATTCTTTAAATACACAATTAATAAATAAATAAACTGTCACCATCCAAAACAAGGGGAAAAAGTATATATACTTGAAGAGATTTACGAGAGTCAGTTGCGGTCATTAGGATTTGAATCTGTGCTAAACCCTAAGCCCTTACATCTTCAAATAAAAACCCTTGTTTCTTGATTTACAATTCATCAAATCATCGATAAACACCTACTTTTTTCTTTAATTCTCTTCTTTCTTCTTCATTTGTAGTCAGATACTACTCAGAAATCATTCAATCAATCAAACCCATTTCAATTTTGGGTCTCAAAATTAAGATCAAGAAAGGGGTTTTTATGATTTGGGTATTTAGGGTTTCTTGATCTTGAATTCTTGTAAAAAGGAAGGGTTTTTGTGATCTGGGCATTTAGGGTTTCTTGATTTTCAGTTCTTGTCAAAAGAAAGGTTTTTTAGGGAATCATGGTGGGTTATAAAGGTTTATTTACAAAGAAAACATTGTTTGCCCTCTTTTTGGGACAAATTCTCTCTCTTTTATCACATCAACTGGATTTTCATCATCAGAACTTGCAAGAAGAGGTTTGCATTTTCATATGTATTTGTTATTAAAAGAGATCAAACTCTTGTTCTTGAAATCTTGATGGGATCAAACGTTTTCATGTATGTCATTATGTGTATCATAGGAATCAATGCACCAACATCACAATCTTTAGCAAACTATGTGCTGTTGGCGATCGTTTATGGCACGATTTTGATTTGCAGACGAAAGGGGATGAAGGTTAGTAACCTTTAATCTACATTACTTCTCATTTTATAGCTTTTTCTTGAAGTTAACCAATTTATGTAAGATTCTTGCATTGTGATTATTGAAATTCCTATGAATGTTGTTTTATTTTCAGTAGAAAAAGAAATTCCTTTATAAATTTGCATATTTAAATCAAATTAAGAAAGAAAGATATAAAGGAGCATTTGGTGATGTTACAGTAGAGTTATTCACTTTTCAGACCACTATATCTTGTTTTCCATTTCTTTGAAATCTCATTTCAAAAAAGATGGAATAAAGCCAAGTATAGAAGTAAGTGTATTCTTTTGAGGATTTTACTGTGTCACAGTTTATCCAAAAATCATATTTCTACACACTGTATTGTTTTTGAATTTTTTAAGAATGATGCTTAGATTGAAAATAGGGATGTATTTAAGTCGAGCCGAGTAGTGGTATGCTCAGGTCGTTGAGTCATATATTCTAACTCGAAGTTGAATCACTAAGTTTCTAGTGAGGTCCATTCACTTTCAGACTCAAATTTCATCGTCTTGAGCCCCGATCCTAACTTTGATGGTTTTTTCCCAAATTTCATGATTTTAATTGATTTTGTTTCGATTGTAAAAGTATGTGAAACATGGATTTCATTAATTCATACGTTTATCTAGTCTTCTAATTTTAATTTTAGGTTGTCAATTTTCATTTTGTAAGATTTGATTATACCCGCCAAAATTAGATCTCCATATAAAGTGGGCTTGATGTAATAGATATTCTCATTTAAAAAATTAACTTTTCTCCTAAAGAGTGTTTTTCTATATATTTGTGCTTCCAGTGGTGGAACCAGGAATTTTTCCTAATGAGATCATTATTTTTCGGTGATTCGTTTTATAACAAAATAATATAAAATTTTTCGGGTTGTTTGCTCGGGTTGGGTTGGGTCGGGTCGCTTTAAACTTTGAATAAACAACTTAAAAAACTAACTTTTTCAAGATCAATTGTTGACTTGTAAGAATACACCAAGTCACCAAATCCTCACAAAATCAAGGGAGGTCGAGCAGACAAGCACCGAAAGCTGGAGCTGTGGACTGTGGTCGGCGTCGGCCGGAGGGTGGCCGGGTGGCCGACGGCGGGGTGGAGGAGTCAAGCAATAGCAGCGATGAGGGGGTGCAGGGGGTAGTCCGTCCACTTCTTGGATGTGTGTAGAACTACAAATGTCGATGGGGGGCATGAGGAAAAAATGGAGGCTTGGGTTTTATTTTGTATTATTAGAGTAAGGGTATTTTAGTTATTTTACATACATAAAAAGGAGAAAAAAAGGCTACTGCAGGTTTCGAACCCGTGACCTCCGGCTTCAGCCGCGCATGGCTTCAAACGCCATTTACCAGTGAAATAGCAACATCTTTGTGATATATTGTTAAACTTTAATATACTAATGAGTTCACTTCCTGTAAAACTATAGGTTTACTAAAAAATTCAACATTATACGTTGCGCTACAGGCTCAAAAATCAATGAGGTCACTTGACCCTGTACCCAAATGCCTAGTTCCGCCCCTGTGTGCTTCCGCTCTATGTCAAATCTTTTAAAATTATATTTCCAAGTTCGATCCTCCATGAAATTATATGATATTACCAAGTTGAGCTACTCGTTGAGTAGTTGAGCTCAAAATTTTAATATTGGAGCTCGATTCAATTACTAAACGAGGCCAGTCAAACTCGACTAGATTTCGGTCAAACTAGACTAGATTTCGGTCAAACTCGACTCGAGCTCTAGCTGTTGAATGAGAGGCTCGCAAGCGCTCAAACTAGACTCGATCAGTATAATACCTACCTGCAACATATCGACTCGTATAATTATGGTTTGAAAATTCAGCTACTTTGTATCAATTTCAAATGTTTTATGCCAACATTTGCAGGCAAAATGGTACTATTATATACTTCTTGGGCTAGTAGATGTTGAGGCAAATTATCTTGGTAAGTCTTCTACTATCACAAATGATCATCTTACATGGTGACAATTTTAACCCGTCTACTTATATTTGTGTTCATTTGGGTTTCTTCTAACGGCTTTACCACACAAAAACGTATCGAACTTGACACATATTTTAATTGTGTGTAGTATAATAAATTATTATCTTTAAATGCACCAAACCTATAAATTTCACCCAGGAAAATAACTTTTTAAAATGGTAAAATTTCAAGCTCTTGACGTTTAAGAATAATGATTTTAGTTTGCTATCCAGAATTACAATGCAAATTAAGTTCGACACATTTTGGCTTTGTTAACCTTTTTCTAGTGCAAAGGGGTTAAATGGGTCGGAGGTTGCCCAAAGCGTATTTTGGTGCATAAAACCTTACAATTCATCATATACAAAATAAAAAAAGTTACCCTTATTAACAAAAGATATTTTGAGATAGCCCAAGCCATCCACACCCAAAATGTTTATCATGACACGATCTAAAGGTGACAACTTCGACTTATAAATGTGACGATTCAGTTTATGTATTATCTCTAATGGGCCGAATGGGTCTGTTAAAATAGCTTAAAAGGAAAAGGATCAAATGGGTCAATGTTGCCCAAAGTATATTTATGCATAAACTGTTATATTATTTGACAAACTAATTGTTCATAGATTGAAAGAATTAGAACACATAAATGTTTCCCACAAACTTTTTACTTGCAGTATTAAAAGTTTGAGTTTTTATGTGCATTTTTGAACAGTGGTGAAGGCATACCAGTACACATCATTAACAAGTGTTATGCTTCTGGATTGCTGGTCAATTCCATGTGTCATAATCCTTACATGGTTATTCTTGAATACAAAATATCGGTTCAAGAAAATTATGGGTGTTGTGATTTGTGTTGCTGGTATTGTACTCGTTATTTTTTCAGACGTACATGCATCGGATCGTTCACGTGAGCATATTGTGCTTTATTCCATTTTGTTTTACATTAATATTTGACTTGGGTATTAATATATCTATATATATCTTTAATAATGTATTTGTATGTTTAGAGAGCGGTAGCAACCCTGTTAAAGGGGATTTGCTGGTCGTTACTGGGGCTACACTTTATGCTGCCTGCAACGTTGGTGAGGTGAGTAAAATGGGCGGGTCAGTAAAAGTTAAATATGAGTTTGGGTCAAAATGGGTACAAAAGATTTTCCATCCTTTTAAACAATTTTTTAATTGGTAATACGTTAAGTGAAAACTATGCTGTTAAAATAACTTTTTTGGAATAACTGACCCGTTTTCTTTTTTGGCTTTGATCAGTTGTGAGTCTGTTTAACCTGTTTTCTTTTTAGCTTCATTTTTTATTTTATTTTTTCCATTTGATCTGTTGAACATAAACCAAATCAACTCACTTTAAGTAAATAAGTTGATACTTCATACTGCCACATCTAGTTAGACTTATGTGATATGTTGGGTATGAACATGCATATATTGAAAAATGAAATCATATTCTTTTGCAAGGAAAAAGAAACTAAAATTAAAAGAAAAAAACGTTATTTCAGTGCATCCTGATTTTTTTGTTTGTACAGGAGTTTTTCACAAAAACTGCTGATCAAGTCGAACTCTTGGCAATGTTGGGGCTCTTTGGGGCCATTGTTAGCGGTATTCAAATGTATCCTGCTGTACACTTTTACGTGCATCTATAATGATTTCATGTTTAGTCTTTTTTTGGTTGTGAAATTAATAGTAGAAAGCTTCTAAACTCGTTAAAACTCTTAATTATTTGCACCTTTCTCATTCATTTTCACTAAGAACTACATTTAACTTGTTTGTTTACTATAAAAAATTCTACCTAATTGCATATTTGCCAATGCATTTTTATTTCTCATTTTTAACCATGTTCCTAGAGGCGTGCTTGAGCGAGAGGAACTCAAATTAATCCATTGGTCAACAGGAGCGGTACTCTTTCTCTCCCTCATCCTGACACACACACACACACTGAAGCGCCCGGTATTTATACCCATGAGTTTCAATAGTTAATTAACTGTCATTTGGCAGTTAAACTAACATAACTACCAGGGCTGACTTTTACAACAGTTTGACTTTAATATTTGACTTTCTAATTAACTTCTATTTGATGTTAAGATTAAGTCCAACGCACACACATGTGTGTGTGTTTGTACATGTGTGTGATTTCTTTGGAGCACCTCACTCGATTCTTGGAGCATCAATACTTTTCTGTCCTCTTTTAATTTTCAAAAACAATATGTTGAACATGATTCAAAACAAACTATAGGCCGGATTGAAATGATAATCCTATCTTTTGAGTAGATAACTCATAACTGAAGTTGACCCGTTTTAATTAATGAGGGCGATTTCACTTCTAAGAAAACTATACCATCAAAATAACAGTTTTTGTGTCTTAGGTGCTTCCATATGCTGGATTTGCAGCAGCAATGTTTCTATTTTACTCGGGTGTGCCAGTCCTATTAAAGGTGAGGGCTTGTTAAATTCTTTATTAAACACAATAATTCTAACAAATTAATTTGCAGTTTTCGCTTATGCAAACTTGTAAATAACTTTTTTTTTCCTTAAAGTTTCTTCGTGTCAATATAAATTGCAGATTAGTGGATCAACTATGCTAAATCTATCGTTGCTGACATCAGACATGTGGTCGGTTTTGATACGCATATTTGTATACCACGAAAAGGTTAGTAACAATCATCAAATATAAATCTTAAAAATTGATTTTTTTTATAATAAAAGCTGAGATTTGTGTCATCAGGTTGATTGGATGTACTTTGTAGCTTTTACTGGTGTTGCTGTTGGGCTAGTTGTTTATTCAGTGTATGTTTTCTTTTCTATTTCACCTATGTATTGAAGAAGCTAATTAAAGGATGTTTCACTTTGTGGGTCCTATCGAGTGATATGTGCGTATAGTGGGACCCATAATATGAAATGTGCTGATGAGATGGATCCTAATGTTTTTCGCAGGTTCGATAACAATGTAGGTGAACCTCGAGGTGATGATGCTAATGACCTGGAAACAAAGTAAGCATTTTGATGTGGTGGGTTCGATAAGTTAGACACACTGGCGCGAAGCTCTAATGCTGGTGGCACCAGCCTTTCTCGAATCAGTGAAAATAGCATTTAGACGAATGATTACAAAGGTCCTGTTCGGGTTACATGGTTTTAAATATGTCCAGGTTAGAGTTAATGTCTTTGATACAAATAAACACGTGAGTCGTCTTTGGGTTCTTGTATGCAAAGGCATATTTATCTTTATTTGTAGACAAATACTCACCTAGGGGACCAGCTTAGAAAAACCATAGAAACAAATGTTAAGAAATCTTAAAAAAAACTCATATACATAGCGATTCTTGTATATAAACCAAACGCCATCTTATATATAGACAAATAGCGTGAATCGTACTATAAAACAAAATTCCGAATCACTCCTAAGTTCAAAGCTTTGTTTCTCAAACCCTTACAGACAGCTTGTAGGTTGAAGTATTCCAGAAGCAGTGCCGGCAGCATATGAGCAAGATGAAACCGCTGTTTGACCTCCGAACCGAAGGCTAACATCCTTCAACTTTATTCCACTGCACGGACTCCCCTTGCTACATTCAAACATCACTGCCACGCGTGTTGCTGATGTTCCATGCACATTCTCGTACACCACGTTGCTGATCTTTACCCCAGAAACCTGATTCGGGCAATTACCACTATTGGGACAGTAGTCTCCATCTATTATGATCGGGTATTTCACATTCATCATAGTTGCACCCTTAAAAACGATATTCTTAACGAACCCATTGCTACGCCTTGCCCATGTCTTAATCCTCAAACCATTTTGAGTTCCTCTAAATGTGGTCGATTTTACCGTTACATTCTGGACACCAGGTTCTTCCAGTTCCCATCCTAAACTCCCAATGCTTCATCCACAAATCAATATATATTAATCAAGTTCATTGAGGTTGTGCTAAGTGTAGGAAGTGATATGTGCAACTTTATGTCAATGGTTAATATTGAGGTGGTATAAAGTAAATGTACCTTATGCCGTGGCCCGACCACAAACCACCTTTTCTATCCAGATATTAGAGTTTCCTGGGCCTATTGAGACGCAGTCGTCACCTGTTGAGATCTTAGAGCTCAAAATGGTGATTCCCGTAGAAGATGTCAAATGGATACCGTCTGTGTTTGGGCTGAGCTCGGGTGCTACGATGTTCACTCCTTGTAGCTTCGCGTTCTTGCAACCATAGAACAAAATGTGGAACATCTGGCTGTTTAATGACCTTAATCTACTGATCACTATGTTTTGGGAATGGTAGACGCCAAGACTCTGTAACAAATGTATGTGAGTATGTCTATTATAATTTCATGATGTTAATTAATAAACGGATACACTAATACAAACACGCGATTATCATATTTATTGCAATGTATGATCGTACCGTAGATCCTTTAGGACATGACTTTCCAGAAGTTTTACAAGCCCATAGAGAAGAACCTTGAGCATCAAGGGTTCCACCTGATATGGTAACATGATTAACCCTATACAACTTGATCCAAACTTGCGCGTTACCAATGGCATTATAGTTAGATGGTGCCACCAAGGTACCCGCTACGTTAAATGTGACACCTCTACTTTTACATCCTTGACCCGAGAATGTAATCGCAGAGGCAATCAAGTACCTGCCAGCCGGCACATATATGACAGCAGGACTAGTAGATGCACATGACAAGGTCCACGCTTTCAAGAACGCTTGCTTTGTGTCCGAGTGGCCATCAGGTTTGGCTCCAAAACTTACAACATTGTATGTAACCTTTGCTGACGATAACCGAACAACTAGAAAAAGCAAGACCAGAATATGTTTGATGACAATGCTAACGACCGACATATCTCTCTATGCTTTGAAGTAGTTACTTGATTTGTTTTGTATGTTATGTACATCTTGATTTGGTTATTTATAGATATATACGGTTGAGAACATCATACATGATGCAATAGCCATAGGGTTTGCATTATTGATAATGATTGATAAGTAGTCCGTTTGTATAAGGTACGAATGGAGAGTATGTCAAATTAATGGGTGGTAACGTGGAAAGATTATTAATCATGTGACACTAATATTAAATTCTTAGAACAAGTCTTTTGATATGTTATTCATAATAATATTTGACCAACTCTCATTCTCTACCCTCTCCCATGTGATTTTTTTTTTATGTATTACGCATAAGTCGTTATTACAGTTCTCTATATAAAATGGATTCTTTATTAAATGTACTCTAGAAGTATGCATCTTACGTCTATTGTTATTATATGTGTTAGTCTTTGAAACTTATGCATCCAACTTTTAGAACTTAGGGTAGTGCATAGATACATTGTTTAAGTCTCTTGTTATTGTATGTATCAAAATTTGAAACTTAATCTTTAATGTATGGATCTTTAATCAATATATAAGTGTAAAGTTAGAACGGTTTGAAATTTATCTTCCTATATATTTTCTTTCATCTTTGTTTTCGTTGCTAGTATAAAGAGAATACTACATAGCATATGGTACAATCTACGGTATCTACCCCTACAAGACACCTTACTGAACTCAATTACGATCCTACCTTCTAAGTTTAGTTTTTTTTTTTTTTTTTTTTTTTTTTTTTTTTTTTTTTTTTTTGTGAACAGGCCATTTGAATAGGGACATACAAAAGTCAATTTTCCTCCGACATTCTATGAAAAGTAGGATGAAAAAGAAGATAAATGTAGTTACTTGCTTTGTGCTTGTGCACTAAAGGAAGAATTGAAAGATCGACAAGTCGGAGGTTGACATATCAAAGTTCATAAGAATGCATTTCCAAATAGGGCTGTAAACGAGCCGAGCCGAGCCAGGATGGGTTCGAGCTCGAGCTCGAACTTTATCGAGCCGAGCCGAGCCGGCTCGAAAATTTTAACGAGCTCAAAACACCGGCTCGAGTTCGGCTCGTGAAAGCTCGAGCCAGCTCGTGGCTCGTCGAGCCGGCTCGATTTAAATTTTTTTTTACATTAATTTATATGAAAACATAAAAAATATATATTAGGAGCTTTATTTTTTATTGGGCACTCCGTACTTATATAACAAAGGTCATTATTTTGAATATAATTTTGCTATCAAGTTATATATTTTTTAAACAAATATTAATTGTTTCTAAAAAGAATCCATTTTATTTTTAAAAAAACCTTTCTAAAATCCTAATATAAAAATAATAATCATAATAATAGTAGTAGTAATAATAATATTTTTTATTATACTATATAAAAATATATATATATATATAATAATCATTATTTTATGCACCGAGTCACGAGCCGAGGCAACGAACCGAGCCACGAGCCGAGCTCGAACCGAGCTAACCCTGGCTCGAGTTCGGCTCGTTTAGAGTTCGAGCCGAGCCGAGCCAGCTCGTTTGGATACGAGCTTTTTTCGAGCCGAGCTTTTTTCGAGCTTTTTTCGAGCGAACTTCGAGCGAGCTTCGAGCCTCGAACTTTTTGTACAGCCCTATTTCCAAAGTTTTTAAAAGTTATATACCCCATACTTTAACAAAATGATAACAGAGTGACACATGTTAACATCATATTCATACTCATCAAATTTTTTATCGGTTCTCTCTTCTATTAATAACCAGATTAATTACTAGCTAATAACTATTAATTAAATAATCACATTAATTATTAATAATATTATTTAATTTTATTAGATTAAAATAATTTAGTAAATTAAGAAAGATGTCTTTTTATTAATGTTGTTTCTAAAGAAACATTCTTTTATAAAAATAAGAAACTTTTCTGTAACATCAAACTTTTTAAAAAATATAAAATATTTTAAAATTGGTGTTTTATAAAAGTAAAATTCTTATAAACAAAAAATAATTAAAATTGGATTTACAATAAGAAATTTTTTAAAATAACATTTTAACACGTTTATTGTGAAACAAAATTTTCATTCTATTTAATAAGTAAGTTTTCAATCATCTATATAATAAAAGAGTAACTAGGATGCCACATGGCATCCTCATGTTACTCCTTAAAAATATTTTCCCGCCTAAACTAATATTATTTTAGTCAAGTTTTTTATTTTAAGAAATCAATTAATAGTAATAATTCATTTTGTTTTAAATTTATTTTTTTATATTATCAACTTAATTATGTAATCATATTGTTTTGAACTATACACATTTTTATAGCTAAATAAGATAAACTAAAAGAAAAAAATATTTATTGATATATTTATATATTTCAGGTTAGTCTGATTTTAAGATAACTGGTTTTAATTTTACATGGCCGGGTCAATTATATATTATATCATTCAAAAAATATTTGAATATTTATAATTTATAAATGTAACTTTTTAATTTTCATTGTTATAGTAATACGTAACTTAATCATACGAAATTTGTACATTTATAAATTATGTTGTTTTAATATTTTCAACCCGTATATTACACGGGTTTACTAAAACTAGTATCTTATATTGAATAATCGTTTGTAATTAATAAATTTTTATTCTATTTAATATTTTTTTATTCATCATATGTAATACACGAGTTTATTAAAGCTAGTATGTTATAAAGTAATTAATTATCAAATCCAATAGATAACGACAATAAAAAATATAAAATTTAATCATTTTTGTGTAATTTGGCTCTCTGATAATGAATTTGATGAGTGTTTCCATATGATGAATGGTAGGTGCATATGATCCCACATGGATTAATGGAATGTCAACCCCCATAAACTATTTTCAATCTTGTAAGAAATATATAAGTATTTATTATAAATTAATTGTTCAAATTCTAAGGCTAAATATTTTTGTATACAAATTTGATAATTAGTTTGTTAATCGTCATTATAAGTATTGCCAATGCCAATACCACATTCTCCTAATTAAAAAAGCTCTTAATTATGTATATATTAACATAACATTTTGAATTATTGGTTGTTACTCGTCAGTCAATTCTTTTAATCTTCACAAAATTAAGTATTGAAACCAATAAATATTTATTAATGTGGTTGGAAAATGGAAAATATCATAAACAAAACTTAGGGTGATAATCAAGTTGGATTAGTAGGTTTACGGCACAATTAGTAACCGCAATACAACTCATTTATCTGATTGTGTCAAATACACAAACTCCGCCCAGACACTGAAACTTCAAATGTAACTTAACTAACCCAATCAAATAGTATACATGATACGTCAAAACATGCGGCATATATTTGTAATTAAGTTGTAAACAGGTTTAACATATCGTTAAAAATTAAACATGTTATAAATGGATTGATGGATCAATTATATATGGGTTCAGAGAATTAACATGCACTACTAGAATATTGAGTATCACCGGTATCACATTAACTAAGAACAAACCTTGTCGGTAACCGTGAACCCACCAAACTCCCAAAAACCAAGTACAAATGGAATAGTATAATGATCCTTTGGTGTAGATTACCAACACATATCAAAACCTATGAAGGAGATATGATTACCAGCAAAAACTGACTCTAATATAGCACAATTCGGCGTGATATGTGGGAAAGTTTATCGTTGGGACAACTATGAGTAATTCGTCGACGAGGTTAAACATAGAATTCTGATTAAAATTCCCATCTAGGCTTTTCAGTAGTTTTCAATGTAACATCCTTGTGACGTGTATGTCCTTGATAATAGGTTATATATATAGTAACGGAGAGCTAACCATAAGTCTTGTTATATATATAGTAACAAGCTTGTGATGTGTGTGTCCTCGAAAGATTACCAGAAGTCGCAAACTCTTTCCAACACATGTCTTGTTATCGCCTTGCCAAGCCTACCTACTTTAATTATACCAACTATATTTATCTGATGGTAACTAAAATGTTAGAATTGTTGTACTCAAAACTAAAATCCGTTAATGGTGGTCTAGGAATCCACATCTTTGTATGTAATGCCGTAATGGTAGACTACCTATGTTAAATGTTTACAGTGATCTATAAATTAACTACGTTTAAAATTGGTGTGTGAGACGACGAGCCTTCTAATTATATAGAGTTAAAAGGATGTCTTTTGCCTTAAAAATAAAAAATAATACAAAATATATATTTGTATTTTATGTGTTATCTTTCCAATATGCATATGTAATCAAGTTTCAAAATTAGATGTTATAACATTATGTTGTTGCTTTGTGTAACCTAACAACTCATTAGTTTAACGTGTTAGTAGACGACCATTTGGCAACATTTAGTGTTAGAACTTTTATTTTTATGGGTGGTGATGAAAGCATACCATTATAAATCATTAACAAATATTATGCTTATGGATTGATTGTTGATTTGTTGGTAAATCCTAGGGTTTGTTTAAAAACCTCGAGGCTAGCTCGTGGTTTATTCAAAACTCGCTCAAAATCGCATCGTTTATAAACGAGCAAAGTCGGCTCAACTCGGTTTCTCAACAAGCTGAGCCCAAGCCAAGCTCAGCTCATGGCTCGTTTGTTCGCTCATAAAATTATATATATATAAATCTTCATGGTCGGTGTGAACAGTAGTTCACACCGATTGGGACACGTGACATGGTTTGATTGGTTATAGTAATTTCTCTTTTTTTTTTCCTTTTTTGGCTTCTGCTCTGGCCACTCGCACTGATGCCATCCGTCACGGCCGGCCACCGTCACCATCACCAGACAAGTAGTTCACATCGGTTTACCATCACCGCGTCGGGAGTGTTGACCGGCGGTGGTGGTGAGCGACGACTGTTGTGGTTAGCCCCGGAGTTTCACCATCACCAAAACCTTTATTAAATTTGTTTGATTACAAAATTTCAATTCCACCATCTGTTTAGATTTTCATGTATTAGAAAAAAGGTGAATATCAAAATGTCTTTTCATTCTGTGTTAATTACAGAAAAAGTAAAAGCAAGACTTACAAAGATTATTAAATTTAATATATGAATATACGTGAAACAATTAACTTATTAACTTCTTTGTGCTTTATGGTTTTTAACCACAATACTTTTACATATTTTCAACATTTTTATTTCGTTTAACCGCCGTGTTACAACGTGCGAATTCTAGATCGACTTGCTTATTATTTTAATATTTTACGTTTCATCATCGCGGTTTAACATCTTCACGTCTACTTTCCATTCGATTTATTTTTGTTTTTATTTTAATAAGAGATTTTCTGGTATTGGTGGTCGTTGACTGTGGTGTGACATTGATGCTACTTGACATTGTTTTATGCGCTCCGCGCAATGCGGGAGCTCAATACTAGTCATATGAATTAAAGCTTAAACTATAATTTATATAAATTACAAACAAAAATAATGACATATTATTTAAATATGCCACATCATATGCTCATTTTACATTTAATTTTTAATGAAATAACTAAGTATAAAATATAGAATATAATCATAGTACTTAAATATATCATTCTCGTATCATTCATTTAATGAGTTAGGATATATATATATATATATATATATATATATATATATATATATATATATATTATATATATATATATATATAATTTATATATATATATATATATATATATATATATATATATATAAAAATATTTTTGTTTTTATCTATATGAATATGGGTATAAAAAGATAGAATTTATAAAACTAAACAAGTTGACTCGTGAGCCGGTTCGGCTCGACTCAGCTCGTTTATGAAATAAAAGCTCAAGCAACAATTTGGGCTTGTTAAAATAAACGAATTGTCTCGGTCCGGCTCGGTTTTCAAATGAGTCAAGCCTGAGACCATCCTGGCTCGTCTCTAATTGACTGGTGCATGGGAGGACCTATATAGGTGATAGTGAAGTCATCACTAGAATAAAATAAATTATCATGAGTATATAGAAGTGTATGTAGGAGCTTCTTGAGTGATAACAATGGTTTTTTGAACACTAACCCTATATGATTTTGATTTTGATTTTGATAAAAAAGATACACTTAAGTTGAAGTAAATGAAGAATTTTAACCGAAATGTCTTTGTTATGAGTAGCACAAGTCTTGCAACAAAAATTGAAGTATAGATACGAGATAGTTATTTGAATAAGATATAAATATATGTGGCACTTAAATTTAGGTTAATTTAGTTTTATTTTTCTTTTTATGTATTGTCTACCAATAATTTAATTATGGCAAATTAGATTTTAATAATCATAACTATTACTAATTGTTGATAATAATTCATACTATTGATTTGGACGTTAACAATTTCAACTTTCATTTTTATTACCAACAACAATCCTAGTAACATATTTATTAAAAAATTGCGCTTGATTTTGACTTGATTTCGTTCACAATAATGAATATTAACGAAATAAAAAAAACGTGCAAGTTAAATCGAGCTTAAAATAAGTACAAATCGAATGTGAATGTATGTTAATTATACTACTGGAACTATTATTGGTAATAAAAATAAAAGTTGATATTATCAACGGTTAAATCAATAGTATTAATTATTATCGATACATACGGAACTTTAAAAAGCTCTGCTCAAACTTACTTTTCATGTAGTATATAAAATGGATAATTTCATATTTACCATTCCCTTGTAAAGTTTTGAAATATCATATATACTCAAGAAAAACTACAAATATCATATATACCTAAAAGAAACAAAATTACCATCCTACCCTAAAAATATAATACATAGAAATAATAGAGATTTATAAAGAATAAGGACAAAATAGTCATTTCTTAATAATTTTTTAATGAATTGAGGATATATGATATTTACAATACTTTCTAAGGGTATATGATATTTAAATTTTTACAAGGATATATATGATATTTAAAAACTTTGTAAGGATATATATAAAATTGACCCTATATAAAATACTAATAATGATTAATTTATTGAGTCTTTTTTATTTGTCTTTACTTTGTTTAATTATTTTAGTTTAAAAAACTTTTTGTTTTACGTTTTTCATTTTATTTAGTCAAATTATTACCTTTATTTATTTTATTTATCTTAAATTTTTTTGTTTTATTTAAATTAGCTTAAATTTTTAGTTATCATAATCCATAAATTTTCTTCTTGAAGACAAAATATGATATCATTCACGTGAGCATATTATGCTTTCATTCCATTTTATCTTACATCAATATTTGTCTTGAGCATTAATATTTCTATATATATGTATATATTTTCAATAATGTATGTTTCAAAAGAGATTAATGGGATACATTGGTTGCGCTTAATTTATACGATTTTTAGTATCTTTATCTATAGGCACATACTCACCTAAGGGACCTAGCTATTTACACTTGAGAAAATCGTTCAAAAAAAAACTCATATACATAACAATTCTCGTATATCAACCAACTGCCACTTTATATATAGACAAATAGTGTGAACGGTTAACAGTTACCATTATTGGGGCAGTACTTTCCTTATATTATGATTGTTAAAACTATACATATTTTTATTCAATTCATTTCTGATTTATGTTGTTTTTATGTTGAGGGGGCTGTTATGTCATTTTTGAAAGATGCGGGATGTAGCTGCTCTCTTGATGATTGTTCGAGGGTAGATGCTGTGTAGCTGTAATAGTGATTGGCTATATATTGGAGCTAGAGAGTTCGGATGAGATTAACAAGAAAGAGAGTTTCAGATCTAGGGTTTTCTCATTGTGATGAACCCATTCATCCATCGTTCTTGAAGATCTTCTGCATAATCAGTGAGGTCAAGCAACTCATCGTTTCTTGTCTTAGTAGTCTGTATCACAGTTTTTTCAGTCGATGTATTAGTTTCTGATTCATTCATTGTATAGTTAGATCTCTTCTCAATCGGTGAGATCTAATCTTTGTTTGAAACTACTGTTGAGATTTTCTTGTTCATTAAGTCCAGAAAAGTTAATATGGTTCAGAGCCATGTGCTCTTGATCGCTGAGACTTTCTGGCTTCTTCTCTGACCCTTGGATTCTAGGGTTTTGCATGTTCTCTTGATTTTGTCTGGGAAACGAAGATCATTCATCTTCGTCCTGTGTTGGGCGCTTCAGATTTGAATCTGAATATTGTCATCTTGCAAGGAGTAAAGACTACACAACCCTAAGTGAAGGTTGTGTAGATATTGCTGAAAAGTTCCGCTGCTGTGACTCAAAGAGTCCGATCATCTGGTATTTTCTTATTGTGCCTCCAAAAGTCCCTTTCTAGGGCACCCCTCTGTAAGGTGTATTCCTTCCTTAATCTTGATTTGGTTTTCCATTTCTTTGCATTTTAGGCATTCTTGGACTGGGCTGGATGGACCAGTATTGATTGTTTGTCTGTCTTGTGCATATCATATTATGCATTTTCTTGAGTCTCTGCTCCTCCTTTAACACCTGGCCAGCCATCATATTGACCGTGTATCTGGTCCCTGAAGGAGTTTCGCAGAGTCTCGCTTATGTGTTGTTATTTTTTGTTTCTATTGGTTGTTTTTAATTGTGTTGCTATGGTTGTGGTTAATACATCTCCTACCTTGATTAGTAGTTTGGACTTTGGTGACCCTTTGTACCTTCACCCCAGTGATACAGGTTCTCTTACTCTAGTGTCGATTAAACTAAAAGGTAATGAAAACTATAATGTGTGGGCTAATGCTATGGAACTTGCTCTTCATGTTAAAAACAAATTTGGATGTGTTGATGGTAAATGCATTAGGTCTACCACAGATGAGGTCCTTGGTAGACAATGGGATAGGTGTAACTCTGTAGTTTTATCTTGGATACTCAACTCTATTTCTGAAGAATTATTTGTGGGTCAATTTTTTTCAAAACTTGCATCTAAAGTGTGGACTGAGTTAAAAGAAACATATTCAAAAGTTGATGGTTCTGTGACCTTCAAATTGCATCAACAAATTAATAATCTAAAACAGAATGGTAATTCTATTTCAGAATACTATTATAAGTTGTCCTCCATATGGAGACAGTTAGATGTTCTAAATGACTTGCCTACTTGTACTTGTGATAAGGTCTCAAAATATAATCAAACTTAAGGTTGATGCAATTCTTAATGGGTCTTGATGATAAGTATTTACCCTTGAGATCCTCAATTCTTTCAAAAGAACCTTTACCTTCAGTTAAGACTGCATTTTCTTTGATATCTGGTGAGGAATCTCATAGGGAAATAACATCAGCTCATATGTCACAACCTACTGCTTTTGTTTCTAAAACTACTATGGTAAAAAGGAATCCTAATAACAAAGGTACCACCCTAAAGTGTACTAACTGTAATAAAAATGGTCATGTCATAGAAAAGTGTTTTGTAATCATTGGGTATCCTGCAAACTACAAGGGAAAGGTAACTGGGAACAGGACTAAGTCCAACAATGTTGCTACTGATACTCCTGTGAATATAGGTGGAAATTATCAATTGACTCCTGATCAGTATGCAAAACTCATTAACATGTTAAGTGATCCTGTGAATGGTGATCAAGGAACCTCAAATATGGCAGGTATTGGGGAAAATAATGTCTGCTCTTCTATTTTTTGTGGTGTTTCTTTGTATGATCCTAAAGATAGTAGGGGATGGGTGATAGATTCTGGGGCTAATCAACACAATATGGTTTTATTTGATAAGTGCTTGTATGATTTGGTTGATGTTTCAAACTGTCATATGACTGTTAGTCATCCTAATGGAACCAAAGCTACTATAAAATCAATATGAAAACTTAAACTATCAAAAGATGTTGTGTTAATTGATGTGTTGGTTGTTCCTGAATATTCAGTCAATCTGTTATCTGTTTATAAACTTGCTCGTGATAGTAAACTTGGATGTTGGTTTGATGAATTTAGTTGTTTGATTCAGGACTTAACTCGGTCCAAGACTCTTCTGACTGGTAAATAGGTGAATGGCCTGTATTACTTTGGTCACCCTAATTTTGATGAAATTCTGTGTAGAAACAGTAATGGTCCTGTGTTAACTGACTTAAAATTATGACATTCTAGAATGGGACATCCTTCTTTTCAAGTTTTACAAATCTTAAATCAAGATCTTAAATTGAAAGTTCCTAATTCTAATTTACCTAGTGAAGTGTGTCAAAGAGCCAAACAGTCTAGGCTTTCTTTTCCTACTAGTGACCATAAATCTATAAGATTAGGTGAGTTGATTCATCTAGATCTATGGGGTCCGTTTAAGGTCACTAGTAAAGAAGGGTTCAAGTATTTTTTAACTATTGTAGATGATTATTCTAGAGCTGTTTGGGTATATCTTTTAAAATCCAAAGATGAGGTGTTTTATAATATTCAGTGTTTTGTCAAATTAATCTCAAATCAGTTTGAGGCATCTATAAAGTGTTTTAGAACAGATAATGGAACTGAATTTGTAAATAATCAGGTTGATAGTTTTCTAAAGAATAATGGAATCCTTCATCAAACCTCATGTGCTTACACACCTCAACAAAATGGTATTGTTGAACGGAAACATAGACATTTACTAAATGTAGCCAGGGCATTACTGTTTCAAAGTGGTTTACCTCTTAGATTGTGGACTGAATGTATATTGACTGCTACTTATTTGATTAACAGGACTCCATCTTCTGTGTTAAGTGGTAAATCTCCTTATGAGTTGTTGCTAAAGAAAAAAACCTCCCTTAGTCACCTTAGATCATTTGGGTGTTTGTCCTTTGCTGCTAATCTGAATCCTACTAATAAATTTGATAGTAGATCTGTAAAATGTGTTTTTCTTGGTTATGCTTTTGATAAAAAAAGATATAAACTGTTGTCTTTGGATAATAATGTAATCTTTTATTCTAGAGATGTTAGATTCTTTGAACATTGTTTTCCTTATAAAGAAAACCTTTCTGATTCTTTAAATCATATAAATTTTTTTTATTACCATGGCTCTAAGGAAAACACCCCTATGCCCGATGATGAAAGGGAGGATTCTAATAGCAATGTCAGTCCGGATGGGTTAAGTGATTTGCTCAATGATCCTTCCCATTCAGGGTCTAAATCAGCTGACATGAATTCATAAAATGATTCAGGTCAACAGTCATGTGACACTGATCATAGTAACAGTCAAACAGATACTACTGTACATCCTGTTACTGTTGACAGTGGATCAAAATCTGTTGATGTTCAGTCTGATGGTAAAGGAAAATTGTTGGTAGATCATGATAATCTAACCACTGATGTGCCAAATGCGGATCAGGATAATTCAGACATATCTGACATCCCTGAGGGCAATGGTTCAGTAAATAGAGGTGTTTTTCGTAAGTCAGGAAGGGTGGGAGTTTTTCCTAATAAATTTAGTGATTTTGTTGTTGAAGGCAAAGTTAAATATGGTATTGATAAGTATGTTAATTTTGCTAATGTGTCAAATTTGTCTAGTGATAACTTGTGTTTCCTGACTTTACTTGATAAAAGTTCTGAACCTCGGTCTTATAAAGAAGCTTGTAAAGATAATAATTGGATTGATGCTATGAATAAGGAAATAGAGGCCTTAAATAGAAAAAATACATGGATTATTACTGATTTACCTAAGGATAGAAAGGCCATAGGTAGTAAGTGGTTATATAAGATTAAGTATAAGTCAAATGGAGAAATAGAAAGATATAAAGCTAGACTTATGGCTAAAGGGTATAGTCAATGTGAAGGAATTGATTTTGAGGAGACATTTGCTCCTGTTGTTAAAATGTCTACTGTTAGAACTCTTATCTGTGTTGCTGTTCAATTTGGATGGAAGTTATTTCAACTTGATGTTAATAATGCATTTTTATATGGTGATTTACATGAAGATGTATACATGTCTATTCCAGAGGGCTTTGGCTCTGCCAAAGATGATGGAAAGGTATGCAAGTTAGTAAAATCTCTGTATGGGCTTAAACAAGCTCCTAGACAGTGGAATGAGAAACTAACTACTACCTTGATATCTATTGGTTTTGATCAAAGTAAAAATGATACTTCTTTGTTTGTTAAGTCTGTTAATTCTAAAATTGTTATTCTTCTTGTTTATGTTGATGATATTGTCATTACTGGTAACAGTGAGGATGAAATTAATAATGTGAAACTTATGTTAAATAAAAGTTTTATGATTAAAGATTTAGGAAAATTAAAATATTTTCTAGGTATTGAAGTTCTTGAAAATTCTTCTGGTATTTGTTTAAATAAAAGGAAATACTGTTTAGAGTTATTAAATGAGTTTGGTATGCTTGGTGTAAACCTGTTGCTATTCCTATGGAGAAGAAGTCTGTTATTCATGATGCTTCTAATATGGAATCAAATGATTCTATTTTAGAAAACATAACTGTGTATCAGTCCCTTGTTGGCAAACTCATTTATTTGACATTAACAAGACCTGATATTTCATATAAGTTCATTGTCTTAATCAATATATGCATAAACCTCTTCAGTCACATTTTAAAATTGTTTTACGATTGCTAAGATATTTGAAATTAAATCCTGGACAAGGGTTAATGTTTAATAGGCAGTCTGAGTTTGTTTTGAAAGGGTATTCTGATTCTGGTTGGGGTAAATGTTTGCTAACAAGAAGATGTGTTACTGGTTATTATGTGTATTTAGGAGATAATCTAATTTCCTGGAAAAGTAAAAAACAAAGTACAGTTGCTAGGTCATCAGCTGAGGCTGAGTATAGGGCTATGTGTTCTACTGGTTGTGAATTATTATGGATAAGGAAAATCTTGAAAGATATGAAGGTTAGTTGTCCTATTCCTATTAAAATAGCCTGTGATAGTAGTGCTGCTATACTCATGTCTGCAAATCCTGCATTTCATGAGCATACCAAGCATTTTGAAATTGATTTGTTTTTCTTAAGGGAAAAAGTATCAGCAGGAATTTTTAAGATTGTTAAAATAGATACTTTACAACAACCTGCTGATATTTTTACAAAAAGTCTTGGAGTTGTTCAACATAATGTTTTGTGTAAAAACTGGGTCTTATAGATTTGTTTTCAGAATTGAATTGAGGGTGGGTGTTAAAACTATACATTTTTTTAATCAATTCATTTCTGATTTATGTTGTTTTTATGTTGAGGGGGCTGTTATGTCATTTTTGAAAGATGCGGGATGTAGCTGCTCTCTTGATGATTGTTCGAGGGTAGATGCTGTGTAGCTGTAATAGTGATTGGCTATATATTGGAGCTAGAGAGTTCGGATGAGATTAACAAGAAAGAGAGTTTCAGATCTAGGGTTTTCTCATTATGATGAACCCATTCATCCATCATTCTTGAAGATCTTCTACATAATCAGTGAGTTCAAGCAACTCATCGTTGTTTGTCTTAGTAGTCTGTATCACAGTTTTCTCAGTCGATGTATTAGTTTCTGATTCATTCATTGTATAGTTAGATCTCTTCTCAATCGGTGAGATCTAATCTTTGTTTGAAACTGCTGTTGAGATTTTCTTGTTCATTAAGTCCAGAAAAGTTAATAATGATCGGGTATTTCACGTTCATCATAGTTGCACCCTTGAAAACAACATCCTTAACGAACCCAATGCTACGCCTTGCCCATGTTTTAATCCTCAAACCGTTCTGGGTACCTCTAAATGTAGTCGATTTTACTGTTACATTTTGCTCCACGGCTTATGTTGTATGTAACCTTTGCTGATGATAACTGAAAAGCTAGAAAACATAATATTCTAAAATGTTTGATGACTATGATAACCGACATATCTCTTTATACTTTGAAGTAGTTACTTAGTTTGTATGTTATGTACATATTGATTTGGTTATTTATAGATATGGTTAAGAACATACATGATGCAATTGTGGTTTGTATTATATTGATAATTAATGATTGATAAGGAGTCCGTTTGTACTTTGAATTGGGGTACGAAGTTATCGAATGCCATATGGAGGCAAGATGGAAGAAATATTAATCATGCTACACTAATTAAATTAAATTATTAGAAAAAGTCTTAAATTATTAATTAAGAGAATTTAAATAAGGGCAATGTGGATAGAAAATATATCCATATAGTGTATTCTTAATATATCCAACTTTTATAACTTATGTCTAGTGCATAGAAATATTTATAGTTGTATTGATGTTGTTATCATATTTATTGAACAATAAAACTGAACTAAATGTATGTTTTGTTAACAGCTATTCTAGGTTTAGAATTTGGGTCTCTTTAAAAACTTTCATGTCTTATCACTAAACCATCATTACGGTGATTAACTTAATGTGTGTAACCTTTTAATTATATTTGTATAAATTTAATGGTTTCGTCGACCCTTGTTTACGATTGTCATGCTTCTACGATATACGATATAACTCTCTAGCAAGAATAGATGACGTAGCAGTGCTTGATTTAGCTCCCATGTTACGTAGGGTTCAAGGTGAGGTGGGATCGTTTAATGATCTGATGTACGCAGTTTTACTCTCTCTAACAAAAATATGAAAAAAAAAAGATGAAACATAACTTCTAAGAACTTAAAGTTGGATTTGCATATAAATCTTAATATTCAATTGCATACATACAAAATATGATAATAAATTTAAAACAAGATAATTATAATATAATTTGGTTTTTAAGAATAAAGCTATACACGATGAAGGTAGATAATTATAATATATGTAAAAAGGCATAAAGGGTATGCCAGTGCATATGATCTCACATGTTATGCGGAATGTCAAACACAACAAACTAATCCATTTCTCATTCTTGTAAGAAAAATATATGAAGGTATATTATACATTAATTAAAAGTTTAACCGCTATTTTTTTTTGTATAAATATTCAATGATTAATTTATTAACGGTCAGTATTAGCAATATTAAATTCACCAAATTAACAAATAGCATAATCATGTATTTGTTAAACTATAATACTTTGAATTATTGGTTCTTAGTCAATTAGTTTTAATCATCACAAAAGTTTTTAAACTAGCATTGATGTTAAAATTAGCTTGGGAAAAGCTGCAAACAAAAACTATGGGTGATAGCAAAGTCACATCGATTGGGTTGACGAGTGAAATTAATTAACCCGTATAAACTTACTTATTTGTGTTAAATACATCAACTCATATGTCATTAAGGTGTAAGTGTGTAACCCTTATATCTGAATGAATCAAACGGTTTGCCACACCACATGTTATAAATGGTTTTTAAGCACGTTGTCGAAACTGATTAAACGTATCGTTAGCGGATTCACGAATTGTAAATCGTTGAAAAATGGTTGACGGGTCAACCCTTTTATGGCACAATTGTTTATTGAACGTCCTAGACATGGAGAAACTTACACAACATGTTCATCAAACGAGTTAGATTGGAAACCCAAACACTACCAAAATAATGAGTACCAAACAAACAAACATGTCCAGTAAATCCCACTCAAAATAATGAGTACCAATGACAAAAATTTACTGACGGACCATTTTCGTTGACAATCACAAACTGTTCACCTATGTAATCCACCAGAATCGATAAGAAAACTATTTAAGAATATAATTAGCACAACACACCGATAATCACCAACTATGTGCATCCATTGGTAAAGGCCGCCGGTCATCCATAGCAATGTTAAGCCGATATTTATGTTTGTGCTATTTAGTCGTTTGTCTGTTAGTAATTCGTTGCTAATACAAAGTTAATATTCCCACAACAAGATGTTTTTAGACAAGAAACTAAATGTAGATGGAAGAAAAACTATGATATACAATATACCAAGCAATATATACGGGCGGGTAGTGTAACAAAGCAAAATGGTCAAACGGGTCTGGTCCGGGTCATGCCAGATCTACCCGCTAGCTCTTATTTTAACCCACTAGCTCGACCCATATCATAATCTTGTTGCCCAAGAAATAGATCAAAATCATGACCCATTTCAAGTTCTTGTTATCTTTAATTACATTCATGGGCCAACTTGTTAATTTATCTTGTAACCCACCATCATTTATTGACCAAATCATTAGGGGTCTTATCTTTGGTCTTGTATGCTTTCAAGTGCAACAAAACCGTTGTAAGAGTTGGTTGTGAAAGAAAAACATCTTGGTCCGGTTTGTGCATATAAGAAAGAAGTTCATTTAGTGTTAAACCATTTGTCTAATATTTCTAGGAGTCTATATAGACTGTTTTACATGTATGTTTCATTAAAAATTTAAATAGGTTTTCATGAACGCATGTAAAATCACGCAAACATTTAGAATTGGAAGTCCTGGTTATACACCACGTGACATAATGTATTGTTTTACACAACAAAGGGAAACGACCATCCATTAACGAAAGAACAAGAAGATCGAACGAAACACAACAGACAAAAATAAGAACAGTAAGAAAGAACTACAATAAACATAAAGAACAAAGTACAACATATGACTATGGTGGATGTTCAACCCTTTAAAATTTTGCAATGAACACCATCACCTTCACATAAACCCAGTTTTCCAAGATGTCAAGAAAGTGAAAAAAAGCATATCTTCCACGCCGGTTGACTAGTAAAGCAATACATACTATCCAAAATCCGATAGAAAAACCTGTAGCCGCACCAATATAAAACCATCTCTTCAGATCATCTTCCCCATCACCCTCACTTTTACTAACAACGGGTGGAACTTCTAATTGTTTATCTCCGGGGCAATATTTGGACAAAGGTAGTCCACATAGTGCCGCATTCCCAGTGTATCGTGAAGGATCAAAGGACTGGAGTTGAGTGCCAGATGGAATTCTTCCTGATAAGTTATTGAACGACACGTCTAGATAGTTTAGCAAGGTCATTTGAGACATGCGTGATGGTATTCCTCCTGAAAGATTGTTTCTAGACAGATCCAAAATTAGAAGTTCTTTCATGTGATCAATTTCCGGGGGAATTTTTCCATGTAAAGTGTTCATTGACAAGTCAAGTGCAACCAATTTACGAAGATCACTAAGTTCATCTGGGATTTTTCCAGTTAGATTGTTACTTGATAAATTAATGATCTTCACTAGCCCAAGATTAACACCAAATTCACGCATACTTCCTTGCCACTTGATCATCGCATGGTCGACATACTCACTCTCAATATCAAAGTCAAAATAGTGCACATTTGGGTGAGATGTGAATCCATCTTGAGCCATTGAAGTGAGATTATTGAGACACGAGGGAATGGTTCCATAAAGTTTGTTCATTGACAGATCCAGAATTTGTAGATTTACCAACTGACATATTTGTGAGGGGATGGTTCCAAAGAAGTTATTTGATGTTAGGCTAAGAGCATACAACCTTGATAAATTTTCTATCCAAAGAGGCACATAACCAGAAAACCTGTTGGCTCCCACTTCCAAAAAGGTGAGGTTGGTGCAATTCTTTAACGACAAGGGCAATTCTCCTGAGAAGCTATTGTTGTACAAATACAAAACCTCGAGATTGATCAAATGCTCAATAGAAACAGGAAGCCTTCCAAATAGGTTGTTATATCCTAGACTAAGAAGTTTTAGTTCTTTAAAATGCCATAAACAGTCTGGAATTTGTCCTGTGAATGAGTTGTGTGAGAGGTCAAGAAACAAAAGAGATCCATCAACAATCTGACACAAAAAGTATATATCGCCCGAGAATTTATTTTTGGAAAGGTCTAACCATGTCAAAGCTGATGAAACATTTGGTATAGGACCATAAAAACCGTTGGAACTCAAATCTAATGTTGAAGATTCAGAGTGAAAGTTTGATAGCAAATCTGGTAGTTTCCCCGTGATGTTATTGGAAGAGAGATTCAAATATGTCAAACGAGAAGGCCACGCGTTCCAAAACTCCTCTGGAATTTTGTCTACAATTCCAGTATTGGCAACACTAATGCTGGAAAGATTTTTCAGTGTTTGAATCCATGTGGGGAAATGAGGCCCTAGCTTGCAAGAGCTCAAATCAATCTCTTCTACATAGGAAAGATTTGACATGTGAGCTTCTAAAGGCACCCCTTCAAACTGGTTGTTAGAAAGATCCACATTTAAAATCTTTGTCTTTCCAATGAATTCAGATATGGAACCTTTTAAAGAATTGAAAGAAACATCTAGTTGTTTAAGCTCGGGTAGTTGCCATACTTTTTCACTTATAGTTCCATTTAACTTATTATCAGAAAGGTACAAATAAACTAGGGATGAGAAATTTTGGATATCATCAGGCAATGAACCGGCGAAGTGGCTACTTGAAGCAACCAACTCTTGTAACGTAAGCAACGTGCATCCAGATAAGTTCCTTAGGAAGTTAGAAAAGTTGACATCTATTGAGTTGAGATGAAAACGTAAAGATGTCAGACTACACAGATTGCCAAGATATTGGGAATCCCATCTAACTTGTTTAAAGAGAGATCAAGATCTACAAGTTTAGTGCTAGTTAATGGGAACAACCAATGATACATGGATGAGTTTAGATTGTTGTTTCCAAGATAAAGGCTAGCAATAGAAGAAGGAGAAGTGTTGATAGATGAATACGAAAACGGATGCATGACTTGTGAGAGGTCACATCCATCTAAACTTAAGGTTGATAGTTTGTTCAGACTTAGAATCACATTTACCCAATGATCTACTTTGCCTAGATAAATGCTTGGTTGTTACATGTGACTCCAAACCATTCACAACAATCATTGGTTGATTCTTCTTCTTCGGTTGTCCATGTAGAGAGAAGCCCTTCAGGGTCATACTTAACATATGATTTGAAATGAAGAAGAGCATGTCTCTCTTTGTCGATGCACTTATAGCTACGCGTGTGATGGTGTGGTGTAGTGGCAATTGTAGTCTTAAACCATGCCAACATAAGTATTAAAAGAATAAAAAGGGAAACAGAACGCACAAAACGCTCATGACAAGCATTTGTTCTCATCACGTTGTATAAATTTTGTATGGATGTTTTCTTTTAACCTTTGATGTATCGATATATAGGCGCAACGTTATATAAACTCATAGTTTGAAGTAGACATCTTTATTTTGGATGTGTATAGTTAACCTAATATGTATTGATTTTTCAAATAAGTTGTTTTTATCAACTTTATGTCAACATATGTGTTAAAAAAATGTTTGGGGTGTAGAATAAGTTAATTATGTGTACCAAGTTACAAATTAGACATCCAAAAGACTTCAAAGTCTTGACAATTTGTATTTATTAGATTTTTTATTCATAATATCATTTTCCAAATCAAATTTATATGTTTCAAGCAACTTCATTCAGCTTTCATGTGTTAAGTAAGTGTATATAAAATTATGTGGAGCTTAAACTACATAAAATATTATTAACGAATAGAAAATTTGGTCTATTAGAAGACTCACTAGTCTTTACCACCTAAAATTATGTGATATAAATCCAAAAACAAATAAATCGACCCAAATAAATCATCATTCATGAAGATAGTAGTATAAGATGTAATATGATTAGAGCATTCGCATCATATTTCTTATTTTCATATTTATAATTACACTAGAAATTATTATTTTTTATTTTTATTTTTAATTAAATAATATTTTTATACATTTATCATTATTAATTTTTTTCTCATCTACTAACAACCACTTTAAAAAATTTATTAGGATTAAGCAGTGTTTTCTTAAATATACATATGAACAGTATCATTTTTATCTTCTTTACTTGCAATCATTTCATATAAATAAGAAATACATTAACACAATTTTAAGAAGTAATATGTGGATGCTCTAATATCAACCTCCTATAAATATATTTAACTTTACAACAATCTATTTTGTAGGTAGAGTTATATGGATAAACAATAACTTCTAAAACCAAATAGTTAAAGGTTATATAAAACTTGTGTATAGATTTTTTTCAGAAAAAAATAAAAGGATCGTTTTGAATGAAAGTGACAGGGGGTCCGAAAGGTCGTAAATGCTGCAAAAATAGTAGTTTAAGGTCGAAAACTTGCCACACAAGAAACATTTATATTTTTTAGATTAGTCCACACGATGAATTAAAAAAGATAAGTATTCAATTTTAATACACGACGAATTAAAAAAGATAAGTATTCAATTTTAATGATACCACCTAAGTATTAAAGTATATATAGGTTATCGAATAATGTACAACCATTTACTATCAATTTCAAATATCTTCAATTTTAAATAAGATATTTGAAATTTTGAATTGTAATAATTCAAACTATTAACAATTTGATAATATTATTTTCAGCTAACAAATTAACTAATATTAATCATAACTTTACATTTTTGTTACTAATAACAGTTTCAGTCTAATTGTACGTTTGTTAATTCCGTTAATTTTTTATGACGTATCATGTGCGTTGCTCGTGACGTGACGTGTAACATAGTTGTAATTAAAAATATGAATATATTACTCTCTTGTTTAAATCATTTTTTAAAAATTATTCAACATAACATTTGTGCCAAAAGTGGAGTAGTGTAGAGACGAGACGCTAAAATTGAATAATATATTTATATCATATATCACACCACGAACAATGTCACATGTCTCATCATCACAAACTAATTAAGAAGATGAACAATTAACTATATCATATATCACACTACGAGCAATGTCACATGCCTCGTCATCACAACTAACTGAGAAGATGAACAATTAAACTAGGACTATTACTGGTAACAAAATCTAAAATTAAGATTAATGTTGTTAAAAAATTGTTAGTTGGAGTTAATACTAGCTAAAAGTTAAAGAATATAATCCAAATTTTCTTTTAAATAAAACAATAATATCGAATATGATTTGAAGTTTTTTTGTTAGTCAACTATTTTTGATCATGGTAACATTTAACTTACTATAACAAAACAAGTCTTGAAAAACTTAAATTGACTTTAAATCCTAATGTTTATTGTTTGCAGTAGTCATTACATACATCAAAAATCAACAATAGACAAAAATGTTTTGAATATATAGAAATTAAGGAACTTGATATTGGTTTATACAGAAAGCTATACTCAGTCAAAAAGAATTACAAAATATCATGAAAAACAATACCTTTTATATCACAATAAAACAAGTCTTGAAAAACTTAATTGACTTTAAATCCTAATGTTTATTGTTTGCAGTAGTCATTACATACATCAAAAATCAACAATAGACAAAAATGTTTTGAATATATAGAAATTAAGGAACTTGATATTGGTTTATACAGAAAGCTATACTCAGTCAAAAAGAATTACAAAATATCATGAAAACAATACCTTTTATATCACAATAACTATGCTTATGGCTGCAACTCTACCTGTAACCACCATAAGGTTGCTGACCATAACCACCACCGCCACCGCCACCCATCATCGGATTATAACTCCCCGGCGGCAGAAATCCCGCCACCGGTCGCGGTTGCATCTGAAACCCTTGGCCATTGTTCATTCCCATACCCATATTTTGAGGCATGTTGTTCATTCCCATACCCGTATTTTGAGGCATGTTGTTCATTCCCATACCCGTATTTTGAGGCATGTTGTTCATTCCCATACCCGTATTTTGAGGAATGTTATTCATTCCCATACCCATGTTTTGAGGAATGCTGTTCATTCCCATGGGCTGCATTGCACCTCCATAACCACCTCCAAACCCAGGCCCTGCACCCATTCCCATTCCTGAGCCCGCCATGGGGTTGGGTGCGGGTCTGAGAACACTCGCGCCAGCCCGTCCGATTCCAGAACCCGAACCCATGGCCTTACCCATAGCTACATTTGATGTCACTGGAGTTTTGCTCGGTTTTTCCATTCTCTTTTCTTTACGGTTCATGGCCTCAAAGTCGATTCCAATATCAGATAATGGGTTTGTTTTAGCTGCACATCCAAACATAATGCCATTACACATATGTAACAAAGTAAAAAAGATATGCTAATAAAAACTTACCTCCAGATATGTTCAAGTTAACGAGCCCGCGGTTCAACGTATCAGCCCAAACAGTGGATTTGGTCTCAAATTTTTCTTTTGCAGGCTGTTGAGGTACTATAGCAAGTGCATCTGCTGAAGCAGTGACAGATGGTGGTTGGCTGGTCATCGATGTATTTGACTGTAACGGTGGCTGTTGATAGAAGCTCGAGATTGAGGCCGCAGGCGGTGTTGGGGCGGGCTTAGGTTGAGCCTGAGGCTGGAAACCGCCATGAAGGTTGTTGGGTTGACCGGTTTGACCATTGGAATTGGAGAACCCTGCGTGTGAAGAGATACCACCAAAAGATGCGTTTTGACTGCCTGAGAAACCAAGCGGCGACACAGATTGACCACTTGGGAAACCAGATGGGAGCGTAGGTTGACTACTTTGACCCGTTGGGAAGCCAGGAGGCAACATAGATTGACTGCCCTGAGCTGAAAATCCAGACGACAACTCGGGTTGGCCACCCTGAGCTGCTGGGAAACCGGACGGCAACACAGACTGACCACCCTGAGCTGGGAAACTAGATAAAAGCTCCGAGTGGCTACCCTGAGATGCTGGGAAACCAGAGGGCGACATAGATTGACTGCTCTGAGACGAGAAACCAGGTGGCAACACAGATTGACTGCTCTGAGCAGCAAAACCAGACAGCAACTCAGAGTTACCGCCCTGAGCCGCTGGGAAACTGGGCGGCAACTCAGATTGATTGACCGGAGGCGGTGGGAAACTGGGTGGCAACATAGATTGGCTGCTCTGAGCTGGAAAACAAGACATCAACTCAGATTGGCTGCCCTGAGCCGCTGGAAAACTGGGCGGCATCTCAGATTGACTGACCGGAGCTGCTGGGAAACTGGGCGGCAACATAGATTGACTGCCCTGAGACGGGAAACCAGGAGGCAACACAGATTGACCATCCTGAGCTGGAAAACCAGACGACAACTCAGATTGACCGCTCTGAGCCGCTGGGAAACCGGGGGGCAACATAGATTGGCTTCCCTGAGCCGAGAAACCAGAAGGTAACACAGATTGACTGCCCTGATCCGGGAAACCAGGAGGCAACACAGATTGACCAACCTGAGTTGCAGAACTCGGCGGTGGAACAGATTGGTAGCCACCTGGCATAGGTTGACCGAATTGATCAGGAAAACTCAAGGAAAATGTGGTCTGGTTAGGTTGACCGTTTTGAGGAGCAAAAACAGTCTGTGTTGAAAGTTGATCAGGTTGTGGTTGGACGACAGTCTGTGTGGGTGGTCCAGTTGGAGGAAGTATGCCTGCTAGAATGTCAACGGTTGGGTCAAAACCGTCACCAAATCCCATGTCAGTCACCGTCGTTTGAGAAACCGTTTGAGGTGGTTCACCAAAGGGTGATGTTGAGTGTTGAGCTGAGAATGGATCAGTAGAAGGGACAGCTCTAAAAGGACCATCACCAAATGGGTCATCAAATGGCTGCATAACAGTACAATACAAGCATCAAATGGTGTGTGTGACTGTGTGAGTATGCTCGCGTGCTTGTGCGCGCGCGCGTGTGTGCACGTGGGTGGTGAGTCTCTAAGACGAACCTGAGTGGCTGGTGATGCAGCCATGAAGGTCTGAGTAGGATTAGTGGTAGTTGGAGCAGGTGGTTCAGATGGCACAAGAGCTGATACATCTGAAGAGAAAGAGTCCGCTAGAGAACCAAACAAGTCCACCTCAGCACTGCTTGATGCTGACGGGGCAACTATATCCACACCAAACTTTTATTAAGTATATATTCAATAAGTACAATTGTATAGATAAACAAAGAGCAGTTTTACCTGGCGGTGCACCACGGGGGTCAAAGAAGTCAAACTCTTCGGTTTCCTTGTTGGAGGTCTCTAAAGGTGTGGTGGCTGCCAGAGGTGGTGTGGCGGCAACCGAAGGTGGAGGTGCAGATTCTTGATGATTAGCAGCTGGAGGTGGTGTTTCAGTCACAGTCACAGCATCTTCATAACTAGGGGGTGCAACAAGATTTTGTCCAGATACCTTTGGTTCAAGTCGGCTGCCGCAACACCAAAATATGTATATAATGCGTTAGTTAAAGAAATTAATAAAAAACGACCATCAAGTCCACATGGTTTAACAATTTTTGAATGCACATCTGTTACAAAGATTTTATTATATTTATTTGAACTATAATATAGTAAAATACAAAGTGAAAACCTTCTTATTACCTTCCATCAGGAGAACCATCTTCAACTCTAGCATTGCTTCCTCTGTAAATGAACATAAATATGAATTAATATCTTTAGATGTCAATGTATGTAAAAACATTAGTGACTATGTCATGTACCATTTGAATGTAGAGTGGGGTGACAAAAATGGATGTAACGGAACGTGTTGATTTCTTATTCATTTTTTAAAAATTTCTAAAAAATTAACATGTTAAAATACTACAAATACTATATCACTAATAATTTTTAACTTATATTAATTAATAGATTTAGAAAGTTTTATTTTATGCATTTGAATACATTCCAAGTGACTTAACCATAGTTGTCAATAGCGAATAGCGGTAAATAGCGACAAGCCACCTATATGCTACGTAGCGAATAGCGGTAAATAGCGACCGCTATTTCGTGTTCAGCGATTAAGTAGAATAATATGTAAGATTGTTTTACATTCAATAGATAAGCATGTTTAGTAATAAAGTAGTAGGAAATCTAAGCAAAGACCCCCAAAATAGCTAAAATACTTGATTACTAATCATCTAAATCTCATATTTACCAAATAAAAAATAAATAAAAAATAAAAAAATAAATAAAATAAAAAATACCGCTATGTAGTCGCTATTTACAAATAGCGACCGATTGGCGCCACGCTACATAGCGCGCTATAGCGGTCGCTATAGCCGCTATTGACAACAGGGGACTTAACTCATTTAACTATGTTCCTTTATAGACAAACCTCTTATCTTGACCCATTAGAGATAAAACATAAACCAAATTGACCCATTTATATGTAAATGGGTCAAAAGTGTCACCTGTACTCAATCATTCAAAAACTGACAACTGATCGAGAACAAAGGAATATTATCGGAGAGTTACAATACCTAGAAGAATGATGACCATCATCTCTATCAGAAGTTTGACTTTTTGCACCATAATCACCATCAATACTTTGACTTTTTCCACGATATTCATCATCGCCATAACTGTCTCGCCCATAGCGCTCGTCACCATCACGTCCATATGAATCCCTGTCATTCCAATCTCGTTCCCTTCCGTAACCATTACGATCTTCATCTCTACTTCCATATTGCCCATTATATCGATCATCTCCTGGACCTCCGGATGTATTGCGGAAACTATTTTGAAATATTAAGAATGTTAACTATCATCAAATGATAATTAATATGTCCCAAAAATGCCATTGTTACAGAATTATATTTATCTATAGTTTCTTGACAGGCTGTGACAAATAATATTTTACGAGCATATTAAACATAACCTGAATCAGCCTGTTATAAGTAAATTTAAGTCACCTCTAATATTATGCATCAAAACAACAGGAATAATCTTTAGAAAACATACTTTTCCCTGCTGGTGGCAGCCTTCTCTCTTGCTTCTTGTATTTTTTCTTTATCATTCACAAGAGCAACAAGAGTTTGAGATTTCTTCCTTACGTTGATCCCTTGATCCCTCCCGGTAGAATCAATATATTGAAAAGATGCCAAATTCTATCATAAAAAAGATTAAAAAAAACTTATAACCTTCAAATATCAAAACTTGGAAATAAAGTTGCAAAGAAAAAACCATACCGATATTTGGTATGCATGTTCTCTAATATCGTCAATGACACGTTCCGACCCATTTGCTACCAAATATTCAAGAACAGTCAAAGCCTGGTGCAGAAGTCAAAGTCTGTTGGTTAGAACATTTTACTCAACATTGGGTATGAAAAATACTAAAAAACATCAATCTTGAGAATATGCAAGAGTGTAAGTGTTGATTTGGAAAGAACCAAAATCTTTTGGATTGAACTTCTTTATTAAACAATGGGTATAGAAAACAACCCAGAAGCATAATCTTGAAAATTTCCAAGAGCGAAAGCATTAAGTTGGATATAAACCAAAATCTCTTAGTAACACTTAGTTACCAAACAATGGGTGTGAAAAACTACACAAAAGCACGAATCTTGAAAATATGTAAGAACGCAAGCTTGAAAAGAAACCAAAAAGAACCAAAAGATTTCCATGTTCTCAATTTTGCTCCGAGTGTAAGTTTTGGCTAATCCGATCTCCAAATTTTCATCCAAAGTGATAGATTAAATGACAAAACTACCCTTGACAAAAGTTTGTGTCATGCTTGAAATATTTAGAGAAGAAGGGTATGAATGTAAAATCACTGTACCTTGAACACATGGCGCCAGTTCTTCCCAGTATCGTTGAGACGCTTCCAAACAACTGACATGATCATTTGGCATTCATGGCTGAACATCAAGACATAAAATTAATTTTTTTCACATAAAATAAACAATTAGTTCTTCATTGTCAAAGATAAAACAAGTATGTCATACTAGTTTCTTGAAGCCTTTGCAATATCAGCAAGATGTGTTCCGTGTGGACCCCATGACTCGTTGCTAGTAGCATCAAGAACCTGCAAACATAGGATTAAATACTAAGCATTCCATCTAAAGGGAATTTCTTTTGCCCATTTAAGATGTAGAAGGTCAATCACCTTCTGTTCTATTGAAGGAACTTTAAGAACGTTCTTATTAACTCCTCTCTTACTGCATAAAAGATTTAAAAAAAAAAACATAATCAAGCATAACCATATGATGTTGTAATGGTTCATATGAAAAATAATAGTACTAGTACTTACATTCCCCTTATCGCCTTCTTCATTTTCACTTAGTGCCCACACACCGAGGCACACTTTCAAAGATTATTTAGGTTCAGCTGGAAACACCAGACCACAAATGACAGCAGATTGTAAGATATAGACACACACATATATAGGTTTTATAAAACTATCTACCTGTATATTATATATTTGCACTAAGCAAGGCAAGTGTCAAGATTAGCATTTTAAAAGTGATTCAGAGATATTTAATAATCGTAATCATATAATAAGGTGTAAGAGCATCGGGTGCAGGGGATAGTGTTTGGTTGTTCTTCTGCCACATGATGTTGTAAATTGTAATAATCACTTTTAATGGAGTTAACTGGTAGACAATTTCTAATAAACTAACAAACTAATGGATAAAATACAGCTGAAATAATGGCGTTGAAAAGATAGATTGGGAAATATATATAAAGCATCGCTTTTAATGATGTTAACTGGTAATTTCGAATAAACTAACAAACTATAGTAATTTTTGTTTTTGTATATAATAAAGAATTTGATTGCACCTACACAGGCACTAATCATTTGACCCCAAACACTGATTAAAGAGAATCACTTTCAAAACGTAATGCCAAACACACATCAACTATAAGCAGATGCAGTTTAATTCAAACACCCATAACTAACTATTGTGACTCGATAATTAGAAAATCAAAACGCAAATTCAAACACCTTCAATATCTATCATCATTCATCAAAATGGTCAGTATGACTAGGACACATTTAGAATTATGAGCAACTACCTGCGATGTTGCTATTGTCGTTGATTATATAGACTTATATATTATTGAATCTGCTCAGCTTATCAACTTTGAATAAACTACAACTGCATAAAACACACTAATTGATTCAAATCTGCAGCACTAGAACTCAAATCTATATAAAGATCGCGTTAAAACATAGAAATGAAGAACACAACCTGAAGATTCAAAACATAAAGATGAAGAACACAACCCTTTAAGATCACCGTATACAACTGTTTCGTAATTCCGATACCAAAACCGAATTGAAATGAAATGAAATAACATTAACGCCCATTAAATGCAACAATCACATAACTTAAAACACATAGTTAATCCACAACTACAGATCAACACAATCGAATCTTTAAACAAGGGGAAAATCAAAACCCTAATTCATCACATTACCATCTAAGATTCCCAGCTAGCACATAACAAAAACACATGAACAAATTCGAATCAGAAAACTCAAAAACATTTCAAGATTTTGATCAATCAAGAACATTGGAACTAACCCAGATCAGAAAAGTGAATCTTTTCAAGAAAAGACATCGAACCTGATCAAACTGAAGCGACCCAGATCTGATATCTTGAATCTTGGTGTAGTGAAAGACGAATCAAAATAAGAAATTTGAAAAAAAAATGATTTTGAATTGTTGAAAAGATACAGAAGAATCAAGATTTCTTCTTTTTGGTGTAGAAATTTGAATGGAAAATGATATTAACAGAGAAAGGGTTTGGTGTTTTCCTTTTGGTTCTCTGTCAACAACAATTTTGGGGAAGGCTGTGTGAGTTTAAAGGCGAGCAGACAATGCATAATTGCTCGGGTAATTTATGGGTTACATGTATTTATCTTTTTATTTTGTTTATTTATGTATTATTTATGTAAGAATACATAAAAAAATATCTTTATGTATGTTTAATATTCTAGCGTATTAATTTCTAGCTGGCGTGCGACTATGTGAGCAAAGTCTTTGTTGGGTGCTATGTCAAGATTATTCCACCACACATGCTTCTACATCACAATGATTGGGACTAATAAGGACTATAGTGTCATTGTTAAAAATAAAAGGTTTAAGTGGAAATTCTGATGGTTTAAATTTTAAAAGGATTAGGAAGGTTGGTTAAAATGTGAGAAACACCCTACCCGACACGACTACATGTTGGCATACGGAGGTAAACGTAGCTACAAACTGATTGTGAAAGTTGTTTTAAAATGAGAAACTTGATAGAATCGTCATCGTAAATTATGATTTTTAAATTGACAAATCTAACGCTAACATATTTTGTAAAGTATGGTGTTGAGTTGATAAAAACTTTTTTTAAAAAAAAAGTAGGTATAAATATGACTAATATGTTTCTTTTTAAGATAAATCTTAACATAGTTTTAATATATTAAAGTTTCTAAACATGATTAAAATACAAGATCTTATAGAATCAACAATAAACATTAGTTGGTATCACAATTGTTACATATATAAATGTTGTGACGAAATTTTGTTGATGTATATCATGTAGACAGATATACTCTTAAGAGTATGAGACGTATCCTTGTCATTTTTATCACATTAAATACATATTTATAACATCAACAACCTTCACATAACACTTGGTATATTATTTCATCAAACTATGACCAGATTAAAGGTAGCAACTTGCATTTTTAAACAAAGTTTTAGGGTTTTCAATATTAAAACCGGTTGTTGAGTTTTTCTTTAAAAAATAAATCAATACATATGTATCTATTATAAAACTAACTTATGCTTAAATTGACAAATATCAACAAATGTACAAGTCTGTTCACTCAGAAAGGGTGAAAATGTGTTGTAAACGAATTATAGTCATGTATACACTTTGAAACTTGAATAATTGAACCTTTAATCTTGTTTTAGTTAAATTTGTGTAAATTATGATTTATTTATCCGTGTTAGCTCATTTACTTCCTGTTAAAGATCACTATTCATAAACTTATGACATTTATTCACATCAGCATAAATTATGTATGCTGTTTTTACTTGATAACTTAAGAGTGTTGGAAATTAAATTCCATATAAAATGTATAACAGATGTATTAATTGTTCAGAAATTTTCACTAATCAACTGTAGTCTGTTCACCATAATCATACGACATGAGAAGATGGCCAATAATGCGCTTATAAAAAGCATGATCCATCAATACAAAAGCCCATCTCCCTCTGCATCTGTCAGACTAAAAAGTCTTTGGGTCAAAGAAAGTCAAAGTCAACCCACAGGATGACCTGGCTGATCTTTCACTTGATAAACCGTCTCCAAGCATTCTTTAGCCCTGTGAACCTTTGACTGCAGATAAAAACTCCCGTTCGTCGCGTTCCGTTCAAATAAATTATCATATTTCTGTGAAGAGATTCAACAAATATGTGAGCTCATTGCTATTAAAGCATTCCAATTCAAATAATGCAACATAAATATAAAAGCATGCTTGGATACAAGTCTTATCCCTTTGCATTATGTGTTGTACTTGAATAGAAGTTGGCAATTTCAAACGTGTCAAATCTCATTACATTTGTCTCTAACAGGTCGATTGGGTAAAACTACAGAAAAAAAAAATGAAGAAAAATGTCCAAATGGGAAAGTTGAGGGACTTAACTGCAATTTTTGTGAAAGTATACAGGGTTTTTTATGATAAGCCATTATGTTATCACAAAAGTAGATTACCTAATATAACTTTTGCAATGTTATTTGACATACCAAATATCAATCAGAAAAAAAAAACCAAAAGGTGTTTTAAACTTTCAGGTCAACCAAACCCGAACAGAACCATTTAACCCATACAAACTTTACTCGTTTCGACATGTTACCCAACCTGCCCATTTTAAAAACACTTTACTGTGCATCATGTACAACATTGTAATGCAAGGTGAATACTCCAACTAGTAAGTGCTACGTAAAGCACTAGCATGTCCAGTTTCTTCTAATCAGTAGTTGATAAAAGTTTATAATAATTAAAAATTAAACACAATAAATACTAGCCTGTGCAACTTCCTCCCAAGATGACTGCTCGGTAACACCAAGAATTTGCCTTGCTTCTTGCTCGGTCATAACTTTGCTTCCTCTACGCACAGCATTCTGTAATGTTTCTTGTGCAACACCCGTCTTTGAGGCATCTGCATTTTTTATGTTTTGCTAAAAGAATAAATAAGATACATACATTATAATAAAGGATTCTATAAACCAGAAACAGTATTTTTTTCCGTCAAGCAAGTACGGCCATATGTGGTTAAAGACGGGATCTCACGTGATAAAGTATTGCAGACACATTCACACATCCACCATGGGTAGTATAATCTGAAGGCTAGAAATTGACAAATAATAAAATGAAAGGAAAAGGGTATTTATGCTTTGTGTAAAGTCATACAGGTGGACCAAGCAAGTGAACATGATTATAACTAATATTTACTCCTAATGTAGAATATTAATCAGCTCAGCAGTCAGCACTAAAGCAGATGATCAAAAGTAAAGCCAGAATTTGACTTTTTGTATTATTCTCATAACTGTTTTCTATCCTTTAGTTTAAATTTAAAGGAAAAGGTATGGAGTCCCAACTCTTTGTGATATACAGCAGTTCTAAGAAGTTAATTAGTATATAGAAGGGGCTTGTGTTTATATGAAATTATGAAAGGCAGTTTTAAAATATTTTCAAATTTTAACTAGAGATTTTAATTATCAACCCATAAAAAGTGTTTTCACCAAAATGAGAGAAATCATAACACATGATACGGCATTTAAAAACCATTTCTCTGTGTTTATTTTCTTCTTAATAAACATGCCCATGGTTCTTAGGATTCCTGCATTAAATACAAAACCGCAACAATCTCCAACATCCAAGTTCATGACACAAATATCTCCTAACATTGTTGCCTTTAATCTCCTGAACATCCATTTTCTTTTTTCTTTTTCCTTAACAAAAACAAAGTCACAAAAACATGTATATGTTGGCAACAAACAAGGCATGGTATCAGAAATTTACTCTGAAGGGCCTGGCGATATGCTTGAACCATTCCCCTGACCAAAATTCCGGAGCCCATTACAATCAAGTTTGCAAGAATTTTAGCAGCCTGAAAAAAGAAGCTCATATCACGAATCACTATTCAAAGAAGTATTCCAGAACTCACTAAAAAGTCTATAACTGACTTCCCGTCAACAGTAAACCACAACTTTCACTGATAAACAGATGGAATGTTTTCAATAAATAAATCTTGAGGCTTGAGGCTTCTTAAAGATAACAAGGTAATATATCATTGCTATATCATAAATAGTCAATGGTAATGCCTGCAGCACATAGAATAGAGGCTGGCCAGAAAAAAGCACTGCAGGTAATGATGCGATTCATAGACAAGTTACAATGCATTTGCAGTCCTGGGACACATATGTTTAGTAGATAGTTTGTGATAACCTAAGCTGTGGACAACCAATCACCAATTTATGAAGCAAAAAGCACTTTCAAATCAAAGCTAATTGCTTTAAATCCCAAGAAACGGTTGCCTTCGAATATAATAACAGTGCCCCTTATCAATGCTAGTTAACTTTCCTGAAGCATGTCTTAATCTAAAAAAAAAGGTTACTTAAGTACCATCTAGCCATCTTTTAAATTGTTGAAAATGATTAGAAATGTGGATAACACTCCATTAATTGATAAGTGAAAGCCTAATTCCAAATCCCTACAAGGGAACTTCTAAAGAGACACAAAAAGTTCTAAAGATGCATATTTCACTCCGAAGGTGTATGGTATGAGCTGGGGTCGAGATCACCAATTAACCTTTGAGCTAAGAATTACAGAAGTATATGTAAATATAAAAACAAGAGCTGCTGAACTTTCTTCTCATATGTCCCTTTCAAATGCAATGACCGACGGCTTTAAACAAAAGATGAAACAACCCACAAAGCTACATTGGCACAGGGGGTAGTGCAGAAACACATGTGAGCTAACATGGAAAACTTGAAACAGAGTCAGAAACAACAAAAACACTATACATGAGGTAAATAAACTCTACAATGAACTTAGAAACAGGGGTGATCATGGGGCAACGCTTTACAGCAGGTAGTCCGTAGGACCATATCAATGTATTATTCTGATCCACTGATTTAAACAAGAAACCAATAAAAACTGTTTCAAAAATCTATTAAAATCTGGGTGCTACCATGAAATTTAACCAAAATTGTTGCTTTTTGATACGAAACACTTTGTAATAAGATCATAAAAACTCCCCAAAACATCAAATCGCATCTGATCATCTACAAATCAAGAAAACTATAATCAAGATCACATAAAACTACATACGAAGGACAATTATACATAAAATGGCTATAAAATTTGAATTTCGTGGGAAACACGTTTAGAGTTTTGTCCCGTGTAACAAACCCAAAGAACCCCAATGAAGAAGTGATCAAAAAGCAAACAATTGCAATTCTACGAGACCACCAACTGATGAACAGTTATGGGGCAATTAGTGATGAATAATGTAAGTGAAGATTATGATGAGAGATTTGAAGGTGAATTAGGTGTTGCTTACCATTTAACGACGGTGGGGTTTGAGAGATTACGGTCCGGCGAGCAACAACGGCGGAGACGGTGATCGGAAGTTGCGTTTCCTGAAAGGAGGTATCAACACCTAGGGTTAAGACATTTAAACTTGTGAAATACCAAATTATAAAATAATAAAAAGTTGTTCATAGTTCCCGAACACTTATCAAACAATATTTTTTTGTTCGTATTCGCTTATTAAAAAAATAAATATGTTCATGAACTGTTCACGAACATTTAACGAACACAAATGAATAAAAATAAAAGCAAACAAACACAAACAACTATTCATGAACATGATTATATATTTATTTTAGAATAAAACTATACAAAATCAATCAAAAATAAATAAATACTTAACATAAATATAAAAAAATACTTGATATAATAGTCATAAAAATAACTGACACAAAAATTAAGAATATAAACGAACATGTTAACGAACAAAAATGAACGCATTATCGAACGTTCACGAACGGACATTAATGAACATAAACGAATACATTATCAAACGTTCACGAACATAAATGAACGAACGCGGCTTGTGTTCATGTTCGTTCGTTTAACTAAACAATCGAAATTTTCTTGTTCGTGTTCGTTCATTTACTAAACGAATGAACATAAACGAACTTCTCTTCGAACGATTCAAGAACTGTTCACTGAACATTCAGATTGTTTGCAGCCCTAAATACTGGGGTACAACTTACATGCTTGTGTTAACTTCAATAACAATTTGATTTGAATATATCTCAACTTTATAATTTGTTATTAATAACATTACGCTTTCGTTGTTAGTTAACTCTGTTAGTTTTTATGATGTATTATGTTACGTGACGTATAACTTAGTTATAATTAAAAATTAAATATATTACTCAATTTCTTATATAAAAGACAGTTTTATGAAGTTATTCAACGTAATGTTTTTGTTGCAAGTTGAGTAACTTGGATGTAAAGAGACATAAAAATTAAAATGGTATATTTATATTTTTTATTTTAATTACATAATACGTCATATCATATGTCACATCACATGACATTTCCTTTTTTTTTGAACGTTAAGAAATTTTTTTCATGATATCATTTAAAAAAAAGTTACCATTAATTTCAATTTTTTTAATCTTCTCAACACCTACCATATAGATATATATTTTTTAAAAATCATCCACCCGTTATTTACATATGTGTAAATTTGATTATACACATGTGCATACCGGATTTACACATATGGTATTACACATGTGCAAAACGAATTTCATAAAAAAACGAGTTT
This sequence comes from Flaveria linearis, assembly GCA_024085815.1. Lineage (NCBI taxonomy): Eukaryota > Viridiplantae > Streptophyta > Magnoliopsida > Asterales > Asteraceae > Flaveria > Flaveria linearis. The sequence continues at coordinate 56,104,087 of CM044017.1, read as the reverse complement.
TTTATTTTATTTTTGAAAGAGTGAAACTAGGGAAACATTTTTGTTTTTTATTTTTAATTTTTATGTTATTTTTCATTTTAAAAATTTTTATTATATTTTTATTAATTATCATTTTATTGTTGAAAACTAGTGACTCACAATGATTTCTAAAGTTCTTATAAAAAATGAGTTCTCATTTTATCAATTCCCTAAATATACACACAGTTGTCCTTTGTCCGACCATGATTCAAATCATTTCTCTCACCGAGTCACATCACTTGGCATGACGAGTTGTAAATGATTTATATATGTAAATGAATCATAAATGGATGACACGTTATAAACAAATTGTAAGTGGATTAACAAGGGATAAATTGTTGGCAGCTAATCGTAGAAGTGATTGATAAATCTTTATTGATTTTGTTATTCTACTTATAAATAGTCGATGTGTTTGATTTTAGTAATTTAGTACTATCTGAACATAAACTATTTTATTAGTTGATCCAACTAATAACACAATATGTTAATTATCCGGTTTACAGTGACCAACCCAAACTCTAAGGGGGCGTTTGGTATGCAGGAATTCAATGGAATTCAATGGAATTGAAATCTGAATTCCATTGGTCATTGTGTTTGGTTGGTAGTAATTCGTTGGAATTGGAATTTGAATTCCATTATTCAAGTGTTTGGTTGAAAAATGAATTGAAATTAGAATTGAAATTAATTCCCTCAAATTTCTTCAAATAAAGGATTTCAAAATCCTTCCAAATATTGAAGGATTTCAAATTCCACCGACTCTTGCCTCCACCACTAACCGCCATCTACCACCCCGCTCACCGCCGACCGACACTATCGACGACCTCGACCGCCGACCGCCGACGCCCCCCGCCAACCCTAACCCCCGCCGCCCCCAACCGCCGACTGCCGCCTACCACCCCGCCCACCGCCAACCGACTGTGACGCTCCCGATCGCCGACGCCGCTGCTCGCCCCGATCACTGACCACGGTTGTCGTCCGTCGACCGTCGCCGTCCGTCACCGACCGCCGCCGTCTGTCACCGACCGCCGACCCCGACCACCGCCGACCCCGACCACCGCCGACCCCAATTACCGTCACCCGCCGCCCCTAATCGTCGATTGTTACCGACCGTAATTGCTGAACCGTGTCTCGACGACGGGCGTTATCGGTTGGTGGCGGTCGATCGGCGGCGGCGGTTGGTTTTCGGCAACGGGCGCGGTTGGTGGTCGCGGTCAATTGTCGACGGTGATGGCGGCGGCGGTCGGCGGTATGTAGCGGCGATGATCGGTGGTCATTGAGGTGGTGACGGTTGCAACGGGTGATAAATTCCAATTTCTTTATAATGTATTGGCACTGGAAATGCATTTGGAATTTAAATTCACTTTATAGATTCTAATTCCTTTGAATTCCAAATCATTTGGAAAATATTGAATCACAAATGCAATTCTTTTGAATTACAATTCAAATTACAATTCCAATTCTAATTCCAACAAATTCCACGAACCAAACGTCCCCTAAGTATTTTTGTAGGGTGTTATGGGTGGTGTCTAAGAATTTAACATCTACCTTATTATGCTAGTTGCAAACTGATGTTAAGTGCATCATTGTAAGGTTTGCGATTTGTTTCACATCCGTTATATGAGCATATTATATAGAATAAATGTACGGTTTATAGAATAAATGAGCTCGCTCACTCATCAAACTCGTCTTTTAAAATGAATTCTCTGATTTGGTCCCTAACATTATTATTGAACGATGTCAAGAATTTTAATTTGCTAATGATATCTTCTTATAAAACCTTAAATAGACGAAAAGAAATCTTACTTTCTACATGAATCACTCTTGCATCGTTTCTAACAATACTAAATCAACATTTCGAAATTTAATGTTTAGGTAAACTTCCGAATATCCCGCTACAATATGTATATTTTTATGTACGGTTCTTCTTAAATATAATTAAAAGCAAAGCTGTTATCATATAAATCCCAAATTTGTACGTTCATATTTCTATTAGCGTTAATACTTTTTACGGCCTGGTGTTTTCCACGTGTTTAGTTTGTCAACATCCTTGCGTGGAGGGTTTTAACGTTTTATTTTATAAAAAGTTCGAATGTTACCAACCTTTTCGTCACAAACACATTTTTGAGGTCATGGGTTCTAACCGTGGAAACAGGCTCTTGCACAAAATTGTGCAAGGAAAGGTTGCGTACATCAGATTGCTTCGCGATCCGGCCCCTTCCCGGATCGTGCGTAAAACGGGAGCTTCATACATCGGGTACGGTCATGATATTATATTATTTATCTTAACCTTAACACGCGAGTACACAATAGTCTATAGTTGCATCTAATCACCGATCAACGGCAGATATCGTGAAACATGCAATTTCAATGCGATCAAAGCAACGAAATCTTCCCTCTATTATGCTCGGATGCTATCTCGAATCAGATCACCATTAAACTCACTACCACTGAACCACAAACACCAATCAACAACAGATATCATCAATTCATTGTTGAACCAATGCTCCACCATCAATCACATATACCAAACCCATGGGTTCATGTTCACACGAGCCCTCGATCAAGACAATCTCCTTTTAAGTCGCTTCATCAACTCATGCTCCAACACAGGCCTATTACACCACGCAATTTCAGTCTTTTCCCACAAGACATACAAGAATGTGTATCTTTACAACACCATGATCAAGATTCTTATGAGCAATTCTCTTGTTAAAGATGCAATCTTTATGTACAATGAAGCTAGGGTTCTTGGGTTGACACCTGATTGTTACACAATTCCGTTGTTGTTGAAGGGTGTGGTTCGGTTGGGTCAAGGTGGGTTAACGTTGGGGAAAGGGATTCATTGTCAAGCAATTGGTTATGGGTTTGGTGGTGGTGTTCATGTGGGAGTGGGGTTGATTCAGATGTATGTGGTGTGTGGGTGTGTTTGGGATGCACGCAAGGTGTTCGATGAAATGTTTGTTAGAGATATTGTGGTTTGGAATGCTATGGTCTCTGGGTATTGTAAGGCGGGTGAGGTCGAGCGGGCCTGCTCGTTATTCGAGGTCATGCCCGAGCGAAATGTGGTTTCTTGGACTGTTTTGATTGCGGGTTATGCTCAAGCGAACAAGCCTGCTGAAGCGGTTGATGTGTTTAGTAGGATGCAGGTGAACGGTGTGAAGCCTGATGAGGTGACGATGCTGGCTGCACTCTCGGCGTGTGCGCAGTTGGGTGCATTAGAGCTCGGTGAATGGATCCATGGGTACATAAATAAGCATAAGTTGCACAAAAGTGTGTCGCTTTATAACGCGCTTATTGACATGTATGCAAAGTCAGGGAACATAACGAAAGCGGTTGAGGTTTTTGAATCGATGAAAGATAGATGTGTGATCACTTGGACAACTGTTATAGCCGGATTGGCTTTACACGGGTTGGGAAAACAAGCTCTTGATATGTTTTCAAGAATGGAAAAGGCGCGTGTTAAACCAAATGATGTTACACTTATCGCGGTCCTTTCTGCATGTAGTCATGGTGGGTTGGTGGAACAGGGTCGTTGGTTTTTCAACAACTTGTTTCCTAAATACGGGCTTGAACCAAGAATCGAACATTATGGTTGCATGATTGACCTGTTGGGTCGTGCTGGATGCATGTTAGAGGCACAAGAAGTACTGAGCCGCATGCCTTTTGAGCCGAATGCTGCTATTTGGGGTTCACTTCTTGCAGCATCTAGACTTTATGGAAATGTTGAACTTGGCCAACTGGCGGTTCGACATTTGGTCAAACTCGAGCCACATAACAGTGGGAACTTTTCACTGCTTTCGAATATGCATGCTTCTATGGGTCACTGGAAAGAGTCTGGGTTAACAAGGAAAGTGATGAGGGATAGTGGTGTGAAGAAGATTTCTGGTTCGAGTTGCATCGAGTTAAATGGTAGAGTTCATGAGTTTATTTCTGGAAACGGTTCACATCCTCAATCTGAAAGGATATTCGAAGTTTTGTCTCTGTTAAATAGGCTGATGGAGGTCACAAATATTTGTATATAAACGCATATCATTTGATGAATCTGTAACTGAATTGCTTTTATCGTATACTTGTCTCTCACTCTCTCCTAGTTATCTTATTAGTACTGCATATAAGGCTTATACAGTTGTCATGATTCTCTACTTACATCTAGTTTTGTATTGAATGCGTTTGTAAAAGTGTGTGTAAATAGACTAGTTTCAATTCATTGATTGTTATGCTGTTGTAGAACAATTGTACATGCTGTTTGGAGAAACTGTGGTTTTTGTAAGGCTTTTTTTTTAATTTTTTTGAACGTATAATTAGATCACCATGGACCACTAGCCTGTCCGATCATCTCCATTACTCAAGTACGAAACCTTAGACCACCATCAGAATGAAACTCATAGTAGGTAAGAAAACCCCTCCCTCCTTTATTTTTGTTATATGTGGGACTTGAACCTAAAATTTTCACATATTTTTATGAGATCTTAGAGCGTTCACAGCCCGTTCTTCATATATATATGAGCGGACGCTCTATATTATGGGGGATTGTTGTAAGTGTTTGTGAGTGTAAGAGGTAAAAAAAATTATAGGGATTGTACCGTGTTTCCTCAAATATGAAGAACGATACAACTTTCATAAAAATTTTAAAATGGTTGTGAGTGGATGAGAGAATAAATATAATAATAAAGGTATGAAAAAAAATATTATTTAATTAAAAGGAAAGAGAAAAATTAGTGATTTTAGTGTAATTATAAAGACGGAGATGGAAGATGGATTGTGAATGCTTTTAGGGTGTCGCATCTTAATCACTTGAGCTAAGAATCAATAGTATAAGCCTTGTTCTAATGATTTCATTTATTTTCGTAGACTGTCCCCCACTTTTCAAGAGGAAGGTTATGATCAGAGGTGTTCATAAACCATTGAAACCGAGAAAACCACCCAAGCCAAAGCAAATGGGGCGTTTCGACCGGTTTGAGATTTATATGGTTATGTTCATGGTTCGAAACTTCTAACCAGCCAGTTGTCACTATTATTTGTTTTTGAGTAAATTACGCTTTTCGTCCCTGTGGTTTGGTGATTATAACCATTTTCATCCAATAGTTTAAAAAAGCCCGATTTAACCACCATGGTTTGAGATTTGTCACAATCAAGTCCAAACCGTTAACTCCATCCAATGTTACCGTTAAATATTTTAATAAAGACGATAATGCCCTTGGATTAAAATTGTTACTCTTAAATTAATCACCATACCATCACACCCCAACCCCACCCCCAGCATTATCAGACCACCACCATCACACACACATATATATACACACATATATATATGTATATGTTTGTACCCTCTTAAAAACCAACGGCCAGCACCACCACCTCCACCATAACACCACCACCACAACCACCACCACTGCCACCACACCACCACCACCGCCACCACACCACCACCACCGCCACCACACCACCACCACCGCCGCCGCCACCGCCACCCCAACACCACCACTATCACCACTGCCACCACAACACCACCCACACCACCACCATAACACCACTGCTACCACACCATCACCACCACCACAACACCACCCTCGTCTCCACAACCACCATAACAACACTGCCACCACACACCACCACCACCACCACAACACCACCGCCCCCGAAATCAAGCCTAAATCAAACCAACGAACGCCACCACCATCCGAGTTCCTTCATGATCTGACCGGCACAACCATAGCACCAGCACAACCAACATCACACCATCACCACATACATCGGAAGCATAAAAAAAATTAGAAACCCTAACCACAACCCAACCAATTTTGAATCCCAAATTCAAATCTCCATCTTCCAGATTCAAACCCTAAACCTCTTCACATTCGTACACCCTCAATCGACGCCCTGATTAAAGGTTCGGTTCGTGATTTTCAGGTGATCTGTGCGATGCTTCTCAAATCCATCTACAACCTAAGATGCATCTTCGTTTGGTAGTCTCTGATATTGCGTGTGTGTATATACATATATATATACATATATATATATATACATATATATATATATACATATATATATATATACATATATATATATACATACATATATATATACATATATATATATATATACATATATATATATATACATATATATATATACATATATATATATATACATATATATATATATACATATATATATATATACATATAAATATATATATACATATATATATACATATATATACATATATATATATACATATATATATATATATATACATATATATAAAGAGAGAGATAGAGAGATGGTGGCCAACCGTGGGAGGCGGAGACGGCGGTGGGAGGCGTAGACCGGCGGTGGGAGGCGTAGACCGGCGGTGGGAGGCGTAGACCGGCGGTGGGAGGCGGAGACCGGCGGTGGGAGGCGGAGACCGGCGGTGGGAGGCGGAGACCGGCGGTGGGAGGCGGAGACCGGCGGTGGGAGGCGGAGACCGGCGGTGGGAGGCGAAGACCGGTGGTGGGAGGTTTGGCCGGTGGGAGGTTTGGCAGGTGGTGGTTTATGGGGTGTGTATACATACATGTATATAATCTCCAAGGGTATTTTTGTCTTTTTACGTACACTTAACGGAATAAATGGATGGAGGTTAGTGACCCGGACTTAATTGTGACAAATCTCAAACCATGGTGGTTAAATCGGGCGTTTTTAAATTATTGGATGAAAATGGTTATAACCACCAAACCACAGGGACGAAAATCGTAATTTACTCTTTGTTTTTTTTTATATTTTCATGAACCATTTTTATTGTTTTTAAATAATTAAAAAAAAAAACTATGTAAACCGCTAGACTGGACAATTCTGACAACTCAACCGGTATGGTTTGTTATTTTTCAGAATCCATAGTTAGCGGTTGGACCTATACCATTTTTTAAAACAAGCAGAATGCAACCGTAAACGAACTACTGTCACTTGTGTTAGATGAAGGTGGACACAAGGTATATGTTGATTTTTTCCCACAAATAAGTTTACTTGTAACAATTCCAACAACTTGGTTTTCAAGAGTAATTTTATCATATGACCACTGAATATGATGCTTCTGAATTCCACATAAAATCTTATAATAATAGCAAGGGAAGCAAAACAAGGTATCTTATAATTCTTTTGTTTTGGCCATTAAGAAAGACTGAATGTGTTATCAGCATGGCATTATTAACACCACTAAATATTAATCAAAACAATCCCAAAACTTACAAGGTATGAAGCATCAGTTTCATTTTCCAAGATAAAGTGATGCAGAATAACCATGAGTAAATCTTGGTGGGTCCAAATGTTGATGTAAATTTAGCAACATAATCACGACCCGAATCATACACGAACACCCAATTCGGATATTTTAGCTATCCTTTTGTTCATAGCAAGCCTCTCGTCTTTCAGAGCCGATGCCATATTAGCAACCTGATCGATAAAAAGATTTAGAGGCCAATTTCATATATATTGATTCTTGAAATTGTTCACAAAATATCCTTCTGAATTTCATAAAATCGTATTTCCTTCTTAAAGCACAAAAAATATCGTCTGCATTCATATGATTTTTCTTTGTGATGAATTTACCTCTGCTCGCAGTCGCAAAGCATCTCGGCCAGGAATTTCGCGTAGATCATCCACAAGATCTGTTTAAAGTGCAAGAGATATCAAGTCAATTCATATTTCCTTTGCACAAACAAAGAAAATTTAGGGGTGTATGGATGTGCATTATAAAGTTGATTATCTGATTAGCGCGAATTGAAGTCATAATAATATTGTCAAGGTGTTTGGATAAAGTGATATTAATAATGATCGCCTCACCAAATGATCACTTTTGAATAATGATATTCACATCAAGAGTTTCTCTAGCAGCAAGTTTTGTTACATATGATTATTTGATTGTGATTATTTAATATCACATCAACAGTTTCAACACGCACGTCGAAACACCCCTTAATATCACATAAGCTTACCATTAGCTTGGCACTCAACCTTGTGAGCTGATTTAGCAAGACTTCTAATCTGACATCCAGTACTCCTACATGGTAAAATAGTTTAAAAGATTATTGCTTGAGATAAAACATATATACATTGGCCCTAAGTCAGATGAAAGCTACAACAATTAATTCTACACCCATAGGTGAAGTGTCTTGACTATTACTCAAATGTCAAGAATACCCTTTTCATCACCACAAAATAAATAATAAAGCCTTTGAAATTAACTTTTAGCTTTTAAAATAGAGAAAATCTTGTGAACCAAAATCAATATCCCATTAACGTGTAATGACAGGGCTGGTTTGTTTGAAATTTCACCCAAACTATGTGCATTACAGCTGAGACAATTAAAGGTAGAGGCATTCATAACTTAATCAGAACATCTGAAACCAGTAAACAGAACCAAAACGAATGGGGACCAGTTACATAAGGCCCCGGTTCCATTCCGCTTCAGTCTGGTCCAAAACCAGATCCTTTATTTATTTAATAAACATCATTGTTTAGGTGTGTAATTTGGCATGAATCACTCACACAAAAGTTTTAAGTTCTGATCCAGTTTGGGCCCCAGACTGATTCTAAACCGGCACTGGAAAAAGTGAAAAACAAAGACATGTGCTATATCATCCGGTTCTTGGTTCTTGAAATTTAGTCTGGTTCGGGACTACTGCATAGTGATTTAGAACTAGATCAGACCAGACCATTTTGGGGTTTTATAGTTTCAAAAATTTCAATAGGAAAAAATATCATTTCAATTTGAAAATAATATAAAATAAAATAAAATAAAAACATCCAGTGCCAGATCCACAACGAAGTGGACCAGACAACCAACTTATGAAAATCCTGAACTATAGAAACGAGTACCAGACAAAATATAGCTGGTTCGGGTAGGTCAGCTCAAGGTTTGGCTCTTTGGTTTGTTAGCTGGCTCATGAAACATGAAAAAATAGATATTCTTCATATTTCACAGGATTGAGTCTACCTTAGTTCACCATAGCATAAGTCATCCCTTTCTCAGCAAGAGCAGCCCTTTCAAGTAGCTTTTCACTCTCTTTCTTCATTAACTGAACCGAAATGGTTAAATCATTGACATTGTTTGCAGCTTTGACAATCCGTGCCTGAATGCATATTATACAAAAAAATGTTTCAGGAGATAAATCAAAAAATGACCATATTTGAATAGCTGATAGATTATATGTAACAGTGGCAATTTCGGCCATTTACTTGTGATGAGCTGTTTTGGGTTGTGTTTTATATCAACCAGTGAAAGAAAAGAATACTTGAAAAAGAAATGGGTCAAACGCAATGAAAGATGACACATCTCTCTTTTTAATGCATACAACCTCCCGACCCTTTTATTCAAAGATTTAGATTATTATTGTGATAATATTCTTTTTGTAATCATCAATAAATCTTTAGTAATTTATAGAAAAATTCAAAAATAGACCAAAAAAAACATCTGTGGGTCACCACTCACCCTGGTCCCACCCGTTTGGCTCGTATGATAAAATGACACATTGCAACCCAAAACCTGTGTGACCCATCACCAAATCCACCCATCATCCAATCTCTAATATGAACCTAAGCAAAGTACCTCCTCAGTCTGAAATCGACCCAATGTACGACGGAACAGAAACCTTCTAGGGCCTGCATGGAGGATATCAAGAGATATAAGTACACAAAATAATGTCAGTAGAATTTAAACTAGAACCCACACGTTTAACAAAGACCTTAAAAGGTACAGCATCTTATTCCACATCACATCACACTACCTTTCAGGTTTCAACAAAATGAATCGTATTTTCAGGTGCTAATTGAATGAATTAACTTTTCGACTTTCCGTTGACAGCAACATTAACTATTTGATCAAGCAGAAACATTTAAGGAATTCAAATTAATAAACGAAATATTTGGAGAAACAGTTCTGTTTTTTTCATATACCCCTTGTGATCTATGGATGTCATAAGATTAAGAAGCAGGTAGTGGCTTTACATTTATAAAGAATAGGAAACAGCCTCTTATGTATTTATGTAACAAGTTAGAGATAATATATGGGGAAAAGCCTTTTTGCTCACCTCGCATTAGGAGAAGACCGGCAGTAATTGCAACACCAGCAGACAAAGTTGGGTGTTCTCTTGCAACTTTGATTTGATCTGTTAAAGCAGAAGTATGAAAGAAAGAATGACTAAACAAGACAAGTGAAAGAAAATTCAAGAAACATTAGCAGTGGAAAGTAACAGAAAGTAGGAGAAAACAAATTGCTTTTTTTCTTTGTCATGAAAAACAACTTTGGTCTTAAAAAAAGGTCACCTTTGATCTTACTGAAGACCAAATCTTCATAACTCCTATACTGCGATGTGTATTGAAGTACATGATCCTGGAAAGTTAAACATGAAAAATAAAGATTAAAACAAGTTTACAAAATGTTAGCAGAAGAGAAAATGAAAACCCACATGTGGGATCACAACCTGTGTAAGTAAACTACTAATATATATCTTGATCGTTACCATGTTTTGCTTAGCAGGTTTACGATTAAAGGAGAATAAATCACGACTATAATGCAAAGAAGGCCCCATGGATTGATTGGAACCGGTCGATGAATAAGTTAAAGAGTGGATATTATGGTCTCAGCATGGTTAAAGGTGCCTAGGCAAGGTAAGCAGGCGAGGCAAAGCAAAACCACCTTGAGTGCAGCCAAATTCCTATCTAAAACAGTCTGCAATAGTCTACGCCAGCTGAAAACATATCTAAAACAGCTAAATATGGCTTGGACCGGACGCGCGCATTGCTTCTCTGAAGCATGTGCTATTTATGCGCCTTGCGCCTAGGCAAGAAGCTTACCCTTTGCACCTTGAGTACACCTTGAGTCTTTTAACCACCTAGCTTCAAATCCGCATTCTTAGAGCACTCAATCTCGCTCTCCTCCCAAAATGGTGGTGGAGAACTCGAGATGATGGTGGTTTTCTTCGGGCTTTTGTAACTAATGACCACCCATGGCGATCTTCAAGACATGAAAGTTTTTAGCCTCACTCCCAACAAGGGTATTTGGTATGGTATCATTAAGGTTGTTTGGGACGCTCATGATTTATAATCTCAACTTCTCTTTTCTTTACAAGGAAAAATGGAGATGGCATTTCTGCACTTTTTTGGGAAAACTGTTTGCTTGGTGCACTACTGCACTTAGACTTGCTGATGAACTCCCAGCTTTACAAAATCAAGTTAAGAAGTCTTGTAAGCTGCATGATAGGTGATGCTTACTGGATAATGTTTGTCAACTGGAATTAAAGAACGCATGTTTGAAGTGGGGAGAACGAAATGATATGATAAAAGATTTAAATCCTTCCATCATCATTTGAAACAAATGGAACTCACTTGTCCCTATCAAAACAAGTCTTCATTTGGAGAGGTGATAAAAATATCCAGAATCAATCCTGATAAAAGGAGCACCGAGCACAAACCTCTACCATATGTTACATCCAACTCGCGAAGGTTACTGCAAAATATGTATCAATCCAATCTTCCTAAGTTGTTTGTCATTAAATCAAATATTCGCTGATAAAGGCATAGTGGAAGCTCCTTTTAACCTAAACTGATCACAGGTGTTTCGACATTCAAATTCAAATCATATTCCTAAAACACTAAGTAGATTCTCATGTCCCAATCTCCTCAACCATTATTGCATTTGTTAAGCAATACAGTCCTTAGCTAATTCAAAACACATACAATCAAACACAATCGAACAAACATTAAACACACACACACAAATCATATACCTGAAGAGTTCTAACTTGAGTGGAGGAGTTCTGCTGCAGCGATCGGGCGGAGCGAATGGCGGAATCGGCGGATTCCTGCACCGTACGCGGCAGATCCTCTGAAATGTACGACAGCCATGCCTTCTCCGGCTGGTCGTTGTCCGGTGTACCGTCGCCGGCGATCGGCGGTGAATCGGCGGCAACTTCTCCGATCATCTTCTCCGATTATCGATTTTTGCAGTCGATTATACTTTTGTTTGCCCTATTTTCTTCGATTTTTTATTATTTTTATTTTGGGATTTATGAGCATATATTCGGTTGTGTCTCAAAAGCCCCCTAAGGTTTTGATAGTGAGACAATCAAGCCCGAATCAATTGATAAATAACAAAGTGATATAAAATTATTAACTATATCTTAAAAGTAAAGGTAGGTGGGGTTTCCCACCGGCCTTTACTCCCCCCTCAACTTTAGAATTTTACACTTTCACTCCCTAACTTCTTAAATATTTTATAAAATGTTACTTTGACTGCCTTGGCGCAGCGGTAAAAGCTGTTCCTAAGGGACCGAAGGTCTCAGGTTCGATCCGTGGAAACGCCCTCCCCACAAAATGTGGGGGAAAGACCGCGTACATCTTCCCTTAAATGGGACGGACCCTCCCTGGACCCTGCGAAAACGCGGGAGCTCTTTGCAGCACCAGGTATGCCCTTTTTTTTTTTTTTTTACTTTGACTGCCTCAAGTTTTTAAACTTTCGGGTTTACCCTAGCATAATATAAATTCAAGTCCGTCTACATTTGGTCGTAATCAGAAATGACGGGTCAAATATAAAATGTTTACGTGGTTAACTTTATATACGTTTTTACACGTCTACGTTCCGACATACGTTTAGGTTTAGACATAATTTTTTTCAAAGATTAGTTGGGTCATATTAAAATGTTTTCACATTTTTTTATGTACGTTTAGGGTTGGTTTACGTTTCGACGTAAGTTTTATTTGAAAACGAGTTAGGTCAAATATAATAGATTTTTATTTACTCTATGTTTTGACATAAATTACTGAAATAAACACCCCTAAAAGTAAAAGTACATACATCCACTCAAACCAACATCAAGACAACTATTAAAAACATTACTCAAACACCATTAACGGGGTCATTATTTCTTGTTCTTATTATAGCCTTGATAGATAGTTTCTTTACAACCCATGTTATGAAGAAGATAGTGTGAATGAATGCAAACAAGCACAAAAAACATCCCTATCAAACACATGTATAGAGTTGTAGCATCTGCCCACGAATAAGGAGACAAGTTAGATGTCTCTATTATCTCTATGAAATAAGTAACTGTCACGAAAAAAATGATGCAAACAGTTACTAGGTTGAGAACCAACAAATAAAACTTGTTCTGTAAAACATTCCACTTAGCAACACCATAAGAATCATTAGAGAAAAAATCATAATTATAGTATTCTTAATCACAAAATCATTGAACTGTCCTATGTCTTGTTCGGTTTTAACTACATTACCTAGTGGCCCGTCTCTAGAGTCGGTGAACATGCCTCCTAAACCCCGAGTAGAACGATGGTGTTGCCACTACTACAATTGAAAGTATTAAAATCCCGCGTTGTTTCTCCAACAAATTTTCATTGTTGTTTAGATACCAGTTCCATATTCTTGACATTAATCCTTTAAGCTTACTCTCAAGATTGGTAACATTCTGTGATAAATTGGATGCTGATTTAACATCTTAACTCTTGAAAAGTTGGCTTCCATAAGTTAAGTTTGGATTACTAGCGGTTCAAACTATCACGGATATGATCAAGAACATCTAATGCGGTGAACCCATATCCATTAACAACATTTCTGTTTGTTCTGACAATTGATTTCTGAAGCAGATACTGTAGGAACCCGTTTATATATTATATATAGAATTATGAAAATGATTGTACAACAATATGTAAAGAATTAAGAAATCATGACGCGATCAAAATAACATCAACAATGATTGTACAATTCATCAATCTTAGCCAAGCAACATATAAAATCAGTTGAACAAAAACATATAGAATCACTCGAAACGAATCTGTAAATGAACAAAACAACTAAAATTAAAGATGTGGCTGAGGGTTGCTGTTCAACAGCGGTCCCTTAAAACAGATTTCAGGCCACCCAGGTGAACCCGTCTGTCTCCCAGGGTACAACAGCCGAAGCAGTGTGTACTGCCGGGACTAGCCTAGCACCCGAAAAAATACCTGAAACAACGACGTGGAGTTCTGCTAAGGATGGGAAAGATTGCGATGAAGCAGAAGGATTACTGCAACTCATGCAGCTGATTACAAGACGATGAGAGAGTTGTTTTTTTTGTGTGTTTCTCAGTTTTTCGTATGTAACATTGTGAACTCTTTACTCAGGTTTTAACCTTGGCACATGCAACCTCAAGAGTCACCTAAGCTAGCACATGGAACCTCAAGAGTCTGCTAGCACATGGACCCTTGGCACATGGAACCTCAAGAGTCTGCTAGCACATGGACAAAAAGGAGTCTGCTAGCATTAAAGACTTATTAATCATCCATGAATACGAAGTGACCTTGGCACATGGCATATACGAACAGTTATAATCTTTGGAGTTCAAAAATACTAAACCGGCTCTCAAGCGGCTCGCGGCGATGCGAGCGTGCGAAGTGCCAAGTGCCGCCATCAAACCGCCACAATGCGACCAAGCGCCAACGCCCACGCCCCCGGGCGCGGGCGCGCGTGCGCGTCGGGCCCTTACAGGCCCTCCTGTCAGTCACTGGGTGTGTCTACTTGTATAGGAGATATTATCTCCATTACACTCCCACTTATAAACTACTCTCATTCTTTTTATCCCACCAATGTGGGACAACATGAAATTTTACATTCAATGTTTTAATCAACCATCATGCTTACAATTATATTCATAATGGAAAAACATAATTTCCATTCATTTTTTCCAACAATCCCCCACATGAATGGAAATTACTCCTCATCATGGTTTCTCGATATAACTTCAACAGTCAAGTATTGCCGGATAAGTAGGTGTTCCCTTTGAACTTTCCGTTGTGAAGTGCACTTAGCCTCCTAGCGACTGGTAGACGCGATGTCTTTGAACCAGTCCCTCTGTGTGTAGACGTTATTACATCTTCACACAATTCTCTCCTTAGTCTGGCTAGACCCTCATTGGTGTGTCCGTTATGGTCATAGACACTTGCCAGGTTCTGTGAGAGCTCTAGGAATTACGCACCCTATAATTCCATTTGAAGCGACCCCACTTCTCTCTTCACATAGGTGATTTTGTCATAAATCATTAAAAGCCATTGGCTTAGCCTTCTTTGTCACTGTTTTGACATAGGAATGGTCTCGGAAGCATGCTGCTCCCTTTGTGTTTGGGCTTTCCCCCACAGTGACCATAATTTGTTCAATTAGGTTGTCCTATTGAACCTAGGTCATGGGATCTCCAGTCTTCTAGGTTAGGTTTCCTTCGAACAAATTACCCCAAGGGCTTTAGTCCCATTCCTCTTGACGACTTATGCACTGCCTCTTTATTTAACCCTTTTGTTAACGGATCCGCAATGTTATCCTTTGACTTCACATAGTCAATTGTGATAACCCCAGTCGAGAGCAGTTGTCGTATCGTGTTATGTCTGCGTCGTATATGCCTTGACTTCCCATTGTACATCACACTTTGAGCTCTTCCAATTGCCGATTGGCAATCACAGTGTATGCACACAGCCGTTACCGGCTTAGGCCATCCCGGAATATATTCTAGGAACTGACGCAGCCACTCTGCCTCTTCTCCAGCTTTGTCCAATGCAATAAACTCTGATTCCATGGTGGACCTAGCTATGACAGTCTGTTTGGATGATTTCCAAGATATTGCGGCTCCACCAAGAGTGAATACATATCCACTTGTGGATTTGGAATCTTTAATGTCAGATATCCAGTTGGCATCACTGTATCCTTCCATGACAGCTGGATCACGGCCATAATGTAGACCATAATTTCTCGTGTATCTCAAGTACCTTAGTAATCTTGTCATGCTCTTCCAATGTTCAGAGTTTGGATTACTTGTGTATCTGCTTAGTCTGCTCACAGCATAAGCTAAGTCTGGTCTTGTACATGTCATTAGATACATTAAACTTCCAATGACCCTTGAGTATTCCAACTGATTGACCCCTTCACTTCTATTCTTTGATAGACGGTGACTGGTATCGATCGGAGTTAAGGAGACACCTGTGTCTTCTGCACAGAACTTCTCAAGGATCTTATCAACATAATGAGATTGACTTAGGACCAAACCATTTTGGGTCCTTATGATCTTAACTCCAAGGATCACATCTGCTATACCCATGTCTTTCATATCAAATCTTGTTTTCAACATATCCTTCGTTGACTTTACCATGTTATCATCACTGCCGATGATAAGCATGTCATCCACATATAGACACAAAATAACATAGCCTCGGGATGTGTCTTTCACGTAGACACATTTATCACACTCATTGATCCTGAACCCATGTTCAAGCATCACCTGATCAAACTTTTGGTGCCACTGCTTCGGAGCTTGTTTCAACCCATAAAGAGATTTCACGAGTTTGCAAACTTTTCCCTCCTGGCCAGGAGCGGAGAACCCTTCTGGTTGCTCCATATAAATCTCTTCTTCTAAATCACCATTTAGAAATGCGGTTTTTACATCCATCTGATGCACCTTTAAATTTCTCAAAGCAGTAATCGCAATCACCAACCTTATTGAGGTTATTCGTGTCACGGGCGAGTAGGTGTCAAAATAATCTAGACCCTCCTTTTGTCTATACCCTTTGATCACCAACCTTGCCTTATACTTGACAATGGAGCCATCTGATTTTAACTTTCTTTTGAATATCCAACGATATCCAAGTGGTTTGCACCCAGGAGGAAGATCTACTAGCTCCCAGGTATGATTCTGTAAGATAGATTCAATTTCACCTTTGATGGCTTCTTTCCATTGAGGTCCTTCTGAAGAAGTGACCGCAGCTTGGTAGGTTTGAGGTTCACTCTCAACCATATAAGTAAGAAAATCAGGTCCAAAGGATTTCTCAGTCCTTTGCCTTTTGCTTCTTCTTATTTCAACCTCCTCATTTCCAGATTGTTCTTGAGATTCATCTATTTCAAAGTCATTGTGGGGAGCAGTCTGGTTCTCTTGAATGAACTCATCACCTGGTTTTGAGGGACCAGCTTGTTCTTTTCGCAAGCAAGGAAACACATGTTCAAACCATGAAGCATTCTTTGCCTCTATGATAGTATCCTTGCATACTCCAGGATTCTTTGAATCGTGCACCAAAAACCGAAGTGCGCCACCAGAACGTGTATAACCTATGAATACACAATCCACAGTTTTAGGTCCTATTTGTAAGCGCTTTGGTGGTGTCACGACCACTTTTGCTAGACACCCCCACACTCGTATGTATTTATATGAAGGTTTCATCTTTGTCCATAACTCATATGGTGTTATATCTTTGTTCTTTAAGGGTATCATGTTCAGGACATAATTAGCCGATAATATGGCTTCCCCCCACATGTCCTGACTCACCCCAGAGCTTATTAACATAGCATTCATCATTTCTTTTAATGTGCGGTTCTTTCGTTCCGCCATACCATTTGATTGTGGGGAATAAGGAGCCGTGAGTTCATGGATTATTCCATTTTTTCCACAAATATCTACAAACGGTGAAACATATTCACCACCTCTGTCGCTCCTTACAACTTTGATTTTCCGATTGAGCTGATTCTCAACCTCGGCTTTGTACAAGATAAACTTGTCAATTGCTTCATCCTTACTTTTAAGTAAGTAAACATAACAATATCTTGTACTATCATCAATGAAAGTGATGAAGTATTTGTTACCACCTCGAGTGGGAATTGCTTTTAAGTCACACACATCAGTGTGAATCATATCAAGGGGTTCAGTTGTTCTTAGAACCGTCTTGAATGACGATCTTGTCTGTTTGGCCTCAACGCATGTTTCACATTTAGAATTTGAATCAATTGAAAATTTTGGTATGAAATCTAAATTAATTAAACGACGCATCGAATTATAATTTACGTGACCCAAACGACCATGCCACACATCAAAAGACTCAATCATGTAAGCAGAAGTAGATGCATTCTCATTACTATTCTTATTAATAGCCATTACATTGAGTTTGAACATACCATTTTGGGCATAGCCCTTACCAACAAACATACCACGTTTACTCAAAATAAACTTATCACTCTCAAACACTAAACGAAAACCAAATTTGTTGAGAAGCCATCCTGACACAAGACTCTTGCGCAGATCAGGAACATATAAAATTCTTCAAAGTGAGCTCCTTGCCCGAGGTCCACTTGAGGACCACTTCACCTTCCCCTTTAATGTCTGCTGTAGCAGCGTTTCCCATATATAGCTTTTCATCACCCGACAATTCTTTAAAATTTCTAAAGATATGCTTCACTGGGCTAACATGTCGGGTTGCTCCAGTGTCAACCCACCAAGCTTGTGGCTTGTTTGCCACAACATTAACCTCTGAAGCTACGTCTTCTGACATAGCCGTGAGATCAGTGATCATAGCTACCATAGGAATATCATCCTCCATCATGTGTGCTTTGGCCTTTTTCGGGCCTTTGCACTGATCAGCACGATGACCACTTTCACCACAATTATAGCATTTACCTTTAAAAATGCTAAACTTTTTCTTCACACCACCCTTTTTAGGCCTAAGATCCACTTTTCCTTTGCCTTTAAACCCTTTGTTACCTTTATTGAACTTGTTTCCTTTAGATGAAGATTGCCTATGTTCCACCAAATTGGCTTTGGCACCCACATCCACGTGACTTCCTTTTTGAGCCAGTCTATTGTCTTCCTCAATTCGAAGACGGACCACCAAATCCTCCATAGTCATTTCCTTTCGCTTATGCTTAAGATAATTTTTGAAGTCGGTCCAACTTGGAGGCAACTTCTCGATCATAGCAGCCACTTGGAATGTCTCACCAAGAGTCATTCCTTCAGAAAGGAGATCACTGATGATAATCTGCAGCTCTTGAACTTGAGACATTAAAGTCTTCGAATCAACCATTTTGTAATCCAAGAACTTTCCCACCACAAACTTTTTTGTACCAGCATCCTCTGTTTTATACTTGCGCTCTAAAGATTCCCAAAGCTCTTTAGCAGTTGTTATCTTGCAGTAGACGTTATACAACGAATCCGCCAGTCCGTTTAACACATAGTTACGGCACAAGTATTCTAAATGCTGCCAAGCTTGGACAGCAATCAGTGTCTGAGCATCAGATTCTCCTTCAGGAATAGGTGGGGACTCAGTCAAGAACCTTGCAAGGCTCAAAGTAGTGAGATAGAACAACATTTTTTGTTGCCATCTCTTGAAGTTCAAACCGGAAAACTTCTCAGGCCTCTCAGCATGGTTAGCCACAGCGTGCGTAACCTGGGTACCAACCAATGGTCCCATAGTAGAGGAGGTCATAGGTCCTGTGGTGGAGTTCGTCTGTTCAGCTTCAGTAGACATTTCTGAAACAACGATTAAAAGGAATCAGTTATTGATTAACAAATAATCAATTTAGTGAACTCATCACCAATGATCAATTTCCTAACTTTTGATCACAAAGTTTGGTAAACGTAAAATTTTAAAACACGATTTATAATAACACCAAAATATGGAGACAGATTAAATTCAAACTTACACAAAGTTTGAATATAGTTATACAAATCAATATAGCATAAAACAGGTTTTAAAATTTCTGTTTTAAGTTTGTAGGAACCCGTTTATATATTATATATAGAATTATGAAAATGATTGTACAACAATATGTAAAGAATTAAGAAATCATGACGCGATCAAAATAACATCAACAATGATTGTACAATTCATCAATCTTAGCCAAGCAACATATAAAATCAGTTGAACAAAACATATAGAATCACTCGAAACGAATCTGTAAATGAACAAAACAACTAAAATTAAAGATGTGGCTGAGGGTTGCTGTTCAACAGCGGTCCCTTAAAACAGATTTCAGGCCACCCAGGTGAACCTGTCTGTCTCCCAGGGTACAACAGCCGAAGCAGTGTGTACTGCCGGGACTAGCCTAGCACCCGAAGAAATACCTGAAACAACGACGTGGAGTTCTGCTAAGGATGGGAAAGATTGCGATGAAACAGAAGGATTACTGCAACTCATGCAGCTGATTACAAGACGATGAGAGAGTTGTTTTTTTTTGTGTGTTTCTCAGTTTTTCGTATGTAACATTGTGAACTCTTTACTCAGGTTTTAACCTTGGCACATGCAACCTCAAGAGTCACCTAAGCTAGCACATGGAACCTCAAGAGTCTGCTAGCACATGGACCCTTGGCACATGGACCCTTGGCACATGGAACCTCAAGAGTCTGCTAGCACATGGACAAAAAGGAGTCTGCTAGCATTAAAGACTTATTAA
Source organism: Flaveria linearis (assembly GCA_024085815.1). Taxonomy (NCBI): domain Eukaryota; kingdom Viridiplantae; phylum Streptophyta; class Magnoliopsida; order Asterales; family Asteraceae; genus Flaveria; species Flaveria linearis. The sequence continues at coordinate 56,083,848 of CM044017.1, read as the reverse complement.
TCATCCATGAATACGAAGTGACCTTGGCACATGGCACATACGAACAGTTATAATCTTTGGAGTTCAAAAATACTAAACCGGCTCTCAGCGGCTCGCGGCGATGCGAGCGTGCGAAGTGCCGCCATCAAACCGCCACAATGCGACCAACGCCCACGCCCACGCCCACGCCCCGGCCCCGGCCCCGGCCGCCCGTGCGCGTCGGGCCCTTACAGGCCCTCCTGTCAGTCACTGGGTGTGTCTACTTGTATAGGAGATATTATCTCCATTACACTCCCACTTATAAACTACTCTCATTCTTTTTATCCCACCAATGTGGGACAACCTGAAATTTTACATTCAATGTTTTAATCAACCATCATGCTTACAATTATATTCATAATGGAAAAACATAATTTCCATTCATTTTTTCCAACAGATACTTCACAGTCTACATATATACAAACAATTGAATCCAGATTTGTAATAGATTTAATAGGAAGTTGAGCAAATAAACAATTAAAAAAGTTGCTGCAAAGCCGATCTTGAGTTACTTGAGATTGAATTGTTGTGAATTTGTCGGTAAACAAGTTTGAGTACAAGCTTAAGCCTAATAGAGCTCATTTTATAAACGAGCTTGGGTTGAGCTTAACCAGCTTAAGCCTAAATAAGATTATTATTTGTATAAATACAATTCTTTTTAGTTTATGAAATAAACAAAAACTACATAATAATATACAATAAATATTAATATGAAAAATATATACTTAATAATTTACTCTCGTTACTTATATAAATAACATAAATTGTTATATTCCATGTATAATACAAACAATTGAATATTTAATGAATTAATAAGGCCGAGCTAAGCACAATCTTAAAAAAAATATGGGCCAAAATTCAACCATAAACATAAAACTTGAAACCAACTGTGCTTGATCAAGCTTTATACAAGCTGAAACGAGCGGAGTTCTCTTAGATTAAACTAGCAGAGCTTCATCCTAGCTTGACTATCCGCAAAGTTCAGCCTTTTCAAGTTTAAATTTTGTTAAAATAACTGCAAAAGAAATTTAAAACTAGTACCTGAACTTGCTTATGAACAGCAACTAGATGCAGGAGGGTGTTCCCATTACAATCTGTCATTACTGCAAACTCATCTTCAATCCACAATTCACACAACAATTTCAATGCTTCAAAACTATTATAATAAATGCATGTATGCAAAATAGTCTCCCCATTAATTTCTTGCAATTCTCTACCAACATCAGGTTTTGTTTGAATCAAGAGTTTTATAACCTCCAACTGTTCATTCTTGACAGCATAATAGAGAGGTGTTCTTCCATCTTGATCACGAAAACCAATCGGTCAGTCCTGTAACCTGCAAAAGTTCGTGAACACTCTCCATGTGGCCCGCAGCTGAGACCACGTGAAGCTGGGTCCGCCTTGTGGAATCAAGGGACATGGCGAGTGTTGGTTAGTTAAGCAGAAGAAGCTTAACTAATTCGAGGTGGCCTCTCGTGGCTGCAATGTGCAAAGGAGTTTCACTGGACCGAGTTAGTGAAACTCAGTCCAGAACGAGTTGGTCTTTCTGGAGCAACTCATTGACGGCTAGTGCATTTCCTGTTAAGATTACTTCAAACAGGTTTTTGTTCAATATTCTGCTGGTTATTTCTATAAGAAAACATATAGTACATGTTTATATAGATAAATATAGTAAGATAGAAGTTGGGTGCTGGTTGGGGTGTTTCTTTGACATTTCTTGATATCTTGACTTTGTCAAAATGTTTTGAAGTCAACTCTCATGTTGCTTAATGCTATGGTTGATAATATTGATATTAATATCACGGCATATCTTGTTGCTACATAAATTAATTACAATGATTAGAATTCTCGAGATTGTTTATTTAAAAATTAAGTTTAAGAATTTATGGGCAATCTTGAAGGAAAAGTCACACAAAACGACAAACCAAGGGAAGTCCAAACTCTTACCTTAATGGCCGAGTAGTGCACATATCAAAATTGCTACCTTAATCCTTTAGTTGCTAGAATTAACATCAAAATCAAAGGGCAGTCTCAAATGAAAACAAATGAATACTCATAAAGAATCATTAACCAAGGGAGGGTTGATATTATTACCACAATGGCGGAGTAGCCTACGCACTGAAATTGTTACCTTAATTCTTTAGTCGCGAGATTCAACATTGGAAGTTTAGGTGAGTCCCGAATGAAAACGAACGAGAGTTATACCTGTTGTGTTGTGGGCTCCGATCCATCTTGGGTCGGGCCCTGAAACAGCCCGCAGACAAGCTGCAGAAAGGGTTAGGGGCAGTCGGCCCTAACCCTAATCTGCAACAACTTATTTATGTTAAGTTTTTATGTGTCTTTTATTATAAATACCCACATATTGTATTTGTAATCTTTAGTATTGAAAGTAATAAAAAGAAACCCTGGTTCGTAGCCCGTGGACGTAGGTCAATCTTTGACCGAACCACGTTAAATCGTTGTGTTCTTTACCGCTTTGATTATTATTATTGTGTTTGTGTCTGCCTTTCATCGCCACCACCATTCTGCTGTGTTTAGTAACTACAAACAACAAACAGCAGCCTGCTATTTGCCGCCGCCAACCACCAACAGCCCACCAGCCGCCGCCGCTAAAGGCTGTTCATCGCCGCTGACTGACGCCGCCACTGCTGTTTTTCTGCTGTTTTTCAGACAAAACAGGGAACACAAAACAGGTTCTTTTGTGTTAGTTTCAATTTTGTTAGTTGGTTGTTTATTCCGTTGCGTTGTTACGTTTTGTTACTACTATTATTGCTATCATTATCTCGTCACTCGTTTTAGAAATCAATTAGAAATACCGACAAGTTCTTAAGGCCCGAGCCGTAGTATTGTATTGATTCCGTGCCCTATCCGAATCCTCGGGTCAGCCGCGTACACGTAATACCTAACAAGTGGTATCAGAGCCTTGGTTGCTCTCATCCATTGATCTCCGGTATTATGGCTGATGATGGTAAAGCGAGAATCGAGAAGTTTGATGGCGTCGATTTTGGATGGTGGAAGATGAGATTGAAGACTTACTTGTTCAGAAAGATTTGAGTGCAACGTTGTTGGGTGATAAACCTGAAAACACCAAAGATGCTGATTGGGCTGCACTTGATAGGAAAGCTGTTGCTGTGATTAGACTCTCGCCGACAAAGAATGTTGCCTTTAACATTCTGAAGGAAACGACAGCCAAAGGCGTCATGGATGCATTGTCTAACATGTACGAAAAACCGTCCGCATCCAACAAGGTCTTTCTAATTCGGGAACTTGTAAACACGAGATTGAAGGAAGGTGGCTCTGTTAATACTCACATTAACAACTTTACCTCTATTATTTCTCGCCTAGTGTCTGTCGATATCAACTTCGATGATGAAGTCCTAGCCTTACTATTGTTATCCTCGTTACCTGAAAGCTGGCCAGGAACCGTTACAGCTGGTCTGGAAACACTAAGCTTAAACTTGATGGAGTTCGCGACTTGATTATGAGTGAGGACATTAGAAGGAGGAGCACTGGTGAGTCTTCCAGTTCCTTGTTGAGTACTGAAGGCAGGGGAAGGAAGAATGAACGAGGAGTTAACAGGGGCCGATCTAAATCAAAGAGAAGAAGTAAATCAAGACCAAGAAAAGATATTACTTGCTGGAATTGCAAGGAGACTGGGCACTTCAGAAGTCAATGTCCTAAACCATCAACATCTAAAGAAAAGAAAGAGGTTAACGCTGCTACAGATGATACAGATGATGATACTCTTATCTGTTACGTTGAGAACACTATTGAGTCATGGATGAAAGAGGTTAACGCTGCTACAGATGAAAGAGGTTAACACTGCAACAGATGATAAATTATCACCTTCAATCGCTGAGTAATAGTCATATCAATCCTTCAGTTGTCACACCCCAACCTTGACGGCGGAAACGTCGAAGTGTGAGGGTTAAGATTGTTCACAACCACATAACGCTATATTATAATGTAAAATGCCATTAATCAATTGTTTCAAACACCACATACATCAAAGTCTCAAAATAAAGCAAACGAAAACAGGAAATCCAATTGTTCTTATTAAGCCTAGGTCCATGTTCTAGGTTTAAGCATTTCTTCAATTCGCTAAGCTTGCACATTACCTGAAACATGTTGAAAATAAAGTCAACTAACGAGTTGGTGAGTTCTCATGGTTTTAAATACAATAAGTATACAAAATGTGGCAATTCTAGTCAATGGTTACAAGATAGTAAGTATATAGAACATGCATAGTTACAATCAAACCTCGACTGAATAATATGAATAAGCATGATTAGCTAAGTGTATTTGGTTCCCTAGTGCACAAGCATACGGCTCCTAAGAGCCGGCAATCCCTCGGCTTTAGCACCAAATAGGCTTGTCAGGCCCAAAGATCTAAGACTTCGCCAGGCTAGCAATAGTTAATGATTGCACACGTATGTCACATCTCATATAATACTTAACATATTCAAACAACCACGACTATATAAAGAATTGCGCGTGTGTAATAAGTATCAAAGCGTGTATGAGTAAGTTTGTATAAGCAACATGTTTCACCCCGAAAGGTGTGAAATAAACGTAAAGCGGGGCATAAGAACTCACATGATTAAGATAGGAGACTTGTAGTTGAAATATGAATAATCACGAATAAGGAAACCAACACTAACGTCACAAGGCACCTAAATAAAAATAAAGTAACGCGTTATAATAGGTTGATGATTTAATCATTATGTTTTTAAGGTTCTTAATTATAGATCAAATAAGTTTTAATAATTATTCATTACATGTTAATGCGATCGGGTTAAAGGAACGAATTGATGCATATATGCCGATTAATTAATTGCACGAGAAAACAAAAGTAACATAAAGAAAACTTAATCTAATTGTACGCTAAATTGGTTTGTAAGGGTTATACATAATAATTCCAATAAGTGATTACTATTAAAAAGGATTAAATATATATATCTATATACATACATATATATATATATATATATATATATATATATATATATATATATATATATATATATATAAGTATACATATGTATAGGTAACTAACATTTTAATAGTTGAAAATGTATTCAGGTTTTATTTCTCTTTGGACACTTACCCCATTTTTATACAAATTAAGAACAACCAAATTAATAATTAATAAAATTTTGCATTTAAAAAGAATATAACAATGTATACGAAATATTTTATAAACAATTAATTTGGTTACAAGAAGGTAAAACAAACAAACCTGTGTTTTATAAAATAATCTTTTAGAAATTTTCAGAAATAAAAATATATAAAAAAATGAATAAATAAATAAAAAAAAAATAAAACAGAAGGAAAAGAACAGAAAAGAAGGGGGGGTTGCCCGGGGTCGAACCCGGGACCCTCCTGAAACATGGGCGCAGGAACCAGTGAACCAGGGCCGTGGCCTTGGTTCACATTGGTTTGGTTTGAATTTAAGCATAGCCTCCCCGTTTTCCCCCCAAATCCAATAAACCCTAGTTTCAACAGATCCATAATTGTCCCTCGATTCGGTGTTAATCACCTAAATCATCACAGGGCTTTTGATCTTTGAACAAAAACGAGTAGAAAACAGGTTTTAATTACCTGTTTTGATGAGGTTTTGGGTGATTTCGAGTTCGGTTTAGGTTCGGACGTTCTTGGGTTGGGGTTTTCTGATCGAGAGAGTTTATGGTGAAATTGAGAGTTCAGAGAGTTTAGGAACTTCAAAATGAATCCGAAACCCTCAATTTATAGCTTCGATTACACGGTTTCGGGCTTAACACACTCGATTGAAACCGTGTTCGAAGTTTACCCAAATTAAGAGATTTCGAGCTGTTAATTTGCAATGTTGATTGAATAATTGATTGATTAAGCCGCGTATTAAGTTTAGGGGTAATTACTTTGATCGAAATCTTAAATTTGGACATGATTTGATTTGGTTGTTAGTCCCGGTTTAGACTCGGCTCGATTAGGAAGGTCTGCACGCGGGAAACCGAAATTAAACTAAGGCTCGGGTTCGAATCACAGGGTCGAGAGGGTTGGGCCGGTTAATTTGGGTCAAATTGATTTTAAAATGGTGGTTTGAAGCCTCGCCGGAGCTCAGCCGGAGCTCCGGCCGAAGCCACCGGAAAAGCGGGGAGAAAAAGGGGGGTGGGGGTTTAGTTTGATTAAATTACAATTTGGTCCCTGAGGTTTATGTATTTGCTAACTTGATTTCATAATTTAATTTTTAGTTTAATCTAATTACAGTTTGAACCCTGAAGTTTTAAAATGTTATTATTTTATGCATACTTATTAATTTCAAGTTAGCAAACTCATATTATTTATTTCAAAGATTAACACCTAATATGATTATTGCAATTATTGTTATTATTATTATTATTATCATTATTATTATGATTATTATTGTTATAATTATTATTATTATTTTTATTTTTATTACTATTTTATTATTATAATTATTTAACATTTTAGGCTTGATTTAATTAACCATTAACTAAATAAGTAAAGGTATTAACACAAATTCACCCATGAGTTTCATAAATGACAACAATGGTCCTTACTAGATTAAACGACCTTAATTTTTAATTAACGCAGAAACACAGGATGTTACAGTCTCCCCAACTTAAAAGAATTTCGTCCCGAAATTAGGAAAACAAAAAGGGGTTACAAGAATAAGGAAGGGTACGTCTTCTTCATATGATCTTCACGCTCCCAGGTGAATTCTGCTCCTCGTTTGTTCTCCTATCGAACCTTTACGATTGGGGTCGTAGAGGTCCTAGTCTTCTTCATAATGCGATCCATGATTTCGACGGGTTTCTCAACGAAGTGTAGTGACTCGTCGATTTGAATGTCTTCCAATAGCACATACAAGTTATCGTCGGCCAGACACTTCCTCAGATTCGAGACGTGGAAGACCGGGTGAATTCCACTAAGATCGGAGGGTAGTTCTAGTTTGTAGGCCACTTTCCCGATTCTTTTCAGAACCTTGAAAGGCCCTACAAACCTCGAAGCTAACTTACCTTTCCTTCTAAAGCGAACCACACCCTTCCACGGTGAGACCTTGAGAAGGACCATCTCCCCAACTTGGAATTCTAATGGCTTGCGACGTTTATCGGCGTAGCTTTTCTGTCGACTCCTTGCCACTTCCAGGTTCTTGCGGATGATAGCGACTTTATCGGTCGTCTCTTGTATGAGCTCGGGACCGGTGATAAGATTTACGCCAATGTCGGTCCAGCAAATTGGTGAACGACACTTACGACCGTAAAGTGCTTCAAACGGTGCCATTTGAATACTTGAGTGGTAACTGTTGTTGTAGGAGAATTCTACGAGCGGCAGGTGTGTATCCCAGTCGCCCCCAAAATCAAGGACACAGAGACGTAACAGGTCTTCCAGGGTTTGGATCGTCCGCTCGGTTTGGCCATCGGTTTGGGGATGGTAAGCCGTGCTTAAATCCAATTGCGTACCCAAAAGTTCTTGCATAGTAGACCAGAAGTGAGAAGTGAATCGAGCGTCTCGGTCGGATATAATGTGAAGAGGCACACCATGACGGCTTACGATCTCGTCGATGTAAATCCGGGCTAACCTTGATGTCTTATACGTGTCGCGTATGGTATGAAATGTGCCGACTTGGTCAATCGGTCGACGATTACCCATATGCTATCGTGCCCGCGAGATGTCCGAGGCAGCTTGGTTATGAAGTCCATGGATATATGTTCCCATTTCCACATGGGAATTTCGGGTTGTTCAAGTAAACCACTTGGTCGTTGGTGTTCCGCTTTAACTTTCGTCCATGTAAGGCATTTAGCAACGTAGGTTGCTATGTCTCGTTTCATTCCGGGCCACCAATATTGACTCCGTAAGTCCATGTACATCTTATCGGAGCCCGGGTGGATAGAATAACGAGTCTGATGTGCTTCGTTCATGATAGAAGCCCGAAGGTTATTGCGTTTGGGAATCCAGATTCGGTTTGCGAAATACATTAACCCATTGGCTCTTGTTTCCAATTGGGCTAAGAGATTTGGCTCGAGCTCTTCCTTCATACTCCCTTCGGTTTGCGCCGCTTGCTGGGCTTCTCGAATACTTGACTCGATGTAGCAATCGATCTTCAAATTTTGTAGTAGTACTGTTGCATTGTTGACATCGAGTCGGATTTCAGTGTCAAACTCTACCAATGCGTCGAACTATTGACGTCGGTCGCGAATCTCTTGAACAGAACCATCTTTTGATGCGTCTTTCGACTCAATGCATCGGCTACGACATTTGCCTTGCCGGGATGGTATCGTATATCACAATCGTAGTCGCTAATTAGTTCCACCCAACGACGTTGCCTCATATTGAGGTCCTTCTGATTGAAGACGTGTTGGAGGCTCTTGTGGTCCGTGTAGACTATACATTGTGTGCCGTATAGATAGTGTCTCCAGATTTTCAAAGCAAAGACCATCGCTCCGAGCTCGAGATCGTGCGTCGTATAATTTACCTCGTGAACCTTTAATTGTCTCGAGGCATATGCGATGACCTTTCCCCGTTGCATGAGAACACAACCAAGGCCTTGTTTCGACACGTCGCAGTATACCGTGAAGTCGTCATTCCCATCCGGTAGCGTCAGAATAGGAGCATTGCACAACTTGTTCTTCAATGTCTCAAACGCCTCTTCTTGCTCGGTTTTCCACTCGAAATGCTTGTTCTTCTGAGTCAAAGACGTGAGTGGCTTTGCGATTTTCGAGAAGTTGGCAATAAATCGCCGGTAATACCCGGCTAGACCAAGAAACGATCGAACTTCCGTCGGAGTTGTGGGAGCACTCCAATTCTTCACGGCTTCAACCTTCACAGGGTCGACGTGAATTCCTTGACTATTCACAACGTGCCCTAAGAATTGTACTTCTTCAAGCCAAAACTCACATTTCGAGAACTTCGCGTATAGTTGTTCCTTCTTCAACAGATCGAGGATTTGACGGAGATGAATTTCATGATCGGAGCGAGACTTGGAATAAATAAGAATGTCGTCAATGAAAACGATGACAAACTTGTCTAGGTATGGCTTGCACACCCGATTCATAAGATCCATGAAGACCGCATGAACATTGGTTAAGCCGAAAGGCATAACCATGAACTCGTAATACCCATACCGAGTGCGGAATGCAGTCTTTGGGATATCGTCGTCGTGGACTCGCAGTTGGTGATAACCCGAACGCAAGTCGATTTTTGAAAAGATTGCAGCTCCTTGAAGTTGATCGAAGAGATCGTCGATACGAGGAAGAGGATACCGGTTCTTGATGGTCAACTTGTTGAGCTCCCGGTAATCGATACACATGCGGAATGACCCATCTTTCTTCTTCTCAAATAAGACAGGTGCACCCCAAGGAGAAGAACTAGGGCGGATAAACCCCTTCTCGGATAATTCCTGGAGTTGGCTAGAGTGTTCTTGCATTTCAGATGGTGCGAGTCGGTAAGGTGATTTAGCCGCGGGGCCTGCTCCCGGAATCAAGTCGATTTTGAATTCAACTTCACGTACAGGAGGCAACCCACTAAGGTCGTCGGGAAAGACTTCAGGGAATTCTCGTACAACTGGAACATCTTGAGTTCCTTCCCTTTGGCTTTGGTGTTGACTACATAGGCCAAGAATGCCGGATAACTCTTACTTAGGCATTTCCGAGCATTAGTGCATGACATAAGCTTGAGCCCTTTGGAAGACCGTTCACCGAACGCCTTCATCGTGTCACCGGAGGGTAAGGGCATGCGAATACACTTCTCGAAGTAGATGATCTCGGCGTGGTTCTTGGATAACCAGTCCATGCCAATAATAACATCGAAGCTTCCAAGCTTCATTGGAATGAGGTCGATAAGAAACTTATGGTTATCGAGACACAATAGACAATCGCGGATAACCACGTCGACGGTGATGGGTTCTCCATCAGCAACTTCGACAGTGAGAGGTCTCTCTAGATTTGAGCGAGGTTTAGAAAGTGTTGGCTCGAATTCTAAGGAAACGAAACTTCTATCGGCGCCCGAATCAAATAATATGTATGCATAGGTGTTATTAATAAGAAACATACCTGTATAGGTTTTAAAGGCACTTAAGGACATAAGCAAGGAATTTTAAGAGAAATTCTATGGAGATAGGGTTGAAATTTTTGCGTACCGTTCACCACCTCATTGTTCGTTTGAGCTTGGTTCGCGTTGATGTTGAAGGCACGTCCCGAGCTTGTGGAATGTCACACCCCAAACTAGATGGCGAAAACGTCGAGGTGTGAGGAATACGATGATAAGTGTAGATTCCACATGTCGTTGAGAATAAGTTTAGGAAGTTCATTTATCGGGGAGAGTCAAAAGTCAAAGTTAATTTTAGGGAGTCTAAGTTTTAAGCATACATAAGGCAATCCTATGCTAAGGCATCAAATTGCACAAAAGGCATAGCATTATGTAGCATGCAAATAATAAGTAAGCACAAGAGTATAAGGATCTTTCTATGAGGTTCATGCAACTATAGTCTAGGTCACCATTTCTAATAACCTAAATCCATATAGTTATGGGCTCTGATACCTATCTGTCACACCCCAACCTTGACGGCGGAAACGTCGAGGCGTGAGAGTTACGATTGTTCACAGCCACATAACACTATGTTTAAATGTAAATATTCAAATTAATAGTTTCAACAGGAATTACAAACATAAGTCTCAATCATGAAATACATTCAAGCAAATATCAAACATAACATAACATTTCATTTATTTAACTAGGTCCACATCCTAGTTTTATTGCAAGCTTCAAAAGACCACTTCAAACTTGGGGGTTACCTGAAACATGATAAAAATAAAAGGTCAACTAAAAATAGTTGGTGAGTTTCCAAGGTTTTCATACATAATATGAAAGATTACAAGTAGCATTCATGTTTTATTGTTAATCTTATTATCGAACTTAATCTTGGATCATATACATTTAGGTAACTTGTAAAAAAATCATTGGAGCCTCGTTTAAATTCTTATCATCACCTTATTATCAAGTGAGTTTTCCTTGCCCCTTTTTTCTTTATTTCACACCATTTTGGGGTGAAACATGATACTTATACATTACACACTTATAAACGTTTGAGACTTGTAAAGCACTTGCAATTCATCTTTATATCTTGTCATGGTTATTTGTATGTTGTAAGTGATTATACGAGATACATAGTTTGTTACAATCATTAACTATTGCTAGCCTGGCGACGTCTTAGATCTTTGGGCCTGACAAGCCTATTTGGTGCTAAAGTCGATGAACTGCCGACTCCTAGGAGCCGTATGTTTGTGCACTAGGGAACCAAATACACTTAGCCAATCTTATATACTTGTAATCAAGTCGAGGTTTGATTGTAAAGATATGTGTTCTATAACCTTACTAGCTTATAACCTATGACATGAATTGCTACTTGTAATCTTTTCATATTATGTATGAAAACCTTGGAAACTCACCAACTATTTTTAGTTGACCTTTTATTTTTATCATGTTTCAGGTAACCCCCAAGTTTGAAGTGGTCTTTTGAAGCTTGCAATAAAACTAGGATGTGGACCTAGTTAAATAAATGAAATGGTATGTTATGTTTGATATTTGCTTGAATGTATTTCATGATTGAGACTTATGTTTGTAATTCCTGTTGAAACTATTAATTTGAATATTTACATTTAAACATAGCGTTATGTGGCTGTGAACAATCGTAACTCTCACGCCTCGACGTTTCCGCCGTCAAGGTTGGGGTGTGACATGGAACATTGCCCACAAGACGAGGGAATTGGGGGTGGTAGTGACCCGTTTCCCCACAATTATAGCAAGCTCGGTTTGGTTCCGTTACCGCGTTTCCCATTGCTCGGCGGCAGGTTGCCACGAGATGCCCGTACTTGTCGCATAGTGTGCAGATACGACACGGAAGATTTCCCGGATGATGGTACCTACACGTGTTGCACATAGGTAGAGGGCCTGCATAAGCCCTTACCACAGGCACTTGTGCGGCCGGCGCAGTCCCGGGAACACACTGTCTTTGGGGTGGGTTAGATGCGGCCACGGCGTAGTTCCGTGCAGGTACAAACTTCCTCTTCTTGTTATCAGATTTAACCTCCTTGACCTCCTCGAGGGTCGTCTTCTCAGTTTTCTTGGAACCCTTTGCAGACATAGTGCCCGCTCGGATGTGGTTCTCCGTCAACTGTGCAGTGATGGTGATGGCTTCTTCTAGAGTTACGGGTCAGCTACCCACCACGGCATCCTGAATCTGAGGCGGCACACCCTTAATAAATTTTTCCATATTACGGGAAACAGTATCCACCATGTGTGATAGCAGTATACTCAGCTCATGATGACGGGTAGAATACGCCAGATGGTTCCCGCCATCCTGTTTCAGGTTCCAGAACTCCTCCTCTAGTTTCTGGATTTCACTTTTTGGGTAAAACTTGGCGATGGCTATGTTTTTGAAGTCCTCCCAAGTTAAAGCCAAGATTACGTCGGGGCCTCGGTTTCTCTTTTTGTTGTTCCACCACGTTAAGGCCCTTTGTTGCAGCATACTGGTGGCATACCTCACTTTGAGTGCTTCGGGGCACTCACAGTTGACGAAGGTGTTCTCCATCCCCTCAAACCATTCTAATAGACCGATGGCACCTTCCTTGCCACTATAACTGGGAGGCTTGCAAGAACTAAAATGCTTGAAGGTGCAATACTGGTTGTTACGGCCTTGGTTTGCCTTATTTTCCCCTTGGCCGTTGCTATTGTTCGTGACGTTTGCGATCATAGTGCTGCTGAGTTCAGCCACCATAGTTGGGACGACCGCAACCATTTGCCGGGAAATCATGACGGCAAGCTTACGGCCGGATCTTCCTCGGTTTCCGTAGTAACGAGACATGCTGAAAAAATACAAATTGGGTTAGGATCGGTTAAAAGGATAATAAGGATGAGCAGTTAAGGTAAGAATCATGAATTATACAGAATGTTCCATTTGGTGACGCATCACCATTTGAAAACGTTGACACGTCAAGATGAATTGACCCATTCGCCTCAGAAACTTGTGTATGTTGGTCATAGTTTATCACTCATCCCGGAAATCCCCAGGTATGCATGACTGGTCCCGTAGGATTTATACAAAATGCTTACCTTAGCCCGAGGGCCTTTTGCCAAGAAAACCAGAATACAGGTGTCTATGTACCACACTAGTTCTTTGGTTCATGAAATCAAAAATCTTGATGGGATAACTACAAGGTTAGACATAAAGTCCAAGGAATTTCTATCATAAGTTCTACTCTATGACGAGGATGGATTTAAGAAGTAGCAATTGTCGGGGAGAATCAACGTTTAAGATAAGTCTAGGGGAGACGGGTAACAATATGTAATCATGCAGAAAGGCACCTATGCTAAGGCATCACATTGCACATAATAAGGCATAGCGTTAGGCAGCATGCAAACAATAAGTATGTATTCATAAGAATACTATTCTATAAGGATCATGCATAAACTATAGTCTAGGTCACCATTTCTAATAACCTAAATCCCTATAGTTATGGGCTCTGATACCAATCTATCACACCCCAACCTTGACGGCGGAAACGTCGAAGTGTGAGGGTTAAGATTGTTTACAACCACATAATGCTATATTATAATGTAAAATGCCATTAATCATTGTTTCAAACACCACATACATCAAAGTCTCAAAATAAAGCAAACGAAAACAGGAAATCCATTGTTCTTATTAAGCCTAGGTCCATGTTCTAGGTTTAAGCATTTCTTCAATTCGCTAAGCTTGCACATTACCTGAAACATGTTGAAAATAAAGTCAACTAACGAGTTGGTGAGTTCTCATGGTTTTAAATACAATAAGTATACAAAATGTGGTAATTCTAGTCAATGGTTACAAGATAGTAAGTATATAGAACATGCATAGTTACAATCAAACCTTGACTGAATAATATGAATAAGCATGATTAGCTAAGTGTATTTGGTTCCCTAGTGCACAAGCATACGGCTCCTAGGAGCCGACAATCCCTCGGCTTTAGCACCAAATAGGCTTGTCAGGCCCAAAGATCTAAGACTTCGCCAGGCTAGCAATAGTTAATGATTGCACACGTATGTCACATCTCATATAATACTTAACATATTCAAACAACCACGACTATATAAAGAATTGCGCGTGTGTAATAAGTATCAAAGCGTGTATGAGTAAGTTTGTATAAGCAACATGTTTCACCCCCGAAAGGTGTGAAATAAACGTAAAGCGGGGCATAAGAACTCACATGATTAAAGATAGGAGACTCGTAGTTGAAATATGAATAATCACGAATAAGGAAACCAATACTAACGACACAAGGCACCTAAATAAAAATAAAGTAACGTGTTATAATAGGTTGATGATTTAATCATTATGTTTTTAAGGTTCTTAATTATAGATCAAATAAGTTTTAATAATTATTCATTACATGTTAATAATGCGATCGGGTTAAAGGAACGAATTGATGCATATATGCAGATTAATTAATTGCACGAGAAAACAAAAGTAACATAAAGAAAACTTAATCTAATTGTACACTAAATTGGTTTGTAAGGGTTATACATAATAATTCCAATAAGTGATTACTATTAAAAAGGATTAAATATATATATCTATATACATATATATATATACATATATATATATATATATATATATATATATATATATATTTTATATAAGTATACATATGTATAGGTAACTAACATTTTAATAGTTGAAAATGTATTCAGGTTTTATTTCTCTTTGGACACATTACCCCATTTTTATACAAATTAAGAACAACCAAATTAATAATTAACAAAATTTTGCATTTAAAAAGAATATAACAATGTATACGAAATATTTTATAAACAATTAATTTGGTTACAAGAAGGTAAAACAAACAAACCTGTGTTTTATAAAATAATCTTTTAGAAATTTTCAGAAATAAAAATATATAAAAAATGAATAAAATAAAATAAATAAAAAAAATAAAATAGAAGGAAAAGAACAGAAAAGAAGGGGGGTTGCCCGGGTCGAACCCGGGACCCTCCTGAAACATGGGGCGCAGGAACCAGTGAACCAGGGCCGTGGCCGTGGTTCATATTGGTTTGGTTTGAATTTAAGCATAGCCTCCTCGTTTTCCCCCAAATCCGATAAACCCTAGTTTCAACAGATCCACAATTGTCCCTCGATTCGGTGTTAATCAACTAAATCATCACAGGGCTTTTGATCTTTGAAAAAAAACTAGTAGAAAATAGGTTTTAATTACATGTTTTGATGAGGTTTTGGGTGATTTCAAGTTCGGTTTAGGTTCGGATGTTCTTGGGTTGGGGTTTTCTGATCGAGAAAGTTTATGGTGAAATTGAGGGTTCAGAGAGTTTAGGAACTTCAAAATGAATCCGAAACCCTCAATTTATAGCTTCGATTACACGGTTTCGGGCTTAACACACTCGATTGAAACCGTGTTCGAAGTTTACCCAAATTAAGAGATTTCGAGCTGTTAATTTGCAATGTTGATTGAATAATTGATTGATTAAGCCATATATTAAGTTTAGGGGTAATTTTTGATTGAAATCTTGAATTTGGACATGTTTGATTCGGGTTGTTAGTCCCGGTTTAGACTCGGCTCGATTAGGAAGGTCTGCACGCGGGAAACCGAAATTAAACTAAGGCTCGGGTTCGAATCACAGGGTCGAGAGGGTTGGCCGGTTAATTTGGGTCAAATTGATTTTAAAATGGTGGTTTGAAGCCTCGCCGGAGCTCGGCCGGAGCTCCGGCCGAAGCCACCGGAAAAGCGGGGAGAAAAAGGGGGGTGGGGGTTTAGTTTGATTAAATTACAATTTGGTCCCTGAGGTTTATGTATTTGCTAACTTGATTTCATAATTTATTTTTAGTTTAATCTAATTTACAGTTTGAACCCTGAAGTTTTAAAATGTTATTATTTTATGCATAACTTATTAATTTCAAGTTAGCAAACTCATATTATTTATTTCAAAGATTAACACCTAATATGATTATGCTATTATTGTTATTATTATTATTATCATCATTATTACTATGATTATTATTCTTATTATTATTATTATTATTATTATTATTATTATTATTATTATTATTATTATTATTATTATTATTATTATTATTATTACTATTTTATTATTATAATTATTTAACATTTTAGGCTTGATTTAATTAACCATTAACTAAATAAGTAAAGGTATTAACACAAAATTCACCTATGAGTTTCATAAATGACAACAATGGTCCTTACTAGATTAACGACCTTAATTTTTAATTAACGCAGAAACACAGGATGTTACATCAGTCGCCAAAAACAAGGAGTTTAAAATCAATCTCAAACAAAACAAAACGAAAAGTGATACAGAAGAATAAATCAAAGTATGGCCGAAGCATTTGCCTCAATCTCCAACTAGCCACTGTTCGGAGAAGAAAACTTCAACAGAACAGCAACGATTCGTTGAATTTCGTCTCCCGGTGACCACTATTTCTCAACAAGTTTTAATGTGGCTTTTAGGGTTCAGTTTGGCTTCAACAGTTAGGTCACCGATCGCCGGAGGATCGCCAGAGGAACGACGGAGGATCATCGGAAGCCGTGGCTGTGCGACCAAGGGTTTTGGTGTGGCTTGACTTGTTAGGGTTTAGATGTGTTTATATGATGGATGATTTTATGAAGGATTTTCATCATTTCATCTGACCGTTGCAGAGAATCTCAGGGAAAGATTTGGGGGGAAATTACATCATGACGATAGTGTGTCGGGTCGGGTCGTACGACCCGGATCTGCTTCATTTATTTCCTTTTTTATGAAATCGTTTCCTTTTATACGAACTTTTCGATTAGATTCTTCTTTAATCATTTTTCTCACTTTAAACATCTCTTCAGACCGTATAACTAAGACTCGTGTTTAATTTTATATATTTATTAGGTTATAATCTCGTGTAATACACAGGATTAATAATTTATTATTTCATATTTTATAATATATAATTGTCTTATATATTATAATATATATTAAAACATTTGGTCGGTTGCTACAGTAACAGGGGACATTTTGGTAATTTCAATCAGGGTTCACAGGCAACCACAGTCCATCACTCTCCATTCATCTTTATATCTTTGTTTCCCTCTCTGGTTTCCACTGATGGAGCTCAACATCCTTGGTTCTGATTTTAGCAAGATTGATGAAAGCTTTTATCTCGCGCATTATTGCTTATGCTATCTGTCATTTCTCAGATGAGTTTTTTAGCCACGGGCTTTCAGTTTCTTTTGGAGGTTGCAGATGATTTTTACAACTAATCATTTTACAAATCGATTCCATTTACGTCGTCGGCTTTTTGTATGTTGATATCGTGTTCCATTGCAGTTGTGGGTAATCTGCTTCTAGAGATGATGAAGGCGATGAATAAATTGCGACTGCTTTTATAAGAGCTTCAGCCGCGTCTTTGCTGGCGACCCGATTCCGTCAGGGTTTTTTTTATTTCTTATCTCTAGCTTCCTTAGTGTATCTGGTTACACTTGGTCGATTTTTTCTAATTAGGGCTTGGTTGATTTTTTCTATTAGGGCTTTTACTGTAGGTGGAACAAGTTTGACTTCTATTAGTTTGATTATTGATGTTTGCGTTCTCATGTTAATTTGAAAGAACTTGACTTGATAGCAAGTATTTTATAGGATTTCATAGGGTTGATTTATTTCCTGCTTTATATTATAGATTATGTTTGGTTGTTTTCACTTTGTATAGAATGAAGTTGTAAGAGCAACACATCTAACTCTTAACATGTATAATTATTAGTTGCCAAATTAAATATAAAAGACTACTCACAGTGTATTGATTATGTGGGGATGAATATGACTAATTTATGAATTTAGATTTGGATGCTAGATTGGGTTCTTTGGCATCGTGAAGAAGATGATGAAATGTCAGCCAGTCAAACGGCATTCGAAAAAGGGCGCTCCAAGTTTGGTTTGCTTAATTTAGATATATTTATGTTTCATAGCTATTTTTATCATAGAAGGTAGAAAAACTTTTTATAATGTTGAATAAGCTTTTCATGCATGTGAAATTATCTTAGACTTTTGTTTAGGTTAGTTGTGTACTTGTTATGTTCTTGACAACTGGTGCAATTGCAATTGATATGCCTATGCATGTTAATTTTTGGTGATAAATCTGGTAATTGTGTTACTATGCTATGTGGTTGTATCCATTGCTGATAGTTTTGCTTCAAGAACACGTCGTTGAGACATTAAACAGATGTGATGAAAGTGCATGTGTCCTATGCCCGAATCATAGGTTAATATATTGTCCTCTTCTATTTTATGAATCAATTAGTTGCTACAGGAGCCGACTATGTAATTATGAGTTATGTTTATTGATGAACTTATTGTTCTTAACCATATGGACGGTGAGCATGTCACTTGACAGGTGCAACATCTTTAGCATTGATTAATATTAATGTTTTCAAATGCAGGTCTTATTCTTCCAAGAAATATATTGTCATGAGATCACACTATTATTCTAATAAATGACATATGCAGGTGTGTCTGATGGTTCTTATTGACTACAACTTCTTTTTTCAGATTTTTATATATAGCTTGACAATTAAGTATGTTGATTTTGTAAGACCTTAAACTTATATATTGTATTAGTTATCTGAATAGATGCTAATGTTTTTTTAAATATAATAGGCTTTTATACGACATTATAAATTTAAGTTACTTTACGTTCGACTTAAAGTTAGTTTAGAACGATTTGGGTCGATTGAAGTCTATACTTTATCACGCCGAGACGGCGTCGCGCAATGCGCGGTGGTTAAAAACTAGTTGTGTATTATATGGATTGAATAAATCCATATATAAAACTTTTGAAAATTTGAAGTTAATATTAGAAATTTTAATTATTGATAGTTATTAATTAATAAATAACTATTATAATATTCATAATTAAGATAAGAGAGAAGCGGGAGAACCAACTATTAGATAGTCTAAAATAGTGATAAGTGTTCAGATTTATTTTTATTTATTAGTATAGAGATTTGCGCAATTTGTGCAATTTCATTTTTATATATAATTTACTTTTCACGGAATATTTTAATAGTTTTTTCCCTTGAACGATGATTTCTTTACTCTTGTAAAACTTCAACTCAAGACCTACAAACCTAGGTGTTTCAAAAGACCGTGCTTCTATCACTTAGTCACTAACCACACGGTTTAAGGATTTTCTTTTAACTGTTAGCTTTTTTTAATGAATTAACGGGAAAAAGTTAACGTATAATCACAAAATTTTAATGAAAAGGTTTTAAAAAATTTGTCGTGCATATATTAGAGAGCAAACAATTCAAAATGTTGTGATTTCCCGCTCTAAATTTTGGGGAAGAGATAGGCGGTAGATGTAACATCCCGGGTTTCCAGGGTCAGATGTAATAGTTAAAATAAAACAAATATGAACTTTACATTTTGTATATTGTTAACGAGTAAGTAATGAATGAAATAACTATTTTAAATTTAAAGTTTTAGACGAGTTTTAGTGTCGTAAGAGACCGTTTAAATATATATAATATAATAATATATTATATTTAACGTGCTCCGTTTTTAACGAAACTTGGGTCGACTAATAGAGAAAAATAAGATCGTCTTAATGGCATATTTGAAATTTTATAAAACGTTATATTCAAAAAGTTATAAGAGAAAAACGAAGTAAGCAACTGAATTAATTATAACAATATAATAACAATAATGTTAAAAAAATATAAGGAGAAGAATGCAAGCACACAGGCAGCATGTTGATGTGTGTGGATAGTATATATATTTTTTATAAAGGATTTTCACACAGATTCAGTTTTAAATGGTTATACTAATATTAACTACACACACAAAAGGCAAGTGTACCTATCGTGAGTAATATAGTTTTGGTAAGAACCGAGTATCAATCCGTAGACACACTAAGCTACTCAACAACCCTCATAATTGACTATCAATTTTTGATTTAGAAAATGATAAGTTAAACAAAATAACAATAAATAAAGATAGATAAATAGATTGAGACTTTGATGATTCTTTCAGTAAAGTAAGGCTGTTATCCTAATTTAGATAACACTTATGTAACTGTGATGAATTGGTGGTGTGATTAAAGATATTAAATAAAGTAATTGTGTTAATGTTTATAAAGATGAGCTGGCGCAATTTCTCGTCTATCCGCTCTGTAGTGACTAGGACCACGTCAGGTTGAGATTTATTGCTTAGGTCAAAGCCCTAGTAATGTAGGTAAATCTTTTGTGTCCTTTTCGACATACGATTTCTGAAAACAAACTTAATGTAAGAAGAGAGTTGATCAAGTTCCTTTCCAACATACCATTAATTTTAGAAAACCATAACAATTACTGTAGATTTCTCAGACTAATAAATGGGAACCCGTAAATGATCAGAAAGTTAAGGTGATATGATTTCTAATAACCATCTCTAGTTAATTAACCATAGATTTGTTATGAATAAAAGTTGATCATATGTTTTCAACCGTGTATGACAATCACAATTACAAATCATAAGTTTATAACTTCCCATTCAAATGTAGGTGCTACCCATCGAAAGTTTTCCCAAGACCACCGTAACATTAACATAATATAAATCACACCATTAGTTCATCACAAATTACATAAGGTTTCACTAAATTAGGATAACAAATGAAGTTTAGCTCATAATAAGCTTGAACATAACAACAAGGATAGAAGATAGTAATGAAATCATCGATAAAATAGAACATCAAACCGTGATTCACTATAGATGATGTTAAACGATCCCGAGCTTCTTCTAAGTGTTGAATGGACCTCCAAAACCTTCTAAGGACCTCCAAAGGTTGGGTTCCCGAGAGGGAACACCAGCACTTCACCTCTCAAAGCTTCTCTCAAAGTTGCAAATGAAGTCCTATTTATAGGCTTTCTGGAGTGTTTAAGCACGGCCCCCGTGCCTAAAAGGCACAACCTCGTGCTAGTACAATGTACGTAAAAGTTGGTTGGCTACTACGCTCAGAGCTTGTCGGTCACGACCCCGTGTTAAATGGGGCACAGCCCCGTGTTTGTGGTGGGGCATAGCCCCGTGCCTCCTGGGGAACGCCCCCGTGCCTCGGGTTGGGGAACCGTACGTTTTGTCCTGTCGGACTGACAAACACGGGGGGTGTTGAATTAAGCACGGGGGTGTGTTTCAGGCTGGGCATGGGGGCGTGCCTCATGAGGCACGGCCCCATGCTTGAATTCCGGAGCTTGGTTTTCTTCAATTTCTTCCTTTTTAAGCTCCTTTTGTACATCTTGGCCTTTTCCAAGCCTGAAAACACAATATGAACGATTTAGGTATCAAATCATCATTTTCAGTAAGAGTTTATAGAATAATTGATGTGCAATTGATATGTTTTATATGTATAACTAGTTGTAAACCCCGACGCACATTGTGCGTCTTATGGAAACGTCAAAACTGTGGCTCAGACATAGGTTTTTGCCGTTATAGCCAAAAGACAATTGTTAAACTGTTAAAGCTAATAGCAAAGCAATTGTCAATACGGCTCAGAATACACGATCGGTGCCGGCTGCACACCGAAAATGGTTGCCACGCCAAAGAACCTGACATCGGTTTATCCATATCATCATAGCCGTAAATCAATCAACCAACCAATGATCTCAGAAGAACACATAATGTAAGCATCATCACCATTAACAGTATATGCTGATTTAAGCAGAGAGCCCAA
The DNA here is from genome assembly GCA_024085815.1 of Flaveria linearis. NCBI lineage: Eukaryota > Viridiplantae > Streptophyta > Magnoliopsida > Asterales > Asteraceae > Flaveria > Flaveria linearis. The sequence continues at coordinate 56,062,100 of CM044017.1, read as the reverse complement.
ATAAAATAAACCATAAGGCTCAATGAATCATTGCACCAACTTACGAAATTCCTTCACATAAACCTCAAAATCAACATAGGGACATGGGTCTTAGACGAACAGTCGTCATCATCATCGAAGCGTAGCACACACATATGAACCTCCTTTACGGCCAAGTCAAAGGCCACCGTAGCCATGTTGACACACAACCAAACGAAAACCGACAATGACCAGAAAGAACAAAGATTTAACAGAGACCCGCACATGCAGTAGAAAGTAACAGCCAAAACAATCAGCTGGTACACAAAGCATGTGTGGGCGGCATCAACGACAGATATCGAGGCTCGAATGTGGCGGTATTTCAACACCGGTACAACCGGTGGTGAAGGAACCAGAGTCAGCGAGAAAACCCTAAAAACACCATGGTGATTTAGTCCGATTTCCCACCACAAAGCCCTAAAAACCTCCTCGTCGCCTCAGATACCGCCACAACACTGACGACAAATCTGAAGGAAGAGAGACAACAGAGGTTGTTGTACCACAACCATCGCCACTGTCGCCACCGACTCCACCTCCACCGACCTTCTTCCCGGCTCCTCAACTGCCCGCCACCATCCAGACAGCCGAACCACCACCGACACCCCGACGGCCGGCCCACAGACCGGCGATTTCGTACACGGGGTAGCGGTGCAGGTGACGACGGTGTAGGCGGTGGTTGGGCCGGTCGGAGGTCAACGCCGGCACCACCCTTGTCGTCAATTTCTCCCTATCTCTAGATGTTCGATCTGAATCTATGTGGTACGTGACATCAAACCCGACCCCCAAACCGCCCTCTCACCTACCAACGCCAGCAATACATCCAGACAACCGAACCACCACCGACACCCCGACGGCCGGCCAACAGACCGGCGATTTCGTACACGGGGTAGCGGTGCATGCGACGACGGTGTAGGCGGTGGTTGGGCCGGTCGGAGGTGAACGCCGGTCACGACGGTGAAGAAGGTGTTAGGGGAGAGGCCGGTGTATGCGCGGCGGTGGTTGGGCCGGTCGGAGGTCAACGCCGGTCACGACGGTGAAAAGGTGTTAGGGGAGAGGCCGGTGTATGCGCTTATGGCGTATTTGGGTTTAAATAGTGAGAAACCCAGACAAACAAAATGATAGAATTACCCCCGTTTACTATTCATTCCTATTGCTTTTTAAATATATAGGGAAATTTGAAGCACATCACATGTCAATTTGCATCCCACATCGCCTGCTTTTCTTTTCACCTGCTTGTCCGCTTTCTTATAAATAGTGACCTTAAGGTAGAACTTGAATTATAAGTTTTCTTGGGAAAGCTCTAATATAAAGAGAATCCCATGTAATCGATACCCCATTGGGTATTGTTATTAGTCATTTTTGGAGCTCAGGTAGGAGCACGAGTAGGAAGTCTACGTCAATTGCCGTAGATAGTTTAAGGTATGTTCTCGTTTAAGTTTATGTCAAGTTAATTATTACTTATCTAGATTTTAGTAGTAATAATTTTAGTATTATTACTATTATTATTTTTAGGTGTTAGGGTTATTATTAGGGGTGGGTATTGAGTAGCCTAGCCTTAGTTAGGCATGGACTGATCACCAATGCTTAAACAAGGTAGCGTAAACCAATATCCAACCATTACAATAACTAGTTAGCTGTAACATTACCTAACCTAGGATTACTTAATCTATATCAGGACCTAGAGATATTACCAGATTGTACTAAAAAATGCTATCAACTGTTGCGCAACTGATAAACAGGTTAGTTCCTCTGAACTATTTTCTAAAACGGGATCTGATGTTCTGATAACTGGTAATAATTGTGAAATTGACTATCAATAGCATCTGTGATATGTGCCAATGCTTGATAGGATGCTTGAGGGCTGCTTGTATGATTCTGCTTTAGCCAGTGGAGTTTGTATACATAGCCTGGTTATGTGAATTTATACTGTGCTTACTCTGTTCCTATCTGTTTGCCATGGCTGTATCTGCTTGATACAATAGTCAATAATAACATGTTTTGAATTTTGAAGAATGCCATGTTTATGAACTCACAAGCTTTATGCTGAGTCCCAAATGTTTTCTATTTTATGGACACACATCCTAGGTGCCAAGAGATTGCAGAAATTGGAGATTACAGGCTAGTTTACGAGGAAATAGAGGTCTAGAGCGCTATTGAAGATTCGGATCTCTAATATAGTTAAATTGATGTAATGGTTTTATCTAAGAATGACAAATATAATGTTTTTTTTGATGTATAATCAAAGTTAGACTTCCGCTGTGAATTTGGATTACTATGTGTTCTATATATCCGATGCGTAACGCTCCCAGGATATGCCCTGGGAGGCGGGCGTTACAAGTTGGTATCAGAGCCATAGTTTAAGTGAATTAGGCGTTATCAGTTAGTGTTTAAACTTAAACTAAGATTAGGAAGACTACGTAGATTAGCAAAAGAGCCAAGTAACGTGATGATATATAAGAAGAGTTAGATATGTGTTAATCATATAGTGAAAGATAATTAGAATACGTAAATAATGTAAAAGGTTAATAGCAATTAGCTAATGTTATTAAGGATTTACATTCGTAAATTATGTTTTGGTTTGCTATCCGTTATGTTTATCTAAACATAAGAAGTAGATTAATAGCGTTGATCAAGAATTGTAGAAAACGTACACCTCTACGGATAGTCTTATGTTAATTAGTCTAATTAACCGAAGTGACTAGGCAAGACAAATCACGATTAGCAATAGTCAAATATATTATAAAATAGAATATTGAAGAAAACAAACGAACATGAATGCTCAATAGGGATAACATTCATATTTAGACACTAATATTGATACATAATGAAGGAAAGCTAGAATATTGATGTAAGGTAAATTGATGATTACATTTGGATCCACATAATAGTGAATTTATAATGAAAAGAGTATCCTAATAAGATTCTAACATGTTGATTAGTGCATATGTCTTAGTGGTGAAGTTATAGCTCCATATGACAAGGATTAGTGGTGTACTTGAATATGAACATATGGGCTAGATGTACATTGTCCATTAGTCAAATGTTGTATAGTATCCATCAAGAGTGTCAATCGATAAGATAAGATAAAATATAAAGTGATGAATAGTATGTTGAGAAACGATAATACCCTAAAACGTTAGAACTAGTACCAAGTAACCGAAAGCAAGATAGATCATCAAAGGTGATCATGGATGTAGAACATATATAAAGAACTATGAAAAGCACAATTAGATAACAAGAGAAATATAAAAATTTATCTGTAAAATGTCAAGATTATTGCTATCACTCAACCAAAAAAATTAATCTGGAGAAAATAGAAAGCAAATTACAGAAAAGTTTCTCATTATCTAGAACTAAGATTGTAAACTAAGAAACTAAAAGAGTTATAAGTCCTTCATGACTTACAACTCTCTAACATTTGATAACAACAAGAGATCGGTAGGGGCACATAAGTGAAGTCAAATGAAAGCTGTCTTAGACTTATGAGTACATGTAACCAATTAGATCTAATTTGCAGTATATTCATTTCAATCAAAAAAAATTACATTGGTGCAAATAAAAAGCCTAGTATCAACTATCTTTAGGCCATATATGAATTGAGAAACTCAAGCTTTACACCATACCTTCATAAGTAGAATGACTAATGGGAGACAAAAGACAATAGCTGGCATCATTAAGAATCGTATGATAAGTTTGAATGATAACTTGATTCTTATTGACTTGATACCTATGGAAACCCAAAGAATTTGAGGTAGTCAAAGGAATTGACTAGCAAACCTTTAACTAAGTATAAGTCACGTCTGACAGAAGAATAGTACAACTTAGATTGCCTAAAAATGATAGTATATGATGACTGAGCAGAAAACATTATTACTATGACTCAGGTCCATAAACTTTTAAGAAAATGATATATTATTGATCTAGCATATGCCATGAACACGGTGGAGAAACAAAAGGTTTGAAAACATACCTAAGACCAATTTTAGAACATGATATGATCACTATAACTTATTGGTGATGCTATTCGAATTGTCCAATGAACCTGAGTTACTCATGGATCTTATGACAAAATTTATAAAGCTTACTTGGGTAATTTATTATCATCTACTGCGGTGACTTTCTAATATATATATTCTAAGGATAGAAGAGATTACGAGGATCATCTTAGAGAAATCCTAGATTGCATAAGCAAGAAAAACTTTACGCTAATTCATGGAATATGAATTTTAAATATGTAAAGTTTAATTCTTAGACCATATGTTCAATGAGCAAGACAAACAAGTAATACATGTTAAGAAAAAGCAATTAAGAAAAAAAATATTCCACATGATTTGAAGATTTTGAGATTTGAAGATTATTATTGGAGATTAATTTAAGTTTTTCTAAATACTAGTGGAAATGAAGAGAATTGTTAAATGACTACAACTATGATATACAATACCATCTAGGAAAGAACAAAGTTAATCGCTGGTGCATTTTATAAATAAGAATGAGCCCAATCACTAAATTGGAATATCTACAAATGATATTAATATAAACCTCTTAGACTAAATTGAAATGCACAAGAAAATTCCTTAATGGAAAATCACATTAATAAGCAATAAAGGATTGGTAGACAAAAACTATTAAGAGATAGAAGTAATAGTATTTTAAGACTCCACAATCATATATGAGTATTGACTCTTAGCATATTACATGACATGATACTAAATGAAGCCCATAAATCAAAATATAGAGCACACACTGATAGTAATAACATGTAATATGATTTAAGAATTATTATTGGTATTCCGGAATCAAAGATCAATCACAAGGCGTGCAGGGAAATTTCTTTATCTACTTAAGGATTATGGTGAAACATTAGAAATTATCTAACCAGATAAACAATGTTAAATCTTATAATGGAAATGAAAGATAACCAATAGACTTTGTTAATTTCATGAATAAATTATGAATATAACGCCATCTAGTTGCTGGATGGTAGGCTTACCAAATTAGTACACTGAGAGTTCCCGAATGAACGGGAATGATGAGCATGGATCTTAGGAATCATATTGATAATAACAAAACTTGTCAGCAGATCAACAACCTCAATCCATAGATGTTGCTGTAACTCCTACGGATGAACAAGATGCATCCGTAGAAATACCTACGGAACAATACCATAATGCTAATGATGCAGATGATGTTCAAGCTGACTATGTTGAACCTGAAGAACGCTTTGACTACTTCATAGGCTCCTCATCACGGCTAAATTCCACTGATCCAATAGATTTAACAAATTTAAAATCAACCATCCCAGTTGATACTATTTCAACAACCAGAATTCACAAGTCTCACCATCAGATAATATCATAGGAGACCTAAATACAAGAACTACCAGAAGCAAAGGGGGTGTCACACCCCAACCTTGACGGTGGAATTGTCGAGATGTGAGGGTTAAGATTGTTCAGAGCCACATAACGCTATATTTAAATGTAAATATTAAAATTATAAGATTCAAAAGGCATTACAAACATAGGTCTCAAACATGAAATAATTCCAAACAATACAAGACATAACTAATCATTTTATTCATTTAGCTAGGTCCAAATCCTAGTTTATTGCAAGCTTCAAATGATGACTTCAAATGCGGGCATTTCCTGAAACATGTTAAAAATAACAGGTCAATTATAAAGTTGGTGAGTTCCCAAGGGTTTCACATACATAATATATCATGGATTTCAAGTAGCAATTCATGTCATACGTTATGAGTTAGCAAGTTTATAGAACACATATAGTACAATCAAACCTCGACTAGATTATAAGTTTATATGATTGGTTAAGTATACTTGGTTCCCATGATGAACAAACATACGTCATCAGGAGCCGGCAATACATCGGCTTTAGCACCAAATAGGCTTGTCAGGCCCAAAGATCTCAGACATCAACAGGCTAGCAATAGTTAATGATTGTAAACAATATATGTATCTCATATAAGACTTACAATATCACAAATAACCATTACAAAATAAAAGTATGAATTGCATGTGCTTTTATAAGATTTAAATGTTTATAAGTGTATGTTGAATAATGTAACATGTTTCACCCCAAAACGGTGTGAAATAGCATAAAAAGGGCAAGGAAACTCACTTGGCAAATAAATATAAGTATGACGATTAATAGAGGAATAATAGACGTCGTTCCAACGTGAATGGTCACAAGGCCCTAATATATATATACATTCACAAGGTTAACGTTTTAATAATACGTTTAATGTTTTAACGGGAACTAGGGTTATAGGTGGAATTCGGGGATTTTTGTAAGTACATTAAATATTTTAACACAAAATTTATCATTTATGTGTTTTAATAGAAAGTAAATAAAATATATTAAATATTATTTTTTTTATGTATAGAAATACAAAGGAAATTTTTTTATAATAAAATTTAGTTATAAGTTGAAATAATAATCATCAATTATAAATGTATATTGTTGAACAAATAATTTAGTGATTTGAATCACTATTTAAAATCCATTTTATAAGAAAATAAACTAATACCTTATTTATCTAAACCATTTAATAAAAATACTAAAATTTTTATTAAATAAATTTATAGAAAATAATATGGTGTCTTAAAAATCTAACAAGTCTATAAATTATATATTTTTTTATAAATAATATATTTAGTTATAACATCAGTAAATAAATTTTATAATAAAATGTTAAAAGATTTTACAAATTAAATTTATTGAAAATATTTAGATGATTTTAAAAATATTAGAAGTTTGTAAATTCATTTTTGTGTTTATTAAAATTTTCCTATAATTAAAATTAGGCTTAAAAAGTCTTTTTAAAAAATGTATGAGGTTGCCCGGGTTCGAACCCGGGACCTCAAGGTGGGTAAGTGAGTGCTTAACCAATGAACCAGGGTCGTGGCCTTTGTTCATTTTGGTTTCCAATTCTTATAACTCCGATTAAAGAGTTTCCCCCAAATCTTAAGAACCCTAGAACCTACTTGAATCAAATTGCCCTTCGATTCGTGAATGTTAATAAGATTAAGCTTAGGGCTTTTATTCCCTAAGTAAAACCGAGTGTCTATGTGCTTTTAATTTCCTGGAAATTGTTTGATTTCGAATTCACGACGTGAAGAACAATCGCGACCCGAATGATATGGCGTTCGCGATGCAAATGATGATAATACTTCAATTAGTTGCACAGGAAGCTTCCACAAGACTCGAAGATTAGAAGCCCCCTATCAATTTCTGGATTAAAGGTTCAGATGATGGTGTTTGAGTAAGTTGCAGGTCTCGGTTTCAGAGGGAATCGAATGCGTATTCCTTGTGTTTCTCAGTTGAAATTGAGAGTTTCCAACGATTAGGGGTAGTTAGATGATTGTTTAGGTTCATTTAATTGAGTTATTATTGAGGTTTAATGCTTGAATGGCTATGGAGTTTAAGTGCGATCGGTTACTCGATTGATTGGAATCCATAACCGTTGTTTAACTCAATTAAAGTTTGTAAATGGGTTCGAATCGTGTTAAGGAAACGATTGGAAACGGTTTTGGATGGAAAAATCGCCTTAGAAAGTGGGTATTGGGGTGGCCGGAGCCGTGGACGGAGGCCGGAAATCCGGCTGCCCGAATTACGGGGGGGGGACTTGATTTGAGTTGTAATAATTTTACACAAATGGTCCCTCAACTTTGAATTTCTATTATTTTATGCTAAAACTTCAATTTAAAGTTTATAAAATGACATTTAGACCCCCTCACCTTTTTAAACTTTAATCTAAATTATTCAAGTTTTATTATTATTATTATTATTATTATTATTATTTTATTATTATTATTATTAGTGTTATTATTACTATAATTATTACTTTTATTATTGTTATTGCAATTATTATTATTATCCAATAGTTAGTTTACTAACTTTACATTAAAGACAAATCAAAAGATAAACATAAGTAATTCATAAGTTTTATAATTGACATAAATAGTCCTTACATGAACAAACGCTGGTAACTTTACACTAACGGGAAAATATGAGATGTTACAGTCTCCCCAACTTAAAAGAATTTCGTCCTGAAATTAAGAATAAAATTGTACGAATAAATGCGGTACTTCTTCTTCATATGTTCCTCACGTTCCCAAGTGAACTCAGCTCCACGCTTATTCTCCCAACGACTCTTGACGATTGGGGTAGTGGTAGTTCTAGTCTTTTTCATAATGCGATCCATAACTTCCACGGGTTTCTCGACAAAGTGTAATGACTCGTCGATCAGGATGTCATCCAACGGGACATGCAGACCTTCGTCAGCCAGACACTTCCTCAAATTCGAGACATGGAACACAGGATGAATTCCACTAAGGTCGGAAGGTAATTCCAGTTTGTAAGCCACTTTCCTAATCGTTTTCAGAATCTTGAAAGATCCTACAAATCTTGGGTCCAGTTTACCCTTCTTTCCAAAGTGAACAACACCCTTCCACGGTGAAACCTTAAGAAGAACCATCTCCCCAACTTGAAATTCCGATGGCTTACGTCGCTTATCAGCATAGCTCTTTTATCGACTTCTTGCCACTTCAAGGTTCTTGCGGATGATAGAAACTTTATCGGTCGTCTCTTATATAAGTTCAGGACCAGTGATGAAGTTTTCACCAATGTCGGTCCAGCAGATCGGTGAACGACATTTACGACCATAAAGTGCTTCGAATGGTGCCATCTTGATACTCGAGTGGTAACTATTGTTATACGAAAAATTCCGCGAGCGGTATATGCGTATCCCAATCAACACCAAAGTAAAGGACACACAGGCGTAGCAAGTCCTCCAAGGTTTGGATCGTTCGCTCAGTTTGACCATCAGTTTGAGGATGGTAAGCCGTGCTTAGGCCCAATTGAGTACCTAAGAGTTCTTGCATAGATGACCAAAAGTGTGAAGTGAAACAAGCGTCTCGGTCGGATATGATGTGAAGAGGTACTCCATGACGACTTACAATTTCATCAATGTATATCCGAGCCAACCTTGATGTCTTGTAAGTGTCACGTATGGGTATGAAATGTGCCGACTTGGTCAATCGGTCGACTATCACCCATATGCTATCATGTCCACGGGAGATTCAAGGTAGTTTAGTTATGAAGTCCATGGATATGTGTTCCCACTTCCACATAGGAATTTCGGGTTGTTCAAGTAACCCACTTGGACGTTGATGTTTGGCTTTAACCTTTGTACACGTGAGGCACTTAGCTACATAAGTTGCTACGTCTTTCTTCATTCCAGGCCACCAATAATGACTACGCAGGTCCATGTACGTCTTATCAGAGCCAGGGTGAATAGAATAACGAGTTTGATGAGCTTCATTCATGACAAGGGTACGAAGATTATCACGATTTGGAACCCAAATTCGGTTTGCGAAATACATCAATCCATTAGGTTTCGTCTCTAGTTGAGTTAGAAAGTTATGCTCTAGTTCATCTTTCATTCTTCCTTCTTGATGAACAATTTGTTGAGCCTCCAAGATACTAGACTCAATGTCACTATCTATTCTCAAGTGTTGTAGCAGTACGGTAGCCTTGTTGACATCTAGTCGAATTTCAGTATCGAATTTTCTCAAAGTATCAAACCATTATCGTCGATCGCGAATTTCTTGAAACGAGGTCATCTTGTTATGGACTTTACGACTTAGTGCATCGGCTACGACATTTGCCTTCCCAGGATGGTAACGAATGTCACAGTCATAATCACTAATCAACTCAACCCAACGACGTTGTCTCATATTGAGATCTTTTTTATTAAAAACATGTTGAAGGCTTTTGTGATTAGTGTAGACTATACATTGCGTACCATAAAGGTAATGTGTCCAAATCTTCAAAGCAAAAACAACAGCACCAAGCTCGAGATTGTGTGTTGTGTAATTCACCTCATTAACCTTCAGTTGTCTCGATGCATAAGCTATGACATTTCCTCATTGCATAAGAACACAACCAAGGCCTCGTTTTGATGCATCACAATATACGGTGAAATCATCGTTTCCATCGGGTAGGGTCAAGATAGGAGCATTGCACAGTTTGTGCTTTAATGCTTCAAAAGCTTATTCTTGCTCGGGCCCCCACTCGAATGGTTTATTCTTTTGTGTTAAATAAGTGAGCGGCTTCGCGATCCTTGAAAAGTTGGCGATGAATCGCCGGTAATAACCAGCAAGACCAAGGAAAGAACGAATCTCGGTCGGAGTCGTGGGAACACACCAATTCTTCATAGCTTCCATCTTTGCAGGGTCAACGTGAATTCCTTGGCTATTTACCACGTGTCCTAGAAATTGAACTTCCTCGAGTCAGAAGTCACACTTCGAGAACTTCGCGTACAATTGCTCTTTCTTCAACAACTCAAGAACTTGTCGCAAATGCAGTTCATGCTCGGTGTTGGTCTTGGAGTAGATAAGTATGTCATCAATGAAGACGATCACAAACTTATCTAGATAAGGCTTTCATACTCGGTTCATGAGATCCATGAAGACAGCAGGAGCATTAGTTAAGCCAAAAGGCATCACCATAAACTCATAGTGTCCATAACGAGTACGGAACGCGGTCTTTGGGATGTCATCATCATGGACTCATAATTGATGATATCTAGAACGTAGATCAATCTTCGAAAATATAGCAGCTCCTTGAAGTTGATCAAACAAGTCATCGATGCGAGGAAGAGGATAGCGGTTCTTGATGGTAAGCTTGTTAAGCTCACGATAGTCGATGCACATACGAAACGACCCATCTTTCTTCTTTACGAATAGAATAGGTGCACCCCAAGGCGAAGAACTAGGATGAATGAAACCCTTCTCGGTTAGCTCTTGAAGTTGACTAGAGAGTTCTTGCATTTCCGATGGTGCAAGCCGATATGGTGACTTAGCCATGGGGTTTGCTCCCGGTATCAAGTCAATTTTAAACTCAACTTCACGCACGGGTGGTATACCACTAAGGTCATCGGGAAATACTTCAGGAAAGTCTCGTACGATTGGGACATCCTTAAGCTCTTTCCCTTTGACTTTCGTGTTGACCACGTAAGCTGTAAAGTCATTAATAGCGATCGATCTCACTTCGTTTGAATTGTTGCACTTGATAATACGCGAAGACGGGTGCGCGAATTGAATGTATCAACCAAGAGAACAAAACATTAAGCACAATATCATCGTAATTCAAATGTATATATCACGTGTCGAATGATTACAATAAAAATCGATATAAAATCGATCTCACCCGAAGGTGGAAAATCATAAAATTATGATCTGCTCAACTTGAGCGAAAATACAAACTAAACACACACTTTGAACTCTCGGTTGAAGAAATTAAATGGCACTCCCCATTCACTGTTCACACATGCACCTATATATACTAATGAATTTAATTATCGCATGCTGCCAAACAAGATCCTTTGCGCATTGCATGCTTAAGCATGGAGACAAGCTTGTCGTATGCTTCAATTTTATTCCACTTTCGCATTCCTTTTATTTTATTCAACAGTTCGTATGCATTATTCATTTTCGCTTGCAACTACTTTCACATGCTGATTTCAAATCGCATGCATGTGCTGCCTGCCTTCCAGATTTCGCAAGCAGTTGTCACGTAAGAGTCTCGCATCAACAAATCGCATGCATGCGATTTGTTCTTCTTTCGCATGCATGCATGCAGCTTCTCGCAAATTTGTTGCACGCGATCAACAACGATATTGTAATCCAAATATTTTGTCCCTTACAATCTCTCCCTTGGATTATGATATCGTTTTGTATTTAAAAACAACTTGAATCTTCAACAAAACCTTTCGGAAGGAAGGTTCTCGCATAAGTGGATTTCGAATTAGACGCAACTTGTAAGCTTCAAATCTTCATAAAATCATCCAACTCGATTTGAATTCTTGTGTGTTCTCGGTTTCGGATTGAACCTTGATGAAACCGGATAGACTTTCAACTTGTTTAACGTCCTCGAACGGAAGATCGTGGAATAATGATCCGTTGTATCAAAAGCAACACCTTGCTCTGATACCAAATGTAAAGTCCTTAATAGCGATCGATCTCACTTCATTTGAATTGTTGCACTTGATAATACACGAAGACGGGTGCGCGAATTGAATGTATCAACCAAGAGAACAAGACATTAAGCACAATATCATCGTAATTCAAATGTATATATCACGTGTCGAATGATTACAATGAAAATCGATATAAAATCGATCTCACCCGAAGGTGGAAAATCACAAAATTGTGATCTGCTCAACTTGAGCGAAAATACAAACTAAACACACACTTTGAACTCTCGGTTGAAGAAATTAAATGGCACTCCCCATTCACTGTTCACACATGCACCTATATATACTAATGAATTTAATTATCGCATGCTGCCAAACAAGATCCTTTTCGCATTGCATGCTTAAGCATGGAGACAAGCTTGTCGCATGCTTCAATTTTATTCCACTTTCGCATTCCTTTTATTTTATTCAACAGTTCGCATGCATTATTCATTTTCGCTTGCAACTACTTTCACATGCTGATTTCAAATCGCATGCATGTGTTGCCTGCCTTCCAGATTTCGCAAGCAGTTGTCGCGTAAGAGTCTCGCATCAACAAATCGCACGCATACGATTTGTTCTTCTTTCGCATGCATGCATGCAGCTTCTCGCGACTTTGTTGCACGCGATCAACAACGATATTGTAATCCAAATATTTTGTCCCTTACATAAGCCAAGAAGGCCATATACTTCTTGCTTAAGCACTTTCAGGCTTGAGTGCAAGACATGAGTTTAAGTCATTTGGAAGATTTTTCACCGAACACTTTCAAAGTATCCCCAGAGGGTAACGGTATACGAATGCACTTCTCAAAACAAACAATCTCGGCATGGTGTTTGGCTAACCAATCCATACCTATGATGACGTTGAAGCTTCCAAGTTTCATAGGAATAAGATCAATAAGAAAATTGTCAAGACTTAAGATGCAATCATGGATAACGACATCCACGGTGATCGGCTCTTCATCGGTAACTTCAACAGTGAGAGATCTTTCTAGTTTCGTATGTGGCTTAGCAAGAATGGGTTCAAACTCTAGCGAAACGAAACTCTTATCAGCTCCAGAGTCAAATAGAACGTATACATAAGTATTATTAATAAAGAACATACCTGTTCAATGTTAAAGGCATTTAATGATACAGGTAATGCATGAAAGAGACTTAGATCATAAATGTTAGGGTTGGATTTAGTATACCGTTCACCACATCGTTGTTTGCTTGTGCTTGATTAGCATTGATGTTGAAAGCACGTCCTCGGGCTTGTGGAACATTACCCGTAAGATGAGGGCATTGTGGACAAACATGACCAGGATCTTCATAATTGTAACACACACGATTGGTGACTATTGTAACGTTGTTAGGTGCAAGGCGACAAGTCACCACCAAGTGACCATATTTACCGCATAGGGTACAGATGCGGCACGGGGCGTTCCCCGGATGATGATACCTACAAGTGTTGCACATAGGTTGAGGGCAAGCATAAGCCCTAGCCATAGGCACTTGGGTCACAGGTGCAGCCGCAGGTACTAGCTGTCTTTGAGGTGGTTTGGGTGCAGCCACAACATAATTGTGTGTTGGCGTGAACTTGCGCTTCTTATTGTTGTTATTATTATTGTAAGACGGTTCAGCTTTGGTTTCCTTAACAGCTTCAGTAACCGTCCTTTCCACTTTCTTTGCACCCTTCATAGACATGGTGCCTGCTCGTATATGATTCTCGGTGAGTTGAGTGGTGATAGTAATGGCTTCTTCCAAGGATGTGGGTCGGCTACCCACCACAGCATCTTGAATTTGGGGTGGTACACCCTTGATGAACTTTTCAATGTTACGAGGTACGGTGTCGACCATGTGAGGCAACAAAATGCTCAACTTGTGTTTCCTAGTTGAGTAAGCCAGATGGTCACCACCATCTTGTTTACGTTCCAGAACTCCTCCTCAAGCTTTTGTATTTCACTCCTCGGGCAAAACTTGGCGAAGGAAATGGTCTTGAACTCTTCCCAAGTGAGTGCCAAAATAGCATCAGCTCCACGATTCCTCTTCTCGCTATTCCACCAGGTAAGTGCCCTTTGTTGGAGCATACTTGTGGCATAACAAACTTTGAGTGCCTCAGGACACTCACAATTGACAAAAGTGTTCTCCATGCTCTCGAACCACTCAAGAAGACCAGTGGCTCCTTCCTTGCCACTAAAACTAGTGGGCTTGCAAGAGCTAAAGTGCTTGAAAGTGCAAGTTTGGTTGTTGCGCCCTTGGTTTGCACTATTCTCTCCTTGACCATTCCCATTGTTGCTAGAATTGGTCATCAAAGTACTATTGAGTTCAGCAACCATGGTCGGGATGACAGCAGCCATTTGTCGAGCAATCATGGCGGCTAGCTTATGATCGGAACTTTCACGCTTTCTATGATGACGAGACATGCTGGAATATACAAAATGAGTTAGACACGGGAGAGGTAGAATAACAAGGTTTATAATTTAAACAAGGATAAGTCAAGAGTTATAAGGCATACGGAATGGTTCCATTTGGTAACGCATTACCATTTGGAAACGCTGACATGTCAAGGTAAGTTGACACATTCGCCTTAGAAACTTGTGTATGTTGACCATAGTTTATCACTCATCCCAGAAATCCCCAAGTAAGCATAACTAGTCCCGTAGGATTTATGCGAAATGCTTACCATAGCCCGAAGGATTTTTGCTAGGAAAACCAGAATACAGGTGTCTATGTGTCACACAAATTTCTTAGATTCATGAAATCAAAACCTTGATGATATTTTCATAGATTAGACATAAGTCTAAAGATTCAAGTCATAAGCATAAGTATACGATTCCACATGTCGTCAAGAATAAGATTAAGAAGTTTCATTTGTCGAGGAGAGTCAAAGGGTCAAGGATAAGTTTAGAGAGACAAGTAACAAAGTTTTAACAATTATAAGGCAATCCTACGCTAGGCATCAAGTTGTACATAAGAAGGCATAGCATTATGTAGCATACAAACAAAGTATATATTTACAAGAATATAAACATTATTCTATAAGGCTCATGCATAACCTATAGTCTAGGTCACCATTTCTAATAACCTAAATCCCTATAGTTATGGTCTCTGATACCAATCTATCACACCCCAACCTTGAGGGCGGAATCGTCGAGATGTGAGGGTTAAGATTGTTCACAGCCACATAACGCTATATTTAAATGTAAATACTAAAATTATAAGATTCAAAAGGCATTACAAACATAGGTCTCAAACATGAAATAATTCCAAACAATACAAGACATAACATAATCATTTTATTCATTTAGCTAGGTCCAAATCCTAGTTTATTGCAAGCTTCAAATGATGACTTCAAATGCGGGCATTTTCTGAAACATGTTAAAAATAACAGGTCAACTATAAAGTTGGTGAGTTCCCAAGGGTTTCACATACATAATATACCATGGATTTCAAGTAGCATTCATGTCATAGGTTATGAGTTAGCAAGTTTATAGAACACATATAGTACAATCAAACCTCGACTAGATTATAAGTTTTAAGATTGGCTAAGTGTACTTGGTTCCTATGATGAACAAGCATACGTCATCAGGAGCCGGCAATACATCGGCTTTAGCACCAAATAGGCTTGTCAGGCCCAAAGATCTAAGACGTCACCAGGCTAGTAATAGTTAATGATTGTAAACAACATATGTATCTCATATAAGACTTACAATATCACAAATAACCATTACAAAATAAAAGTATGAATTGCATGTGCTTTTATAAGATTTAAACGTTTATAAGTGTATGTTGAATAATATAACATGTTTCACCCCAAAACGGTGTGAAATAACATAAAAATGGACAAGGAAACTCACTTGGCAAATAAATATAAGTATGACGATTAATAGAGGAATAATAGACGTCGTTCCAACGTGAATGGTCACAAGGCCCTAAATATATATATATACATTCACAAGGTTAACGTTTTAATAATACGTTTAATGTTTTAACGGGAACTAGGGTTATAGGTGGAATTCGGGGATTTTCGTAAGTACATTAAATATTTTAACACAAAATTTATCATTTATGTGTTTTAATAGAAAGTAAATAAAATATATTAAATGTAATTTTTTTTTGTGTATAGAAATACAAGGAAATTTTTTTATAATAAAATTTAGTTATAAGTTGAAATAATAATCATCATTTATAAATGTATATTGTTGAACAAACAATTTAGTGATTTGAATCACTATTTAAAATCCATTTCATAAGAAAATAAACTAAATACCTTATTTATCTAAACCATTTAATAAAAATATTAAAAAGTTTTATTAAATAAATTTACAGAAAATAATATGGTCTTAAAATCTAACAAGTTTATAAATTATATATTTTTTTTATAAATAATATATTTAGTTATAACATCATTAAATAAATTTTATAATAAAATGTTAAAAGATTTTACAATTTAAATTTATTGAAATATTTAGATGATTTTAAAAATATTAGAAGTTTGTAAAATCATTTTTATGTTTATTAAAAATTTTCCTGTAATTAAAATTGGGCTTAAAAAGCCTTTTTAAAAAATGTATGAGGTTGCCCGGGTTCGAACTCGGGACCTCAAGGTGGGTAAGTGAGTGCTTAACCAGTGAACCAGGGTCGTGGCCTTTGTTCATTTTGGTTTCCAATTCTTATAACTCCGATTAAAGAGTTTCCCCCAAATCTCAAGAACCCTAGAACCTACTTGAATCAAATTGCCCCTCGATTCGTGAATGTTAATAAGATTAAGCTTAGGGCTTTTATACCCTAAGTAAAACCGAGTGTCTATGTGCGTTTAATTACCTGGAAATTGTTTGATTTCGAATTCACGACGTGAAGAACAATCGCGACCCGAATGATATGGCGTTCGCAATGCAAATGATGATAATACTTCAATTAGTTGCACAGGAAGCTTCCACAAGACTCGAAGATTAGAAGCCCCCGATCAATTTCTGGATTAAAGGTTCAGATGATGGTGTTTGAGTAAGTTGCAGGTCTCGGTTTCAGAGGGAATCGAATGCGTATTCTTTGTGTTTCTCAGGTGAAATTGGGAGTTTCGAACGATTAGGTGTAGATGATTGTTTAGGTTTATTTAATTGAGTTATTATTGAGGTTTAATGCTTGAACGGCTATGGAGTTTAAGTGCGATCGGTTACTCGATTGATTGAAATCCATAACCGTTGTTTAACTCAATTAAAGTTTGTAAATGGGTTCGAATCGTGTTAAGGAAACGATTGGAAACGGTTTTGGATGGAAAAATCGCCTTAGAAAGTGGGTATTGGGGTGGCCGGAGCCGCGGCCGGAGGCCGGAAATCCGGCTGTCGGAATTACGGGGGGGGGGGGGTAAACTTGATTTGAGTTGTAATAATTTTACACAAATGGTCCCTCAACTTTGAATTTCTATTATTTTATGCTAAAACTTCAATTTAAAGTTTATAAAATGACATTTAGACCCCCTCACCTTTTTAAACTTTAATCTAAATTATTCAAGTTTTATTATTATTATTATTATTATTATTATTATTGTTATTATTATTATTATTATTATTATTATTATTATTATTATTATTATTATTGTTAGTGTTATTATTATTATAATTATTACTTTTGTTATTGTTATTACAATTATTATTATTATCCAATAGTTAGTTTACTAACTTTTACATTAAAGACAAATCAAAAGATAAACATAAGTAATCCATAAGTTTTATAATTGACATAAATAGTCCTTACATGAACAAACGCTGGTAACTTTACGCTAACGGGAAAATATGAGATGTTATAGGGGGAGTGTCAAACATTTGCCTGTTCACTTGCTTCTTATCTCAGATTGTTCCTGCAAACATTACAGCTGCTCTAAAGGACAATAGCTGGATTGAAGCTATGCAAGAAGAACTACAACAATTCAGAAAACAAAAGGTCTGAAATCTTGTAGACTTGCCTCAAGGTCAGCATCCAATTGGAACAAGGTGGCTCTGATACCACCTGTGAATTCAAGGATCTCAATTCAGGAATTATCAGTATTAAAACACAAACAAGTTAATGATCGCGGAATTATCATTAATGGTTGTTTAATTATGTTAATTGTTAATTGAAGAACACAATCACAATGTCACGGTAAATACGAACACAATAATTGATTCAAATGTATTTTATTAATATTGAATAATGATTACAAAAGAATAATTATAAAAACTATGAACAATGATTTCTTCAATCGAATTTATGTTATTGTTGATGTGATGCCGGCTAGGGTTGCACAATGATGAGTTGGTTGAGTGCTGCATAGAGTTTTGTTTGGTGGGGTTTTAGGTTGGTTGTGCGGGTTTGATGCCAGGACTGCACAATGGGCTGGTACAGGGCTAATTTTGTTGAGATTTCGGGTCAGTTTGGGTGAGGTTTGAGTAGGATTGTGAGCTGCTCACAAGCAGCTAGAACAAGTACTCCACAAGGGCTATTTGGGGTTGATTTTGGTGCTGTTCGGATGAGTTTTTTATGAGGGTTGGGGCTGCAGTTTTGGTTATGGATAGAGATGGCTAAATGAGGTTGCTGCTGTTTTACATGGATAATGGTTGTTAGAAGCTGCTAAAATTTGATGTTGATGATGCGGAAGCTGATAGATGTAATTTTTGTTGTTTGCTCCTGATTTTTATGCTAAACTAAGTTGTACAGTCTGCTGATCAACTTGTACATTTGCTGCTCAAAATTTGCAGCAAATAACTCATTGTATTATCTCTTGTTTCATAATGAAATCAAACAACTATTGTTGAAATTGTATTCCATTGTTATTGTTGAATGTTGATAATTGATTGAACATGAACTTTGCTTCAAAATCATATTCAAATCTGAATAATGATGAACACCACCATGAACATCAAAAACCATCTTATGAATTTCTCAAAATCACCTTGTATTGTGAATTGACTATAGAATTGATGTAGTAACACCTCAAATCCGAATCAAAACTGATTGTTGATCCAATTCCATGCTCCAAATCTGAGAATTTGTAAAAAAACACCAAGAACACCAAAAATCCACTTACTTAAAATTTTGATTTTGGTCTAAACATGATGTTGATGCTGATTTATTGATGAAATTGCTATTGTAGCATTATGTTGATGAATCCAAGTCAATACAAACTCCATTTCCATGATCCAGATCCGAGAATTTCTAAAGAACACCAAGAGTGAAAATGACGAACATGAAAATGAAAATCCCAGATCTCAAAGATTCTACTCCAAACTTTGATTTCTTGCTTCCAAAAGTTAATTTGATCATAGATGATGATCGAACAACATCAGATTCAATCCAAATCCATCAGATTCAATCCAAATCCATCAGATTCATCTCAAATCATTGGATTTCTCATGAAGAACACATTAACTTTTTCTCCAAGTTTTCTTTAGATCATCAATAATTTTAGCAATCTAACCATGAAATCTCATCAAAATCAATATGAATCCATCAACTCCGGCTCTGATACCAATTGAGAGTTCCCGAATGAACGGGAACGATGGGAATGGATCTTAGGAATCATATTGATAATAACAAAACTTGATAATTCGATGCTAAAATAATA
Source organism: Flaveria linearis (assembly GCA_024085815.1). Lineage (NCBI taxonomy): Eukaryota > Viridiplantae > Streptophyta > Magnoliopsida > Asterales > Asteraceae > Flaveria > Flaveria linearis. The sequence continues at coordinate 56,042,469 of CM044017.1, read as the reverse complement.
ATGATGATGAACACAAAAAGTGTTTAATGCTTGATGTTTATTGATTTGATGTTGAAATCATCATCCATGAAGGATGATGATATGATGTTGTTGGTGATGGAACTAATTCCCACACTTGGTGGAGAATTATTCACACTTTACAATGATGATATATGTTAATATTTATACTAATCTAGCATTTACAATAATTAAAAAATAAACTCTAGACTAATATTTTGTTGCTTTTGTTCTTCAAGTCTTCAACTTTAATAATATTGGAAATCTTTAATTTCTTCAAATGTAAAATACCCACATACACTCTCTATCTATATGTCAAACTATAAGAAAAAAATGTTAGCCAAACTCTATTAGTCTCACATTAAGATTTGCCTATCTTGACTATATCTGATAGACTTTATCGTTTCACTTCAAAACTATAATAAGGTTTTCAAAAGAAACTAAGAACTCGAGTAAACTGGAGAACCTTATGTTTTACAATAGTAGTAGACTTTCTTTGATAATTAAAACCTTAAGCAGTATAATATATGAATATATTAGAGTTCGTATAACAAGAGTTTGATATAATTTGATCACTTTTATGCTAAAGAAATTCTAAAAAGATAAGGATACATTGGTTAACAAAAGAAGCTATTAATCATACAATATAGTAATCTTAGCTCAAAAGATAATTTCACTAGTATTGGTCGAGTGCTAAGGTTAGAAAAGAGTCTGAGAAAACTTGGAGATTGGTAGAAGAAATAAAGAGCCAAATATCCTCAACTCTTCGGGTAACCTTCGAATTTCGAGGACGAAATTCTTTTAAGGGGGGAAGAATGTAACATCCCAGGTTTCCAGGGTCAGATGTAATAGTTAAAATAAAACAAATATGAACTTTACATTTTGTATATTGTTAAAGGGTTAAGTAATGAGTGAAATAACTATTTTAAATTTAAAGTTTTAGAGGAGTTTTAGTGTCGTAAGAGACCGTTTAAATATATATAAATATAATAATATATTATATTTAACGTGCTCCGTTTTTAACGAAACTTGGTTCGACTCATAGAGAAAAATAAGATCGTCTCAATGACATATTTGAAATTTTATAAGACGTTATATTCAAAAAGTTATAAAAGAAAAACGAAGTAAGCAGCTGAATTAATTATAACAATATAATAATAATAATGTAAAAAAAATATAAGAAGAATGCAAGCACACAGGCAGGCATGTCAATTTGCATCCCACATCGCCTGCTTTTCTTTTCACCTGCTTGTCCGCTTTCTTATAAATAGTGACCTTAAGGTAGAACTTAAATTATAAGTTTTCTTGGGAACGCTCTAATATAAAGAGAATCTCAAGTAATCGATACCCCATTGGGTATTGTTATTAGTCATTTTTGGAGCTCGGGTAGGAGCGCGAGTAGGAAGTCTACATCAAATTACCGTAGATAGTTTAAGGTATGTTCTCGTTTAAGTTTATGTCAAGTTAATTATTACTTATTTAGATTTTAGTAGTAATAGTTTTAGTATTATTACTATTATTGTTTTTGGGTGTTAGGGTTATTGTTAGGGGTGGGTATTGAGTAGCCTAGCCTTAGTTAGGCATGGACTAATCACCCATGCTTAAACAAGATAGCGTAAACCAATATCCAACCATTACAATAACTAATTAGTTGTAAAATTACCTACCTAGGATTACTTAAACTGTATCAGGACCTAGAGATATTACCAGATTGTACTAAAAAATGCTATCAACTGTTAGGCAACTGATAAACAGGTGAGTTCCTCTGAACTGTTTTATAAAACGGGATGTGATGTTCTGATAATCGGTAATAATTGTGGAATTGACTATCAATAGCATCTGTGATATGTGGCAATACTTGATAGGATGCTTGAGGGCTGCTTGTATGATTCTGCTTTAGCCAATGGAGTTTGTATACATAGCTTGGTTATGTGAATTTATACCATGCTTACTCTGTTCCTATCTGTTTGCCATGGCTGTATCTGCTTGATGCAATAGACAATAATAACATGTTTTGAATTTTGAATAATGCCATGTTTATGAACTCACAAGCTTTATGCTGAGTCCCAAATGTTTTCTATTTTATGGACACACATCCTAGGTGCCAAGAGATTGCGGAAATTGGAGATTACAGGCTAGTTTACGAGAAAATAGAGGTCTAGAGAGCTATTGAAGATTCGGATCTCTAATATAGTTAAATTGATGTAATGGTTTTATCTAAGCATGACAAATATAATGTTTGTTTTGATGTATAATCAAAGTTAGACTTCCGCTGTGAATTTGGATTACTATGTGTTCTGTATATCCGATGCGTAACGCTCCCCAGGGTATGCCCTAGGAGGCGGGCGTTACAGTAGAATGGAATGGATTTCTTTTTATGAATTAAAGAACCGGAGCATTTTTCTTCGTCTTGTTTGTTCAGCATGCGGTGACGTTACAAAAGCAAGATGCCAAGATAAGAACTAGTAACTGGTTATGGCTTGTATGAAGACTAGAGAGGGATTGTATGACTAGGGATTGTAGCAAGATGCCAATCTTCAAAAGTTTTTACCTTAAGCTATAAAACTTGTAAAACTCTTAATTTTAAGAGATTTGATAAAAAAGAACTATATCGTCCTCTTAATATATATTATATAACAATATAAATATATATAGGGTTCAATAGATAAATTAAGAAAAAACAAGTAATCATTCTCATATATATACATATATATACATATATATACATATATATACATATATATATATATATAGGGAAAGGATCAAATGTTAACCCTTGTTTATTGCGATAACCCATTAACCCAACTAGCGGTCCACAGCAAGCCACGTCACCATTGTAATTTAGAGTGTAAAACTAGTGGTCCAAAACGAACGTTAAAATTTTTTAAAAAAAAATATAGCAAGACTATACTCAAATTAAAGATATTAAAACGACCTATTTAATGGTGTAATTTGTTTAAAAAATAACGTCATATAAAAAGTTAAAAACGTTATAAAAAATGGTGGAATTTTTTAAAAATGGAGGGAAAATCGTTACATCAGTGGTGTAACGTAATGTAAATGTTAGTTACAGTGGTGCAAGTGTTCGCTACAGTAGGGTTAACGGGTTATCGCAATAAACAAGGGTTAGCAAAGGAACCTTACCCTATATATATATATATATATATATATATATATATATAGTTAGGATCATTACAGAACCACTTTTTATTTTCAGAACTACAGAATCATTGATTTACATAAATGTATATTAAGTCTGGTAATATTTGACATGTTTTACATATGTGTATATCAGACATGAACAATAAATTATAAAAAAACAATTAAATATCACCAGGTTTAACTTACATATATGTAAACCAATGGTTTATATTTACATTTATGTAAGTCAATGGTTCTTTTGGTTCTGAAAATAAAAATGCTTCTGTAATAATCCTGATCCCCTCTCTCTCTCTCTCTCTCTCTCTCTCTCTCTCTATATTATATATATATATATATATATATATATATATATATATATATATATATATATATATTATTACACTAATTGCTTATAAGCAAGTCAAATTTCTAAACGTAAATGGTGGTAAATTAACATAAAGAAACAATGACATATAATATTGAAATATAGAGTTATTGCACTTGTAAAATCGGTTTATGCGTAAAATATAGTTACAAATAAATGAAAAAACTAAAAAAAAAACTTACTTATTTATTAGAAACATTTGTTGTTTGAATATATGGTTTTTCAATGAATGTATATTGATATCTAATTTATTATAGTTTTTTTAATATTAGCGAAAGTTAAATTTCATACGTGAAACTTTTATAATTATAATTGTAAAAGTCAAATTGTGAAATTTTAGAGTTTAGTTACATTTAAGTATTTATAAGGATATTCAGTCCTATTTGCTCCTTACGTGCAGATGGGTAGTAACAAAACAAAAGGAAAAAAACCTTATTTCATACAAATTTTTTTTTACTATTTCATAAGTGAAAAAAAGTCATACTATGAGTTTTAATATAAATAAAAAAGGGGGTTTAATGACACATAATGACATGAAATTTCAAAGGGTCCCTTTATTTAGACACCCCTTAATTTTAAATCACACCCCTGTCCCCTATACGCCGCGTATGGGTCCATACGCGGCGTATAGGGGACATTGTTGATTTAACGTTTTATACCCTATACGGTGCGTATGGGTCCATACGCGCCGTATAGGGTATGTTGTTGATTTGACGTTTTATACCCTATACTCGGCGTATGGGACCATACGTGGCGTATAGGGTTTGACATTTTATACTCATACGTGACTTATGACCCATACGTGGAAGAGCTATACGCCGCGTATGGAACCATACGCGGCGTATAGCTTATATATTATTTTTTTTAATTTTTTGAGTTTTTATTTTAATATATACAATATGAATACAATAATAAAATTAAAATTCAAATATATAATTCACATATTACAAATTATAAATTAAAATAAATTTATATAAGCCGGGGGTTCTCGGTTATTCTCTATTATTGCGTTGTATTCCGAGATACGAATCCTATACATAATCTCCCATTCTGCAGCACGTACGCTTCGGTTAAGAATCCAAAGATTACTTAATGTTGGCATCGGATAATCTCCTTCTAACTTAACGTGGACGAAATGATTGTTGTTGACATGAACAATCGAAACGATATGCTGACGCATGACAGTTTTCGGATCAGCCCATAATGGGAAAAATGTTTGACAACCATTATTGCTTAGTAAATGAAGAATAACCCCAAACTTTGAGCAACCACTAATCCCGTATACGGCATTATCATCCAATGTTCTTCTGGTGCAGGTTCCACACTTTGCCAATCGATGGTGTGACGTAATTCGTTATACTGTCCGGGGTACAAAGTATCGAAAACTTCTCTGTACTCCAATTCATGTCTGTCCAACTCTTCTAAAAGCTGTGTCCGCACATACATCCACTTATTTTCGTCAAACCCTAAGCCTAAAGCTATTGATCGAAAACCACAATTCCCATCGGGTCGGACATCTCGTATACGTGAAATATACTGATGAAAGATTGACGGAATCCAATTTTTTAACCTGTTTATATTGTTTAATTGGTTATCTCCGACAATCGAAGAAAACTCATTAGTACCCCGTGATACTTTAGATGAGGTTGAACGACTACGTTGCATGGCAGGCTTCTGGGGCTTTACAGCTGAACTTGTTCTTCCGGAAATGTGAGACGCAATAACGAGCTATGTCTCGGCATGTCGCACGTACTTTGTTGAGTGTCGTACTTTTGTTGTTGAACCTTTAACGTTGGACGACCGCGAATATCTGTTTGAACAACAGGCGCTTTTTTGTTACTTTTCCATGGATACACAATTTTTTTTATTTTTCCACCAAACTAAATTTTACAGCTGCGGGTTGTGTCATTATTTGTTGTTTCACCCGTTCCATTTCTTCTTCAACATCAACTTTTTCATCCACCGTATATGATGGCTTAATGTTATCAAGCTTCGTCCAAAATACGTCAATTGCATCTAATGGAATTTTAGTGCCTGCATTATAAAGTATAAATTAATACATAATTTGTCACTTTAATAGAAAAATGATAATGATGGAGCGACTATTACCAGAATGTTCATATTTTTCCAGCCGACAAGCACAAGGCAAGCCACAACTAGTGAAAAGATGACAACCACATGTTGCATTTGCAGAGCGCATCACATGCAATTTAGTGTTTTCGGCAACTAATAAATCAAGAGCTATGTGTGAAACCTTGCCTCTTAAGTAATCAAATAGCGGAAGTTTATGATGATTCATGGTTTTAATTTTGCTTGTCTCAAAGCTTTCTTTTAAATTTACCTCTTGTGCGTTCACCAATTGATCTACAAACTCCACAAGTCTATCCAGTGAGCTATTTGTTGATTTAAGATATCTTTTTAAATTTGCATGTTGACTCTCCACCCTATTTGTTGATTCATGTCTCCGATAATAGCTGCAAGACGATCGCGCTCTCCCAACTCAGCCATCACCTCCCAATCTACGGCCTTTTGATGACCGATCTTCATCCGAATAAATTTTGAGCACTTAGCGTGCTCAACGGAACCGGCATCAAACTGCAACCAAGGATGCTCGGCAATATGGTCAACAACGTCAGCCTCAATCTCAGAATCGGAAGACATATCTGCACAGGTGAACAATAGGTCAAAAACAACGTATACATACATATATATATATATACACATATACATATACATATATGTATATGTACATATATACGTATACGTATACGTATACGTATACGTATATATGTACATATACATATATGTATATGTATATGTGTATATACATATATATGTATATGTATATGTATATGTATAGGTATATGTATATGTATATGTATATGTATATGTATATGTATATGTATATGTATATGTATATGTATATGTATATGTATATGTATATGTATATGTATATGTATATGTATATGTATATGTATATGTATATGTATATGCTATATACATATTATATGTATTTGTATATATATTTACCCTATACGCCGCGTATAGGGCTATACGCCGCGTATAGGGTAGCAGCGTATGGGTCACAGGGCAACGTATAGGTCGAATCCGACCCTATACGCCGCGTATAGGACTATACGCAGCGTATAGGGGACCCACGTATGGCCCCCAAGTCGCGTATTGCAATACCCTATACGCCGCGTATATATCTATACGCCGCGTATAGGGTACACACCAATGAGTCTTCGTCCCCAACCAAAGAACTATACGCTGCGTATAGCCCTATACGCGGGGCTGTACCAGCGTATAGTTCTTTAATCCAGTTTTTAAATCACGCATTTTGGGGCATAAAACACTATTTTAACGTTTAAATCAATGAACGATTAACATAATAATGATGTATGAACAATAATACGTACCTGGATGTTGAAAAATCGAAGATCAATACGTGGAGTATAGTGCTATACGAGAGTGTTTTTTTTTGAAGTGTGTGTAAAAAATAGAAAATTTGAAAGATATAGTTGCCCGAGGACCTATACGCCGCGTATGGCACTATACGCGGCGTATAGCTTATATTCCTTTTAAATCGACACCGACCTATACGTGGCGTATGGACCTATACGCCCCGTATAGGTGTAGTGATGTGACTTCGGTTGTCAGTCATTAATGTCGCATAATGGCGTACCCTGTACGCGGGGTATGGGCCGCGTATGGACCCATACGCGGCGTATAGGGGGGTCGATTTAAAAAAGTGGGTGTCTATTTATTAGGACCCATTTCAAATTGTTAAAGCGAATTTCATATATGAAATAATACATCCCATCAAACACTCAAATCACACAAAATAATATATATGACAAGTGAATAAACAAAGTGCCCAGCTAATTGCACGCCCTGTCAGGTGATCTCCGAACGCCCTTTGACTTTTTTCACGGCCCGTGAAGGGACTCACGGGCCGTGAGGTGCTCGAAATTTAATTTTCACAACTACATCTACTAACGGCCCGTGTAGGAACAAACGGCCCGTAAATGTCCACACCCACGGCCCGTTAACAAGATATATAACGGCCCGTGAGGCCCGTCACGGGCCGTAGTTGTCCTTCTGAGAATTTACTTTCCTTGATTTGCGTGCACTTTTAAATTTTAATTATATGACGCGACGTATTATTCCTTGATTCGATTTAAGATTCTATATAAACCGTTATATATATGACTTGTTATATACGCTTAGTGAGAAACGAAACAGTTAAAATGTCTTCTCGTGGAGGTAGTAGAAGACGTCAAAATGACTCCTCTTCAAACTCACGAGATATTGTGGAAAGTATTCCTGATCCAATAGATAACCATAATTGGCAGAACGGGAGGAACTGGTCTCAGAATGTTATTCACTTTATACGTAACGGTGATTCCCAAAAATGTAGAGTGTATTACATGGGTCATTCCGATATTCCGTTACAATTTTGGCGTGAATTACTCGGAAACGTGTCTTTAGGTACAGAGGTATGATTTAAAGTTTTTTTGAATATTTTATTTTATTTTAAAATTCTAACAATTAAAAAAGCTGTTATTTTATAGCATGTTCGGGCGTGGACATATAGACTCACAATATGGAGATACGAAGAAATACGTAAAACCGAAGAGTTGCCGGGTAGTAATCGTTGGACGATTCTCCCATTTGAGTGGTTTAACTTAATATACTCGGGGTCCGTTAATGGTAACGAATATGGAGACGGGAGTGACTGTCTATATCCCGCGTTATGGGAAGTTGATACGGTAATACTGTTTTCATGTTTTACAATAAAAATCATGAATTTATAACCGTGAATTAAATTGTTTTGTAGGTTTACGTACCAATGACTGATGACGAAGAAAATTGGTATCTTTTAAGATTTCTATGGACTCACTACAAGTTCGTATATATTCTCCATACGAATGCCGACCAAATGTGTGATGATTCATGGTGCATTCATCGTAATGCCCGAACGATTTTCGTACAATTCGAATCGTACTTTTATATTTTCTGTCATGTATACAATATTGGCAGCACTCCGGACAAGAACAAATCGAAAAACTGGTGGTATCGGGTGAAACCGTTTGGCCTCCTAACGCCGGTCATATTGGTCGAGATTCGGGAGTTGTAATTTGTATGTTATTTCGTAGGTTGGTTCAAAATAGATCTTTAGAGTGGCAAGAGGTTAGCTTACAGGATGCTTGCTTTAGATTCCGAAGATTTATGGCAGACGAACTGTATTGTAGACGTGTAATATAGAACATTAATGAAATATTTTATTAAAACATAAACGTTTATTAGTACACTTTATTAAAAACGACAAACCGTTATTATCACACAATAATAAAATACATAATTTTTAATCTTCTTGATCTTTATAAAAGATCCAAGCCGCAAAATGGTTAAAAGAAATTCCAAAATTCTCCAGATATCGTTCTTGAGTTCTTGTCATAATATCCGTATCATTCCATAACATATTTCGATTTTTGTAAACGTCTTTGTAGAGCTGGTGAAATGTCGTGACTTTCCTTCTCAAGTCAGACCACTTGTTGCTAAGTTCACCAGTGGTGCGATATTCTTCACGTTCGAGAATTTGATGAAAACGAGTTGAAACACGGTTCCAAAATATTGAATTTGGAAGGATAGTCCCTGAATTTTCGATACAAAATCTTACTAAAGTGACATCCTCTTCATCCGTCCACGGATTTTGATCACTTATAGCATTCATCGTTTGGGTATTGATTAAATTTGTGTGAATTGATTGTGTGAAGTGGTTGAATTTATAGACTTAAAAAATTAGTATACGGCCCGTGAGGGACTTTACGGGTCGTTTCATTGTCACCATACGGGCCGTGTAGTGTCAACGGTTGATTTTTAAAAATTACAAAGTCTCACGGGCCGTGAGGTTTGTCACGGGCCGTTTGGAAAATATGTAACGGGCCGTGAGGACCATCACGACCGTGAGGCGGGATCATATATAGGACCTCACGGCCCATTTGTTCATTTACGCCCCCTAAACACACATACGATTTACTCTGTCACGACCTCCGTTTTTTCATCATTTTCATACCGCCGACTCCTTACTACGGTACGTATGCAAATTCGTATTTTATTTTATTTTGTATATTTATCGTTTAAATATATTAAAATTTTATTTCAAAAATCTGGAAAATCTGAAAAATTGGGGGGTTACGGGCCGTGAACTGGTGTCACGGGCCGTAACCGTTTGAATTTTCAAAGGGTTACGGGCCGTGACTCCCTTTCACGGGCCGTAACCCTTTGAAAATTCAGAGGGTTACGGGTCGTGAGTCATCTTCACGGGCCGTAACCCTTTTTGTTGTTCTTGTGAATTTAATTTTTTTTTTTGCAGATTATGCCGCCCCACAACGTACACGTCCGGAGACTGAGCCCGAGGGTCAGGGTGACTTTCTGGACCCACACACTGATCTTCGTTTTCCGAGGGAGACACAGCCACGGCTTAAGCTGTGGAAGCTGATTGGACGTCCCCTGAAGGGGACACGCACCATCGACTGGGACGTGCTAGAGGAGGTCGGAGACATAGCACGTGCCCAGGATATCATTGTGCTGGACGGAGAGACGCCGTGGAGGCGGATGTTTGATTAGGATCGAGGAGGGCTAACCGGGAGCTAACGTTGCAGTTTTTGTCTACGTTTGTGTTCACTCCCGCCACTGAGGATCAGGACCCCCGCGAGCACATAGCGGTTCGATTTATGCTGGTGAGCGGTAGGTACAAGTTCACCCTCGCCTAGTGGGCGGTGACTATTGGGTTTTACACCCACGAGGAGACGCAAGATCCTCGTTTTATTCTGACGAGGTCCGTCGAAGGCGGCTCCTTTGGTCGGATGGTGGCCGACCATTCCGACCAGCCGTGGGAGGGCGCCATTAGGGCGACCTCCATTAGGGATCCTTTGCACCGGTATCTACACGGTGCATTGCCGGCACCATTGCCGGCAGAGACCAGAGCATGGAGCAGGTGTCGCTCCTTGACTTATTTTTTTCTGAGGGCCTTGCTTTCACCTAGACGGGTGAATCTAGCTCACTGCATGGCCGCCTATTTTTGAGCGTCATTCAGGGCAAGGTAAAAAAATATTTATACTAATTCTTAATAAATAAGTATTATCTATTATGCGATTCATAATTATGCCTATTGTTTGATTGTTTGCAGATGAATAGCCCGATTGTTGCGGCTCGTACATCACCGTCATTGCCTCGCGCTTAGGGTTGTTTACGGACGCCCTAATTGCGAGGCAGACGACGGACACGCCGCCTCGGATTTGGGTCGACAGACCGTCATGGCCATGGGATTGCCGCCAAATTTGGCGACGACCTCCGATGGTCCACTGATGGTGGTCGGACCATCTGGCAGCCGGTGCCGGACGTTGGTGAGGAGGAGGAGCAGCCGGCGCCGCAGCAGCAGCCGCAGCCCCAGCCACACGCTAGAGCACCCGTCCCACGCCTGTTCCCAGGACCATCATTCGGTAGATTCCGCCGACGGGGGAGTTTATGTCGGAGTCACTACATTTGGCGCGCCAGTCCCACGCCTTGCTAGTATGGATGGCGGATGCGTACAGCATTTTGCTGCTAGCCAGGGTATCGACCTCCCCCCTCGGTAGCCAGCATTTTTGAAAAACATACTTGAATCTCAACATATATTATGCATCTCATATCATTAACATTCCTACACACCTTTTATGCTAACCAAATGCCCAGCTCATATAAACAAAATTGAAAGGTTGAATAAATAAAGAATGAAAGAATGATAAATGTGTTTACATGTTTACAATTCAACAACAATAAAGAATTGAATAAATAATAGATTACATGTTTACAATTAACAACAATAAAGAACTGAATAAATAAAGAATTGAAATAATTGATAAATGTGTAAACTATACTAAATCTATATGTTCAACCGGGTCTACGGGCTTAGTTCAAGATATTTTTGAATGCGACTTCCGTATATAGCCTCCCAATCATTGGCGTTTTCTGTTTTGTACAAATGCCAATATTTGCTCGTAACAGCCATTGGATAGTCACCCACTAATCGAATTCTATTGAAATGGCAATCTTGAACATAAGCAATTGAAATTATATGATGTTCACTGATATCACGAGGAGATAACCAGAACGGAAAAAGTAGCGGAGTTACCGATAGATATAAAATTATAACCACTCGAAACCTGTTAGCAATAAGGATTGTAGCAGATGGCACTGTCATCCAATTTTGTATGGAGCCGCACCTAACCCGTTCCAGTTTAATGATTCCCTTATTTCGTTTATATCAGGAAACATCGCAGCGTACCTATGTCTGTTTTCATCCAACTCAGATATAAGTTCCGTACGTATAAAACGCCAGTGATTTTCACCATATCCCAGTGCGAGTGCTATAGCACGAAAACCACAATTGCCGTCCGCTAAAACATCATCCACACCTGAATATACGGGAAAAAGAATGATGGAATCCAGCGGTTAAACCGGAAAAAAATTGTTTTTATCTTCGTCGCCCGGGATATATGAGAACTTGGAACTCTGTTGAGATAATCCATCTTTGGCTCTTGATTTCGAAGACATGGATTGACTCCGCTGCAAAGGCCCTTGTTTTGACTTCACCACCGAACTTGAATATGTTGGCGGACCTTCAAAATTTCTCTCTCAATTGAACATATAAACTATGTCTGGGGGGTCTAATATTGTTTCTTTTTGCTTATCTTTTTTTGGACGACCCCGTGTATGTGTTTGGACTTTAGGAGGTTTTTTATCCGTTTTTGAAGGATTAATGAAAGATTTGAAAATATTAATCAAAGATCTTTTCATATTTTCGGGTTGGACAAGTAAATGTTTTGTCACCATCTCCATCTCTTTATGTACATTTACTTGAACCTCCCGTACAATATACGCGGGTGAAAAATCTAGCTTCCTCCAAAAAACATCAATGGCATCGAGCGGGATACATTGACCTATAAAATAATATATTAAATTAAATATAATAAAAGTTTTTATGAAAAAATAAAAAACGTAAAAGAACATTCACCTGTTTGAAAGTAATTGTTTAATTTACAAGCACACGGAAGACCACAGCTGGTAAAAAGATGGCAGCCACTTGATTTTTTGGATATAATTAGATGATTTATCCTGTTAATCTCACCGACTAACATATCCAAAGCCGCAATAGAAACGTTACCTCGCAGCAATTTAATCACTTCATGATTATGCTGCACCATAAGCATGATTTTGCTTTTGGTAAAACTTTCTTTTATAGCAATTTCCTGGGTAGCTAAGATATTATTAATGAAAGGAATAAATCTATCCAGGGTGCTATTGGTTGCTTTCAGGTAACTTTTCAACAACGAATGTTGGCTCTCAACTCGATTCGTTGTGTGCTGACCTAAGTTATAACTTCTATTTATCCACGCCGACACAAATCTCTCTTTGTAGGGGTCCAACCAGTTATTTTTGAGGTACATCAGCACTACTATTTAAAAAAAATGTACTTATTTTTATGTAAATATACATATATTTTAAGAATAACACTAGAAACTTACTTGAATGGTTGGACACCAATCTGCGATAAAGCCGGTCGTAATTATAAGCGTATATGTCCTCCGTTTCAGAGTTAATAAATACCGACCACACATGCTGAAAAGCACCCCACTCTTCATTTGAAAAACTCGCCTTACAATGTTTAGCAATATTTTCCGAAATATGTCATCTGCAAAGTAATCGAACAGCACTCGGAAAAACTTCTTCTGACGCATTAATCAGAGCCAGGTCTCGGTCGGTTAGTATAACACGGGGCTCCATACACTTATCTCCAGCGTTGCTTTTAGTTGCTCTAACACCCATCTGAAGTTGGCTTCACGCTCATAATCAATGAATGCGTGAGCAACAGAAAAAGATTTCAGGGTGGATGTCACACCAACCATTTGAACAAATGGCATTTTATACAAGTTAGTTTTGTATGTTGTGTCAATCATCAGCACGTGTGGGTACGCACGCCATAATGTGTGAGATGTGGGATGTATAAAAAAAACCCCGTCGACGGTATTTGTCGCTTCATCTATGTGAGGGGTGTAAATATATTGATGTTTTGTAGTATAGAAAAAAAAACCTGCATTGGGGTTTCACCAATTCTGGTGGACTTTTTATTTTTGCCCGAGCGTTGTATGGTTCGTAACACAGACACGTTATTGGGATTTTGTTCCCTCAACGTGCCTAGAATATTTCGAGGGTCAATATTTGTGTTAGGTCAGATTCTTTACAGTAGAAAGCTCATTTTCGGTGAGCCTCATTGCGTATGCATGTCCTTTCAGGTGTTCAGCAGGTTCATGGTTATGAGTATCATCCACAAAACTATAATTCACCCATCTCTCTGCATCTGGTACTTACCCTGCAATTCAAATTGACAGTTTGTTTTTTTCGTGTCACTTTTTTTAGAGTGGATGCTCCCTTATATACACCACCCCATCGCATTTCAACCAAATTTTAACCACCAAACAATTCGAATTTCTTTTTGAACGTTTGGTTCTCGCCCCACGTTAGTTGCCCAATCACTAATTCTTCACGAGATGAGAAAACCTAATCAATTTAATATTTTTAGTTAGTTATTACTAAATGAAAGTAAAATGAAAGTAAAATTAAATATGATATATCTTATAACCTGATTCGTGTCGTATAAACCCTTTTTACCGGAACCAGAACCGTCATTATCCCCGCTGCTATCGCCACCGTTATCACCCCGTCATCGCCGCGTCATTCCCGCCGTAATTTGACGCGAACTGTCCTAAATAGTTTGAAGCAGCCTCATCGTAATAACCGTAACCCTCCTGAGGGTAATAGTTAGATTCCGAACCGAATAAATAGTTGCTATCCCAGAAAGAAATCGTAACGTTAAATATTAACGTTAATATAGTACTTGAAATGGAATATTGCGTTTTGTAGTAGTTGAAATGAAATGAATTTATATCGTAGAAATTTGAATTATGAAATGAATTTATAAACTAACGTTTATATAGTAGTTGAAATGGAATATTGCATCTCGTCACATAATTAACACGAATATCGAGGAATATTACGTCATATCAAATAATGTAATAAATACAAAATTACACGACTATCGAGGAATATTACGTCATATCAAATAACGTAATAAATACAAAATTACACGAAAAACGAGGAATAATATATCTCGTCAATACACACTTTTAACCATTTGTTTTTCTAATAATTTTGTTTTTCCATGATAACTTTTGCTCAATAACTGTTTTTTATTAAACCAAAACATCGTCTGTATTATTTTTTTCTTGTAAACGTTGGATAGTTAATGTTGTTGAAAACAGAGTTGTATTCAAAATTAAATATTCTTTTAAAATCATAAACGATAGCGATTGTCGTGATTGTTCTGATACCGTGACAAAACAAATAGAATATGAATGAACAAAATCGAGTGATAGTGACTGTTATAACGAAAAACACTGTAAGATTTTAAGTAAGAGTGATAGCATATGCGGCATGTTAATCCCGTTTTATTATTTGAAATCATGTCAGGATCCCAACATAATACGAAAGAAATAACACCTCGTTATATATAAGTATATAACTATCTAATTATAATTAATAATATGTATATGCTCCACATTTTATGTTGATTCTACTTTTCTCCCCCACTCATTTTCTAATCATTTTTACTCCATCAAGAAATCCCCATGTTCCCTAGTACAAAATTCTCATTTCCACCTTCAACCATTCACAAACCCCTCAATTTCACAAATTGAAAGAGGGGGAATTCGCATACATCCCAAGAACAAACCCTAGAAATCAACAATTTCTAACATACCCATTTCAATTTGCTCATCAAAAACACATTTTTAGCAATACACGGTTACGTTCTTGGGAAAATACCAGGTTTGTTTTGTTCATTGATTCATGTTGATTCTGATCATTTCTTATTGTTTTCTTCGATTTGAAATGAATTTGAAATTGGTTCGTGATCGAGTTAAAACGATCGTCAAAAATTGCTCTGATTTTGATTAATTTGAATCAAAACCGATTCCTCTGTTTCAAAATTGTTATAAAGTGAATGATTGTGTAACAATGTTGGTGATTACAGATGGAAGAAGGGAGTCAATCAACGGGATACTGGTGTTATGAATGCTCCAGAGCAGTCGAAACGATAACGGAGGTTGAAACGATCAAGTGTCGTTATGTCACGGTGGATTCGTGGAGGAACTGGATATCTCAAGGAGTGATGATCACAACAACAACCACCATCACCGAGCCGGTGACACTGAACCTGACCGAACCCTCTCGCTCTGGGCACCGGTTCTGCTTGGAATGATGAGTAACCACCCTCGAAGAACCACTCGAGCCCGAAGGTTCAGACAAATCGAGCCCGAGAATGCAAACGGAGATGGCGGTGACTCGGAACTAAATAGGGAAATGCAATCGGTTATGAGGAGGAGACGAAGAAGCTCCACCACCATTCTCCAACTGCTTCATGGTAGCCGTGGTAGAATGATAACAGAGTCAGATGATGATAATAATAATGATAATAATAAATGATCATGATGACAATGATGACGATGATGATAATGATGATAGGGAAAGAGAACATGAGCGTGTTATTGTCATTAATCCTTTTAATCAAAGGATAATTGTTCAAGGAGCTGGTAGCGGCCGGAATCCCTTCAGTTCCGGCCGCCCGCCACAGAATCAACCGATTGGGTCGTTGGGTGATTACTTTATTGGGCCGGACATGGATTTACTCTTGCAGCATTTAGCTGAGAACAGTCCAGCCCGGTATGGGACTCCGCCCGCCCAGAAGAAGGTTGTGGAGACCATGCCGACGGTGGAGATATTTCAGGATTTGAATAATTCGATCCCGTGTTCGGTTTGTTTGGAAGATTTTGAGGTTGGGAATGAGGCTAAAGAGATGCCATGTAAGCATAGGTTTCATGGTGAATGTATTGTCACATGGTTGGATCTTCATAGCACATGTCCAGTTTGCAGGTATCAATTGCCTTATGATGAATCAAAACTCAAA
The DNA here is from genome assembly GCA_024085815.1 of Flaveria linearis. NCBI lineage: Eukaryota > Viridiplantae > Streptophyta > Magnoliopsida > Asterales > Asteraceae > Flaveria > Flaveria linearis. Next base: position 56,025,877 of record CM044017.1, on the reverse strand, counting down.
CGCGAACGAGCCCGTGGTACTACGGTCAACAGGCTCACGGGGCCCGAGCCCGAGAGTGCAACAGGTGAATCGGGTCCCGATGGGGACCCGAGAAGCAGCAACGCAAGGCAGTTTTCGGTCACGTTTCCATGGCCTTTTAACAGCTTGTTTACACCCACATCAGGATCTCAAACCACAAACCCGCATTTGATCATAAACCCATCGGCTTCACCCGAGTCAGGATCAGGGTCAGGGCCAACAGGTCAAGAAAGTGGTGGTGGGAGAGACAATGATAACTGAGCCCTCCCCATGAGCTATCTTCATGTTGTTTACACATAGGCAACGTTACAGAAACATGTACATAGATCAGTTAACCGTTAACTCTGTTGTGCCGTACCTAATTACAAAAGATTGCATATATCCCATCTTCTTGTAGATTACTACTGGAGCTTCCTAATGTTACAAGGCCGATTGCATCCCTTTTAATCTTGTTTTTCTTCATCTAAGTTGGCAAAGTTAACGAGTTGTGAACACGTTAAACATGTTGACAAAGATTATACTGTTAGATCAACATGACAAAAGAAACTTACACGGTTAAACAAGTGTTCATACCTTCAAAAGAAAACATGTATTGCAATACTTAATTTCCCACCCTGCTTTTCTAGCACATTGTTCCAACTCCCAAAAGTACAAACCACAAAACCTTAACTGTCCTATCATACTAGATTTACAAGGCAGGATAGCACTACCCCTACTCATTAAACAAAAAACGAGAGATAAATAGCTAACATAATGCCACATAAGAAAAACAAAACAAAATATAAAGAAACATCAAAACCAAAAACATGAAAAAGGGTATGAAAAAACATTAGAAAGCTAAAACACTACCAGATTGGGCTTTTGATTATGAGCCTTCCTATTTTACATTCACATTTTGCAGATTTAGAATCCATTTGCAACTTCATTTGCCACAACCGACCCATTCTCGGTAGGTTTGACCTCTTCTTTGACCAAATCATGGGTGACAATCTCTTCTTTCTTCTTCTCAACTATGCTCGGTTTTCTTCCCATGCCTTTAAAAAAACACAGCATTATTATCAATATCATCAGCTATACAAGCAAACAAGAAACAAAAACTAACAGTCTATGATAAGCAAAGTTTGAAAACATGTCACATACTTGTTTCTGAAACTGTTGTTTCGCCTTCTTCTCTTGAATTCTCTTTTGTCGTTCTTCGTAAAACTCAAAATCATCTAATATGCATTGCTTGCTAGAGTGATCTTTGAATATCTTGATCACCTGCAGCCCCTGCTCCAACTTCACCTAAACGAATGTACATAAAATCAGTTAGCATACACCAATAATTTGATCAAACAATATCAAAAATGAAACAACTTTATATAGATGTATACCTCTTGGGTGTCCCTGCTATTGGTTACAGGCTTATTCTCATTGTATTCAAGAATAATATGCTTCAACAAACTGTTTGGCACATCTTTAACAATATGCCACTTAACAGGAAAGTAGCCGACCCATTTGTCTTGTTGCCAATATTCTAAGCTTTTGTTGAAATCAACGGGTCCAGCCATTTCAGCAACACCAACAAATTGACCGCTTGTATTGACCTGTGAACAAAATAGAATCATTTCAATTTAAAAGTAAAGGTGTAGAAAGAGTTTACTTGATGTTAAATTGGTAAAGAGAAGCTCACCGAGAAGAACAGAAACACTGGGCATTTTTCAGGTTTCTGTTGTGCCTCATGGTATGCAGCATCAAGTTTTTATTTCCATTTTGTGTACTGGACCAAACATTATACTTTATGCTTTTATGGACATCGTCTTCACTGTATGATTTAATAATAAAAAACTTCGCATCGGTATATATTTCAGGAAAGTCGGGTAGGTTGTATTGCTCTCTGTCTGGAGCCGCACACGCCTTCTCTTTCTCAACACCTTCGGTATTAGGCACATCACCATTTTGAACTTTGATGGGTACGGTGACAGTGATAGGATCCTTTTGGTTCTTGGTGATTCGGGCTCTTGGACCCGGTTTAGCTCATTCAGCCCATCACTGTTTTCGTTACCATAACTAAAATAGCCGTTGCCTCTTCCTCTAGGTTTGTAAGTGTTGTTTACCGCTAACCAACCATGTCCGTTTGGTGACCAGAAAGCACTGGACCCAAAACCCAAAACCGACCCATAAGCTCCCCTGTATTGCCCGTATAATTTATTTGGATACATTCTGTTCATGTATCCACTAGCTGTATTCGTGCCTGGCATCGGTCTTGAACTCTACAAAACCAATATATATCAGTTAGATACTAATATTCTGATTGCTGAAGAAGGAACAAAAACTTAAAAAAAAACATACCACAAGATGAGAATGAGAACGAATATTCTGATTCTTTGATGCAAAACCGTTAGCGTTTGACAAAGGAGCAGAATTGGTGTTGTTTCTAGGTTGTCCATTATTATAAATTGGGTTATACGACCCGTTTGAGTTGAAGACTGGATTCGGATATGATGCTGGTCTGACAGGAGCATTACCGGTACTTCCCTTCACATTAGAATTCAAAATCCCATTGGTGGCAGTGTCCACATTCAATGGCTGTTGACCCGTGGCTACAGGTCTGGAGATATCACCTTTAGGAGGTGCAGTGACTTTAGTCACAGGTTGGAAATACGGGCTCGGGTATTGGTAGTGTTGGGCTCCATAGAGTTGACTGTCATGGGCCGGTATTGGAACAGGTGAAACAGCAGGAGAATATGGCCCATAGGGTGCATAACCATAACCAGGATACATCATCGACCCGTTGTCACCATAAACACCCTAGTAATTTACATATAAAAATCAGCATCACAATAAAAAATGCAACAGTATGAAAAATATGTAATATTGCAAATAAAAGACTGGTTCTTACATGAGACGGATCAGCTCCATCAGAGTTTACATATCTTGAGTAGTCATCCCAACCATTGGTAGCCCCATCATAACCTAAGATACAAATACGAAAAAGAACTTTACTAAAAGTTCATTTTAAATATTTCAAATTAACGAAAGCTACAACATTAACATGGTGTTTGATGTCTATTGAATTACACGCTACCAGATCAATTTTACGTTAAAGTGTCATTACAATAGCATATTGGTATCTTCAGTTTTGAAAATAACATTGAATTACCTCCGTAATAATAAGCGGAAGACGCGTAACCATTGGGAAAGTAAGCAACAGTTGGATCCATAATATCCGGGATCAAAGGAGTAATAGACCGATCAAGCGGTTGACTTTGACCATTCCCATTGTCCCCTGATTCCACAGAGGGCTGCAAGATACACCAACCTCAAGATTAGCCTTCTAATCATGTTAACAATACTACACAAGCACAAATTAACAATTAACAACAAAAACAAGCACATATCACTATATCACCACATGAGCCAAAGCCTCACCTTCTTCGCAGGCTCTGAGACTTCCGTACCCTTCGATTGAGAATCCAACGATAGATTTTTCAGCAAATCAGCAGCTTCTATGAAAAAAAAAAGTAAAGGAATTCCACTTCTTCACATATAAACTTCACTATAAACACTCGAAAAGATCAAACACAAATCATCCCCAGATAAACCCTAGAACCAATCAAAGTTAAACATCGACAAATACCATTTGCACAATAAAAAAACATCAAATCCACCAACCAATTCCCTAATTATTAACCGATTAGTAATGATAACTGCTTCAATCGAAACCCAAAACACCCAACAAATCAACACACAGATAGAAAGATCGAGCTGAAACCTCAGCATAACTATCACAAACAATGAATTCAAATCGATAACCTACATACAACCAACATACACACTAATCAAACAAACCCCAGATCAATTCAATCAGATTCCAACTTTTCAAACACACCCAATTCAAATCAACACACAACAACAACAGATTAGTAAGAAAATCTTGAAACCCAGAGGATACGATCTGCGGGAGGAGCAACGGTGGCCATGATCGGAGCTTAAGGGTCGATTTGATCTCGAAAAGGGTGTAATAAACCCCAGGAGAAAAGGGTTTTTGAAGGGGATAAAGAGAAACCCTAGAAGGAGTATCGGCGGCCACAAGAAGTAAGGGTTTGGGGTTTTGAAGCGATTTGAGGTTTTGATCCATCGAAAGTGGTGATTCAAATAGCACCACGAGAAATTCTACCGGTTGCACAATATACACCCCTTGAGATTTGAGATGTGTGTTTATGGCCCTAAACGTCAAAAGAGATATTTGTAGAACTATAAAGATAAGACATTGGTAAAGAATAATAATGCTTACAACGTTTTATAAGAGGCTTCTGGCTAGGGGGGACCGGGTGAGCCACTATGTACACGTAACAGGATCGTAACCATATTTTTGAAGGTCATGGACTTACGGTATAGTTGTAAGCTCTAAGACGATAAGTATATATGCAAGTTTTATTTAACAAGTAACTTGATTTGGTTGGATATTCTTGTGAACTCGATTAATTTTTAAGTGACTGGTTTAGATGTTAAGCTTTTGCTGAGCTTAGCCGCCAAGGGTGTACATAGTCTCGTCGTGTATTATGTTATTTTTAAGGAGACAACTAGTTGATGTATATTTTTGCGAAAAGATGGTATATTTTGATGACTTTTCTCTTATATTATTCATGAGCGGCATGAGAGTGCCAAATGGGAGACAACACAAAACCAAATTCTTTTAGGGGCATGATTATTTTATTTGTCATTTAGGTTTCGGGTGTTGATTAACATACTTAAAAGAAATTATAAAGTTATCATTATTATATGTTCTAAAGGAGTCCAACAAATAAAAAAAAATTAATAAACTTATTAACATATTTTAAGAGTCTGATTAGACTAATGATTCTGACTAAATCTAAAATTAAAATAACTTATTTTATTTAAGTTTGCATCCAATAATTTTAGAGCCGATGATACTACTTCACCTGCACCCATTGATTAGTATCCAACTATTTTAACCCGATCGATCGTCAATTAGAAATCTGAGCACCGACAAATATTAATACTTGACTTGGATATCTAGTACAATATTTTTATAGACGTTAATCTGAACGAGAATCGTGTCCTTTGGCTTGGGATTTTTAATGGTTTGCAACCAGGTTCGGGTCCAATCGATTCCCTGATGATTGACATTTTGACAATCACCCCGCTCTAGCATTCATTTTCTCCCTCTAAACTTCACCATGGTTCTCTCTTAAACCAAACACATAACACTTACGATAACCACAAACATAAATATCAACATTATATACCAGTTCCATAGTGATTTGTACTGACATGTTCGTTCGAGAGCGATCACTAAGACTTTAGCCTCAAGGCCTCTTATTTATTTTGTTTAACAACACTTCTCTATTTTCCAGGCCTTTTAAAATTACACATAACCAAGTTTGAACATGCATGTTATCTGTTTAGTAACCGACTTTTACCCTCCATCATATTTATATATTTTTTCATTTTCGTTCCGTTTTTTTTTTAAGTTCTACTTTTTTTTTAACTTTCTTGTAAATCCAGATCATGATGGGTATAGGCAAAGATTATAAGTTGATTCTGACATTTTTTTATGAGTTTGAAGTATGTTTTTCTCTATGTTAAACAAAACATCTAGCAGCAACAACAAACACTGCTTTTTCTCCATGTTAAACTGCAAAGCTATTGATTTCAACCAAAAGCAATAAAAAGTAAACATTTTGCGTTGTGAAGTCGAGTAGGTCCTGGAGATTTTTGAACTAGAGTTCAAACACCTACACCATCAAAGAGAAATTGATTCATCAGAAGAATTTCTTTTGCACTGTTAGCGCTGCGTGGTTGAACTAGAGTTCAAATACCTCTGTAAGGCGTGAGGCAAATGTAGGTGAACATAGAATCTTTTCAAGAGAAATGTGAGATGAGTGAATTTGGAGGTATCACTATTGCTAGGGGTTAATAATTTAGGTTTTGAATTCACTAATATAACTCGTTTATTAAACAAGTCAATCTACACAACCCGTTTATTAAATTGGTTAAAATGAACACGTCGTTTAGAGTAAAGGTTGACTTGTGTGTGTTGCTACAACCAAGATCAGGTTGGGTATTAATGTCGGGTCAAGCTGAATCTAACGTCTCTGCCTCTCTGGTCCATCTCTCAGGTGAGGTTCTAGCTGTATATACAAAGAACGCGTTAGAAGATATCATAAGAGTTTGGCATAACTTGAAAGAAAGGATGTAAGAATAGTTGTTAGTAACATTGAGTGTTCTCCATCTAAATAGGGGATGGAAGAGTAAGTATAAGAGAGTTGAAATCACTAGTGATGAAGAGAAGTTTTTAGAGATAGTCCGGTACAGTTGGATATGAGGCTAATGATCAAACCAGGATATGATGTGTTATGTATATGAATTTTATGACAACGAATGCTGAAGATCATCTTTGATCTTGTTCATTTCCCTTTTAGGACTATGATCTTGTGTTTGACTATACTTCCATTTTTGTATAATAAGTTAACATTGTTTTGTTGAGTTACATAACTTGGTGAAGCTTTGTCTTTACTTGTCGAGGCTATACATGTCAAGAGTCGAGGATGGCTTCATAGCATGCAGATATCCTTACCAAGTGCGATGCTTAACTCCGTGGCTTGAGGCTATTGTTGCCTTACATGATGCCTGGTTGGGAAAAGGTTGGACCTTTCAAATACTAGATTGTGCATGGTCGTCTATTAACATGGCACTAGCCTTGCCAAGTGATTAGGTCTGGCTCCCTTGATGTGACTAGTCTTGTAAACTGGTTTAGAAATAGGCACTCTATGACTTTTTAAAATGGAGGTCATAGGTTGAAATCTTACTTGGTGCAATATGTTTCAAGTGGGTCAAGGGTTATACCACAGTGAGCCTTTGGGTGGTGGGTTTCCCTTGGAATGGTAAGCAAGTCAGGTCACCAGCGCTGTCTGTGTTTGCGGGTGGGGTGGCATTTCGCCAATGGGTATACCCGGGTGACCGAACTTAAAATTATTTGTTAGCCGTTCAAGAAAAGTATTATATTATTTATATTTGAAAATAAATGAGTCACTCTAAAACACTATTTAAATGTATAAATTATGAACAATGATTTTACAAGAATAGAACCTTCCACTTTTCAACGGAAACAACTAACATCGTTAGCAAATCTTCATACATAAAATAAAATAAAAATAATAATACTTAACAAAAAGGCTACATTTAAATTGTATAATTATTCTATTAAATTGTGTTTGATGTTTAAGCATTATAAAAAATTAGAAAAGCCTAAGTTGTAAGTATTTAACGCTTTTGTGTTCATAGGATACCGATGGGAACTTTCTAACATGACACAAACATACAAATTGTTAACGACTCATTTAACCCATTTTGTTACAACCACCGAACCCAATTAATACATTTACTACTTGCTTATTACCAATAAAACTATTTGACAGGTTTTAACCCAATTAATACATTTACTACTTGCTTATTACCAATAATAAAGACCATTTGACAGGTTTTATCTATACGATAGAAAAGTGATTTTTATAGATTCTTAGTCTATAAGTAATTATAGATGCTTTGAGCACAAATAATTATAAAATAATGTCATTTATATTAAACAAATCAACATACCTACGACCCACCATCTATTAGAATTAACGCTATTAAAGGCAGAAGACAAATTGAATTAAAGGTTAGTAGCCGATTAATAATTTCATAAACAACTAAAAAACAATCAGATGTGAAGTATGATGTTTGATTCATTTTAAAAAAGTTCTGTTAATGATTTATTTATGAAACCTTTTAATAAGTTAATTTTAAAAACATACTAAATGATTTAAAGAATAAATCTTATTCAGTTAAACACTTAAACCTCTTAATAAGTCAACAAAAATCTGATGAAATTAATCCTTTTTATGATTCAACTTATTCAAAATGCAATAACAACAATTTAGACACTTTAAAGTTGAACACATGTTAAACCTATAAAGGAAAGCTTTTGTGCACTAAAGATTGCTATTTTAAACCGCATTTATGATAGACCAATAGAAAGATGACAGAGTTCACACTAAAGCTTGAACTTTCAAGAAAATCAAGCAGAAAGTTGGTTCCAAAGCTAAAAGAAACCAATAACCTATTCAAAATAACACTTCTAAGAAACCCAAAAGCCAGTAAAAGTACAAGAACCTAACATACAGAACCAATGTCTTCAACCACTCTCTTTTTTTAGAAATCAAACCAACACATAATCCATAATAAAGAACCCGACCCGCTTTGTCTTTTCAAGCTTTTCTTACAAACCCGCATGTATTCTTGAACCAGATTTCGAAGGAAGAGAAGATGAACAAAAACTAACATAAAAAACATAATACTTGAACGGCACAAGAAGTGATTTAGCAAGAAAAAACTAAGGATGAAACATAAAAAGATTCCACAAAACCTAACCCAAACCCTGTTAGAAGCTGAAAACTATAAAAAGAGACCCCCGCAACATTCTCCAAGCTGGATCCTCCTATTTTACACGCCAGACCGTTCCACTCCTCCTAAAACTTTTTGTTGTGTACATTCTTCAAGGACGGATCCTGTTCAGGCAGCGTTTTTCAAAGGACGCAAATTGACGATCTCGAAACTTGAAGGTCGTCCTTAGAAGCGCCGCCTATGCTCATGGCTGAGCTTAGCAACCATCTGCAGGTTTCACATCTCCATTTACATGAACAGAAGAAGCCTCCTTCACATTTTCCTGAGGATTTTCAGATGATTTTGGTGGTGGTGCCTCAACTTTAATTCCCTCCTTGGGTTTTCCTTCCCACGCCTGAATTTATTAAAAAACAGAAAAAAAAAGTTAAATTTAATGAATTTATGGTTAAAAAGATTCATAAAATGCAGTGATAAGGGATTTAAATATACCTGTTCTGAAACTGCTGTTGTTTTGCTTTCTTTTCTTGAATTCGACGCTGTCGGTCCTCATAGAAATCAAAATCATCTAAAATGCACTGCCTGCTAGAATGCTCTTTGAAAATTTTAAGCACCTGCAATCCTTGTTCCAACTTCACCTGAACAGATATGAAACTTATTAACATCAACAACAATGGAAAAAGATAGTTAAAGATCAAATAGATTAATAACAAAAAGAACACCTCTTGGGTGTCCCTGCTATTGGTAACGGGCTTATTCTCATTGTTTTCAAGAGTAATGTGTTTCAACAAGCTGTTTGGTAGATCCTTAACAATGTGCCACTTAACAGGAAAACAACCAATCCATTTATCTTGCTGCCAATACTCTAAACTCTTGTTAAAATCAACCGGACCAACCATCTCAGCAACACCAACAAACTGTCCACTTGTATTGACCTAAAAACATAAAGATTATAATATTATACAGTTGTAGAGCTAAAAGAAAATACTAAATAGTAAAACATAAAAATGAATCTTACTGAAAAGAAAAGAAAAACAGGGCATTGTCCAGACTTCTGTTGAGCCTCCTGGTACGCAGCATCAAGTTTCTTGTTTCCGTTTTGTGTACTAGCCCAAACGTTATACTTGATGCTTTTATGAACATCATCTTCACTGTATGATTTGATTATGAAGAACTTAGCCTCTTCATAAGTATCAGGAAAATCAGGCTGGTTGTATTGCTCACGGTTTGGAGTTGAACCCACTTTATCCTTAACCTCGGGCTCCTTCTCAACGCCTTCAGTAGGTGTAAGAGCTATCGGAGCTATATTCTGACCCTTAACGGCTAAGGTAATTGGAGTCAAAACCTTCTGGTTCCTTACGGTCCGGGCTCTGGGTCCACGGTTTAATTCATTAAGACCATCACTGTTTTCATTGCTGTAGCCAAAAAATCCATTGCCTCTTCCTCTAGGCTTGTACTTGTTATCTGTTGCTAACCAACCACGCCCGTTACTTTGTGAATCATACCCGTTGGATCCATAACCATAGCCCGATCGATAGTTGCTTCCATACTGGCCGTAAATCTTGCTGGGATACATCCGGTTCAAATACCCACTTGTAGTATTTACACCCGGCATTGGTCTTGGACTCTGCAAACAACATAACAATTACAGCCTCTAAATATCAAAACTTAAAGAAATCTTGAAATCATAAAAAGGTAAAAAAACAGAGATTTACATACCATGATGTGAGAATGAGGGCGAAGATTTTGATTTCTTGATGCAATACCATTTCCATTGGTAACAGGGGCAATGTTTGAATTGTTTCTCGCTTGTCCATCAGAATACAATGGTGCATCTAACCAAGGTATCGGAGAGTGAACCCCATCAAAACTATATCTTGGATCTTGATAACCATTTTGTGCACCTCTTCCGTATGAACCAAATGTGTTGAAATTTGCATTCTGGTATGGTGTTGGTCTCACAGGAGCTGGGCCATTGGTTCCCTTGACACCATTCACAAGACTATTTGAATTTGCATTAGCAGAGTCAATGGTCATAGGTGGTTGTTCAGCAGCTGCAGCTGGTGCGTTCTCACCTTTGGGAGGGATTGTGGCCGATGAATAGGGTCCGCTAGTCGGAGTCATTGGTTGAAAATAGGGGCTCGGGTATTGGTAATGTTGCGCATCATAAACTTGGCCATCATGACCAACTGTTGGCACGGGTGAGGCGGCTGGTGAATAAGGACCATATGGTGCATAACCATAACCATGATACATATCACCATAAACTCCCTGTAATAAAAACATAACCAATTGTTATCTTTAAAAAGTGAAAGCTGTCAACTAAAAAAATAAATAGATTATACAAAAGAATCTTACATGAGACATATCGACTCCCTCAGGATTTACATATCTCGAGTAGTCATTCCAATCATTGGTAGTACCATCAAAACCTAAAACAAGATAAGCAATAATTGAACATATATTAACTAAATAAAAACATATGGTAACAAACTTGATAGAAATTAAACATTAAACATATATAATATAAAACATCTAAAATCTACATATGAATTTGTATCAAAGTACCTCCATAGTAATAAGCAGTTGATGGATAACCACTGGGAAAATAAGCCACTGTTGGATCCATAAAATCTGGAATCAAAGGGGTCACAGACCTATCCAAAGGTTGGCTCTGACCATTCGCAACGTCGGTGGTATCAACAGACGACTACACGATAATCACACATAATTAGCATAAAATTAATCTCTAACATACTAACTTCTACTAAAACATCGATAAAAACAAAATTACAACAAATTGTTCCACGAAACCCACGCTTTACCTTCTTAGTAGGCTCTGGGATTTCCAATGTCTTCGATTGAGAATCCAATGATAAATTCTTGAGCAAATCAGCAGCTTCTGTAACAAAAAAATTAAGAAAATCCACTTTCTTTTCAAAACTAACCACATCATACAACACATCATAGCCGGTTGAATCACAAAAACAAATCTAACCACCTCAAACAACACATCAAACTGCTAAACCCTAAAAGATAACAAAAACCCAAATCAACATCAGCAAACCCTAACTTCCACCTTAAGGACCCAAATCAAAGAATTACAAATCATAACAGTTAGCAGCTTCTAAAGATTTTAAACTTCAAGATTTTCAAACTAATAAACATAAAAAATAAACAAATGAACTAATAAACAAACTTTTTTCCACCCAATAAAAGATCAACAACAACCTCAACAAATTAACCACAACCAATTCAAGATTCACACAACCCAGATCAAATCTATACAAGATTCACACAACCCACAAACACCCAGATGAAAAAAACAAAATCCCAACACACAAATCGCAAATCAGCGCAGAAAAGGATACGATCTGCAGGAGGAACAACAGCGGCCATGATAAAACCTCAAAGATTGATAGATCTTGAACCACAGGGTATGAAAACCCTCACAAATTATGGGTTTTTGAAAGGGGATAGATAGAAACCCTAAGAGAGAGATATAGATCTTCAGCCGCCACGAAGAGCGAGGGTTTGGGGTTTTGAAGAAAGAGGGATTTTTGATCCACCGGAAGTGTGATTCAAATAGCACCACATCCTATGCATTTGTATATTTACTTTTTACCCCCCTTTGGTTTTAGTTATTGATAACGTTGGTCCCTGTTGTGACTCACCCGCCGTTTGGATCCACGAAGATCTAGTCGGCTTGACGTGTATACCACGTGGCGGACGGTGAGTGGGTGTGGTACCGTCACGCGTGTTAAGATCGGTGAATTTGATGGTCTGTGGTTTGAGTTAGATGACAGTCGGTGACTTTTACGGGTTTGGGAATTTAGATTTTTCTTTGGTTTTTAATAATTTTTTAGTTAGGCAGATTTGGTCCTTGCAGAAATATCTTTCATACTTTTGTCCTCTAGGGAAGAATTTTATTTCATTCAAAGTCTCGTTGCTTAGGATTTTACGTAAACAGGCTGATCCGACTCTGATTTGTTATACTTTTAAAAAACCTTCTGTTTTGCTAGTTTTGAGTTATATTTTATGCTTGAACTCAACTTGTGAGTAGTTTTCAAAGCTCAAGGTCACGTCAGGTTCAGCTCTTTATTATTTATCAATTATTTTATGTATATAAATAATTACTTACATACATTTATAATTATGACTTGTATATATGATATATATGATATAGTTGTTTTTATCATATAATTATAGTTGTTACATATCCGAATATATGATATACGCTTAAGAAAAATATATATAAATAATGGGCTTGAAAACATACTTTGACTCAATTTGACATTTTCCCTAATAAATCTCGAGTATCTCACCAGCCACGTGACTCGAGAAATACTATTTATCAGTTTAATCAACTGTAAGGAGTACAACAAGTATACGGAATAATGGTTTAAAGGTTAGTTACTTGTTTGTATCAAATAGAAAGCAAAAGTTACTCTTAAACTAAAATTGAAAAAAGTGTTTGTTTTGTTGATGTGACAATTAAAATTTCAATAACCAACGTTATGAAAAATGAGCCGTTAACTTAATTCTGTTATTTATGTTGTTATGCCTTTTCTTTAGTTTGTCTGACTCTTAACAATTACCCTAAAGAAGGATCAAGAACTTATTTTTTTGATAATAATTTTTAAAAATACATAACCTTTGATGGTGACATGTGAGACATCCTACCAAGTTAATTGTAATTAAACAAGAAGAAAGATGTTGAGAATATAATGAATAATATGAAAACTTAAGTCTCGAAACAAATCGAATTTGAAAGATTAACATTCAACCCGAACTCACATTCAATTTCAAATTTATAGTACAAGTTAACAACCTACTTGAATTCGGATGTAGGCTGCCACGTAAAATTTTTATTGTGATTTTTAAAGCGACGAGTTATTCATATTGAAGCTATAATATTGTATAAATAATTATCTTATTGATGTTATACATATATACATGTCAATTACTTTGGTATTTAATATTTATAGATTTTTACTCTAATTTGGTTTGTGTTAATCAACCCAAATTTGAATTGGTTTTCAAATTCACTTAAAAACACACGGATTAAAATAACTACAAAATATACTAAATGAGGTTAGAGTAAACTAAACTTAACAAAACTAACAGCTTCATTATGGTAAGGGGTGCAGCTTCGGTGGTAAGGGGGTATGTGACGAGGGAAACGATAGTAAAGTGTGACAACCTCGCTCCACCACATGAGGTATCGTGTAATTAAAATTAGATTGTTGTGTGTGGCTTAGTCATTTCGGTAGTATGTGAAACAATAGAAGAAAATTGGAAAGTGGGATAAGGCTTTGATATGGTGGATGACATGCTTCGGCACCTAGGTAGGCAGCGGGATGAGACAGCCTTGGGTAGGCAACATAATGACACCTTATGACTCGACGAGGCATGATGAGGCTCTCTTCACTAATACAATACATGTTTGCTATTACCAACTATGCATCCTCTTTTTTTGTGTTGTTTGTATGAAAACATATGCGCTACAAATAGCATACAACTGTGAAAACTAATGCCAACATGTTGCAAATAACCCGTGTTTTAAATAGAGTCGTTGATAATGACCGGCTTGTCGCGTGCACTAGTCAAAGATAGTATTTGTATAGTTCCTTAGTACCAAAACTATGTAGCAAATGGTAAGAAGGGTGTCGAATCACAAGGAGTATGTGGTTTGTGTTTAGACTTGAATTGGACTATCGAGTTAATTATGAAGCTTGCTATTTTGTTTATCAAAGCTTTAATATGTTTACTTGAAATGGTGGTGGAACTTTGTCCAACACAAAGGAATGAACAAAACAAAAAGATTACTGAAAAATGCTTGATAAAACTTGAGAAACTTAGAACAATGGTTAACAAAACAAAGTTTTTAATAAGGTTCACCCCCGGTTGATATCCTAAGATTATGGTTCTACCAATCCAACTAATTTGCATCAAGGTATGATTTATGCTAATGAGTTTATCGTTACAAGGTTTAGATGTCAAGAATTGTCAACGTTAACACGGACAATAATACACTTCATTACACAAGAACATTCAAACTCTACATATAATAGCAAACATGAACAACTCCATTCTCAAAGAAAATTTCATAATCATTTATTCAATTTGGGAATTCAAGTTAAGCTCAAAGTACTAGCATAAATGTTTCAAGCAATCAAATACAAAACACAAGGATGCAATCTAGTTTTCAAATGTTAACAAACATAGTCTTACAATATGCAAAACGGGGGAAAACCCAAAGAAGATTAGCCTCTCATGTTGATTGAAGCTTGGAATCCGGGTGATGATCTTGTTTGCAATTCATATCACTTTGATTTTGTTGACTTTGTTGATGATGAAAGCTCCAATTGTAAAAGTTCTCCTAAAACTCATGGATGGTTGTTGATGATATGAAGATGAATGTTGATGATGAAGATGATTATTGGAGAGATATAATGGATGTTCTTCTTGGAGACAAAACAAAAGAGAGTGGATGATGGAATGATGTTGGCTCTCCTTTCCTCATTTCCCTCCCCATATATGCCCTTTTGAGCTGCCAAATGAGAATTCCCGTTTAAACAAGTCAAGTGAAACAAGGGGGGAATTAAAAATCCGACAGACAAACGGAGGGGGCGTCGGCGACGGGCTAACAGGCGGTCGGCGACGGGCTCTAGAAACATCATTTTTTTTCCTTTTGTTTGTTCGCGTATCCGACTGTTCCGGGCTCCATTCCACATCATATGACCCCCGGAGTGTATCTTAATTGTTCCGGCCCTAACACAACACAACACATCAACATAGATCATTTGAACTCGAAGTTATGCTATAAATATACCATTTTATGCTTTTAAACCCCGAGCTTTTACCGCGCATCACATCCCCACACTTATCTTTTGCTTGTCCTCGAGCAAACTTCCATCCCAATTTTTCAAAACATTACAAAACATTTAGAATTTGTCACCGTCTATCAAATTAAGGTCTAAAGTCATACCCGCCCC